>VXAY01000371.1:158630-230780 GCA_013399855.1 Oxyruncus cristatus | reverse complement strand
CGGGGCTCCCCCGGGCGGTGGCTGCGGCGCGGGCGGGCAGCGCCGGACACGCACCCGGCGGCCCCGCGCCGCGGAGACAGCACCTACCTGTGGCGTGGCAGAGGTGAGTGTGGCCTTTCCGCCGTCCTGTTTGCGGGGTTCCGCCCAGGCTTGGGTCTAAGTTGCCTCGCCTCTCCCTGGAGGGCGGCTGGAGCGCTGAGTAAAAGTAGGTAGGGTTTTCGGTTGAGCCTCTTGTCTTTGCTTTTCTCTTCCCCATCCCTCTGGTATGGGACCGGCCCTTTTCTTGTCTTTTTTTTTTCTTTTTTTTAACCTGGCATTATCATTTGGGGAGCAGTTCTGTTGACAAGTCTCAGGTTCTCTAACGAGGAGAAAAATTCATCTTGCATCAGGCTACTTCTGAGGTTCCAGTTGGTACCTCTGAGGTAGCAGAGAAAACATATTCATCCTAATTTTCTGTGAAAGGTAATTTGCTGCCATGGAGGTGGAGCAGGGTGAGCTCTAGATGCAGGATTTTCATCTGTGTCATCATGTCCCCTCGGTTGCTAAGCAGTGGTGACCACATCTGTGGGAAGATGGAAGAAACACACAGAGAAAGCAACAGGAAGAGCCAGGAAGAACAGCAGGTTCTCCTCTGGAGCAGCCTTATCTGTTGGGTATTTGTATAGAAAATAAACACCTGATGCCTTAGTTGTTCTTATACACCTGTTACCTTAACTCTAAACTTCCGGCATTCCATCTTATGGTTTAGGTAGAGCAAAGTTATTTTACTCAACTAAATTGGTTTGTCGTGACTTTTATACAAAGAGTAGTAATTTATAAAAGTGCACTTTGTGCTTCCCGAGAGTGGCACTGCTTTAACCTCAGAAAAAATCTTGGTAGGAAGACAAACGATGGGAACAACCTAAGGGTTGTTAGGTTATGAAAAATCACTCACTGAGAAGTTTTTCATCACAAAAATTAATTTCAGTACACTTTCTCACTCCTTCTGTAAAATCAGATTCAGTCATTTAATTTGAGGACTCCAATGTATTTGATGTCAAAAGATCTCATTATTTCAGGAATATATTAAAAAGACTTCTAGTTTGAATGGAATGAAAAAGCAAAATTATGTTGTGGAAGGGTAAATTTGATATTGTTTTTGCTCGGTTGAACTTGTTGAGCTTGAGAAAATATGTGCATTTGAGTTAGCAGCAAAAAACCCCCCAAATTTTGTATTACTGTAATGACATGATTACCATTTGCTATGCAGCAGCACAGCACTATTAAGGTGAAAATCTTCTTGTGGAATTAAAGGCAGTTTTGACACTGCCATTTTTATGTCAGTTGTGTGTGCGTGTAAACATCTGTCAGCTTCTAAGTGGACTGAAAAGTTTACTTTTATTAGAATCTGATCAGTTGCTGCCTTGTTGTTGTTTGCCAAACACATCTGTTGCAGGCAATGAGGAAGAATCCATACTGTGTGTTGGCTCTGATCTCACTGTGAGAAACACAGCAGCTCCTTGGCTGGTCCTGATGGAAAAGGGTGTGTCAGGGTGGGAAGGCAGAGCTCTGTTGTGTGAATTGCACACTGAGATTCGGGGTGCTCAGAGGTGTGTTCAAGGTGCTGCAAGATTTGCCAAGGGCCATATTGGCCATTAGCCAGTCCAAGGCATTTGGTGTCATCTTCACTCACTCTCCATCCCTGTCACTTTTCTGTGTTAGGGATTCAGGAGGACAGTTTTGTATAGGCTCTTGTATTTTTCTTCTTTCTTACATATGTTTAAAAATACTGTGTTTTTTAACTGGTCTTCCAAAGATGTATTTAGCTGAAGTTTATACCAGTGAGGATTTGATGAAAATACAGGTTTTGTATACATCTGAAGCTTTGATAGATAATTTTATATTATTCCTAAGAGACACAAAAGCAGACATTGCCCTTTCCATAATGCAAACATTATTCTCTCTTTGCAGATGAAGTTCAGCAGAGAGAAATGGAAATGGTGAAAAAGGTTGTTGGTTTTAAAGTTAAATACATTAAAAGAAATGCAAAGTGCAGATAAATAGGATAAGATGTGAACAATTTTCTGGGCAATTAAATAGGTTTTGTTATCTAAGGTTTTATTACCAACAGTATGATATTGATATGGATGGCTTTTACCTTCAATATTTTATTATAAATTTGTTCCTCTTTTTTGAGTCAAAGATGAAGCTATGAGGTAATGCTGAAAAGACAAATACTTTGTTTTTCTTCATATAAGCAAAAGTAATTTATTGCTAATACATACTTAATACTAATAAGCAGTGATAGCTCATAGAAAACATTCCATCTTATTCCAATCCGAGGGAACATACTATGCCTGAATCCAGTCCTTCAAGCACATATCCTCATTTAATTTTTTTGTAGGGACATTGAGTTGGATGCTTTCTGCAGCATATCCCTAGGGGCTGCATAAGTGCATATAATACAGAACACATGGAGAGAGAACTGGTGTAATTTAATCTTCAAGAATGTTTTCCTTTCCTGTTGAAATAAATTGTATACTCAGGCCAGGACAAGGATGTATTTATCAATAATAATCACAGACGTCACGCTTCTTAGAGAGGGTTGAGTCACTCCCAGTGCTGAATGGTTGTGCTGGTTGAAGCACTTGTGTCCAAAGCATAGTGGTCTGTTAGCAGGGAAGATTTCCCATTAATTGCCTTGTTCCTCTTACAAAGGTTTTGGCACTGATAACTAGATGATTTTTAGAGAGGAGACTAACTCTTTCTCACATTTCTAAGTGCAGGTTGCATTTTCCCATGTGATGTAATAAGCTCAGTATAAATAGTTTTCTTAAGGTCTTGGAAGAAATCCACTGTAGAAATTCAGTATCAAAGTAGAAATTAAAAGAAAAATTAGATCATCTTCCATCCAGTCATTGAGTATGGGACAAACCCCCACTCCAACAGAAATTTGAATATATTTTCATAGGAGAGCAGGTAAGTTTAATACAGTTATTTCCATAGAAGTTCTGTCATGTTTTCTGTCATGACTGGGCTCTTCCTTTTAAAGTCTCACCATTAAATTTTCTTGCCTGCAATTCCACAAGTTAAGTAAGGGAAAACAACAGCAATGCTCCAGCAAGCCTCTTCGAGAATATGCACTTTTGTGACATATTTGTGACATGTATTAAATGGTAGTCACTCCTACATCTGCAAGTTTAGTTGATCCTCTCGCGTTATTACTCTGTTGATGAAATTAGTATATAGATCTTGGCTGGTAGGGTTTTTTTAGCCTAAAAACATATCTTTCTCAAATTATTCATTTGCAGAATCATTACCCAATGTTATCCTGAATTTTTGGACTTAGAATGATTGTTTAAAGTTGCCATACCTTAGGGTGGCCCGAGTAGCCAAGAGAAATAAAGTGTTCCTCTGTGCCCTTGCAGTGTTACCTACTTCTGCAGATGGGCTGGAGCACATATTCTCCAGTGGCTGTTCCTTCCATGTGGGGGTGGGCAGTGCTGGTCCCACAGGGACTGGTGCTGTGCCCAGTGTACTCACCACGGTATCGAGGTAGGATGGCATTTATGCTGCACCCAGAGCAGGAGCTGGCAGTTTTTTCTGTCTTGTGGGTGCTCCTGAGACACCACCAAGTTCTGGGACAAAATAGGCAAAGCCCTTAGTGTGACTCACCATTTGGCTTTGTGTCTGGACAATGATGAGTTAGTGTACAGATTATCCTGTTCTGAAAATGAGTAGATAATTAGTGAGGAGATATGATGATGGAAAAATAACCAAATGGCAAACACAATCTTGAAACTCACTTTGATACACTTTTAAATTGCATATAATTTTACAATGCTTTTATAGATACTGATTTACCTTGCTACAGTGTCATTTACAAGAGGGTTTTTGTGCCTTAAGTGTGCCATTTGAAAGCCTACTGTGTTCATTATTACATCTCCAGTTTTCCTGAATGTCTAATGTACGTCTTGGAATATTTACTACATCCCCGGCAAATGTTTTGCCCAATTGTTTTTGCTGTGTATAAAAAACTTACATACTAGTGGATGTATTGCCGAGTGTATAAAGGCTGCATCTTCCCCTTCCTACTGCATTTGCTGCATTTCTTCTCTTTCCACAATTTCTGCCATAATTATTGAGTATTTCACACCTCACCTGACTTACCACAGCCACCCTTTTCTTCTGATGTACCCCCATACTGCACCCAGTGCAATGATTGCCCTCCCAGGTGAGGCACAGTTGTTCAGCTCCCATGCAGGCTTAACTGGAGGTGTGGAGGAAATGTTTGATATTTGATTGGACAGCAGCCAGGAGGGAGCTTTTTGGTTTTAGTACCCAAATAATAAACGTGAAGATACTTTTTGGCCATCTGGCTTGATGAGCTGGCATGCAAACACTTTATAATAACGAGATATATGCCTTCTGAGCAGCTGGCCAGCCAGTGAGGAAATGTTTATTTTGGAGGTCTGCCACCCACTAGGGGCTTGTGCTTCTTTGCCCTAAATTCATCAGTGGCTTCTCTGGTACCTGCTACCTGGGAGCTGCACGTTTCCTCGGCATTGAGACTGTGGTTGGCCAGCAAGTGGTGTGTTTTTCTGTGTTTGCTCATCTTTGGTGTCTCCACCCTGATTCTGTCTGGGAGCCCTTCTCTTACAGCAAGGCTTATATTCAAGCAGGAAACCTCAAAGGAAATGAAATAAAATCAATTGTTTGAAGATATGCAGTACTTTCAGTGGTTTTAGTATGTATAGCCAGATTAATCAGTACAGTCAGAGGCAGAAGAAAGCAGTTATAGATTTATCTACAGTTTGTTTAGAAAGGCTTTGCATCATTCTGTTGGAAGAAAAAAAAAACAACAAAACCTTTTGATTTGCTACAAGTTTTACTAGATTTACTCATCTAGTGCTCAGGGTGTTTTAAAGTTTTGAGGTTTTTTCCTAACTAGATAGTTGATGGGGGAAGGGGAGGGTAATTATTCAGGATAGAGTCCTTCTGGTATTGTCTTTGATTACACACGAGGCGGGAGGGAGGAGAGAGGGGCGCTCTAAAAACGGGTGCAGTGAAATGGCACTTTCTGAGGAAAATAATAGATGAAAGCACTGCTTAGGTAAACATGTCTATAGAAAAAGCAATGGGGATAAAGGATCTTCATGGTTGGGGTCATCTCATGTTAAGGGTGCTGTGAAGCTGTCTGCCTTCCATATCAAGCCATCAATATCTGAAAGATCCTTTTTAAAATAGATACCTCAGGTTCAGCACAGTCAGAGGGATCTCATCGAAGAATAGAGCCACTTAGTGGGTAGAAGATACCAATTTTTGTGGTATAATCCATTTTTTCTTCTATCCCAATAAAAATACAATTTCTTTTCTGTTACAGTACTTCTGCCTTGGACTTCAGTTTTTGTGTAAACAGTGGTGATACTGGGTTGTGTTGAACTTCTGTTTATCCATGGTCTCTCTTAGAGGATATAAAATAGCAGCTTGCTTGATCTCTGCCTGCAGGCAGTCCTGTTAGATCCAACACTCTTGATCAACAAAGCCTGTATTTCTTCTGTGGCCTTCACAAAAGATTTCCAAGGATGTAAACACATCACATAGTGGACCACTGTGTTAGATAATTTTGAGTTCTGTGTTGTATACCACTTTTATTAAGAAAAATACGTTAATTAACTTACATTTGGATTCAGTAATAGATCTTATTTCTCGGAAGCTTATTTTTCTGTTTACAGGCTAACTGATGTATTTTTAAGAAGGACTTACTATATTTTCCCCTGTTAAAAAAATTATACAGCACTTACAGAGCTCTCAACTTATTCTCAAGTTATTCACTTCATTAATAATATGACCCTCAGTTTTAAGTGGGAGAAGATACTTCAGAACTAGAGCGATGCCTTGCAGGACTTTTAAAGAATTTATAAATAAGTAAAACCAATGAGAATTGTTATGATAATTTTCCTTTATAATCTTAAGGACTTAAATCTATTATTGTATGTCCTTCAAGTGATGTATCAATTTTCAGTTCTGTTTTATTAGACAAAGACTATCATAGATAAGAAGAGATTTAAGATGTTTCAGAGGTTATATTTGATGATATTTTGTAGCAGTTTCTGTGGGTTAAAAAAGATTATTTTGTTAATTAGATGAAATAAATTGAATTAAATTAAATTAGAGTCCTTTTGTCTGGAGTATCGATAGCTATGATAACTTATTTTGTCTTTCTTTCTTGCATTCTCCTTCTCTCTCCTGGTCACTAGGGACATATTTTATTTTTTCATCCTGCTGCATCTTTGTCTTTTTACTGAACTCAGGCATGCTTGAGTTCTCTCCTTCCATGTATGGATGATGTACTGCATCAGTGATGAAAAAGAATTAAATAACTTTCAGAGGCTTTGCTGAACTAAGTAAGCAAAGATTGGGCTTGTGCTGATCTACACTTACAAGAAAAAGTATCTGCTCATATTCTGTTTATTTTAATTCTAAATAATCACTGTGGTTTTCTATTTAGGGATAAGACATATACTTTTTTTTGTGAAACATGTGCACCAGTATGTCTGAGATGACATTTTAGAGAAATCCAGAAGCTTGAAATGGACTTTGGTGAGGCACTATGAAACTAAGAGTGTTTTCTGACGTGTAAAGTGGATTCAATTCTCCACAGTCTTCAGACATTTGCTTTCTCAGAAGTTTATCATTAGAAGAGAGTACAGATCTTATTGTAGCCTTGTGCTTTTCCAACTTTTTGCTGTGTGAATTCCCAAAATTTTCCAGAGCCTTACAGAAATACTACTTTTCTGGATTCTTGTAAATTATGCAGCAAAATGCCTGTTTGGGGATTTGAGTGTACACAGGGCCAAATGTCACCCACAAGTTTCAAACAATTACCTAATAATTTAAAAGCATGCAGAGGGTGAAAGAGTGTTTCTGTTACTCTGAACAAAAAGATTTGACAACTCTGAGATGAAAAATCAGAGGAATTACTTTAAATAGTACTGCATGGATATGCTGAACGAGTCTCTCATAATTTTGCTGAGAGCCAAAGCTATAGGAGTCGGGCGATCTGCACTGAAACCAAAGTTGCTCTATTCTAGAAATGAATCTCAAATTCTTATACTGCAAAATGTGTTTTAGGATTTGTGTTTTGGAGGTGTGAGGTTTGGGTTTTTTCGTGTTTGTTTGTTTGTTTGTTTTTGTTTGGTTTGGGGTTTTTTTGTTTGTTTTTGTGAGTTTGTTTGGGCTGGGTTTTTTTACAGTCACATACCACTAGCTTTCACAGTAATAAAAAAGTAAATAAGTAAATTTCTGGTTCTTGGAGATGTGTTGAATTTTTTTGAGGAAGTGGTTGGAAGTGTGGCAAGTGAATCAGAGAGGCAGATAAAACAGAAGGCAAACAGCATCAGGCATTTGTAAGCCTCTGAACAGCAACTCCCATTCTTTTAAGCAAATGCCTTCATTTCTAGGGCCAAACACAGATGTATTGTATGTTTAGAACAGTGCTAATATCTTTTTCCTTTTCTCAACCTTTTATATTATTAAAACATTTATGTCAAGCTCTAGAATTGGGACAAGAGTGTCTGGCAAGGACAGTAGTTGCTACTGCATTTGTATTTGTTTGTGAGGATTCTAGTCCAGCTGAAATGGAAATAATAAATAAGGATGTTCTTTAAGTTTTTCTGTTTAGAATCTGCCCCTGGTCAGTCATATTGAGGACAGTGTTCCTCCCATCTTTGGATAAATGTGTCAAATGACAATAGCTTGGTACTTTGTACGTAATTTAAGAAATGTAAATGTATTTACTAGCAAATCAGCTAGCCACAAAGTCCACTGATGTTTTCATGGTGTTTTCATGATCTTTTACATGGAGATGGGTGTTTAATTTAAGAAGTCTCTGGTAACTTTTTTCTAGAAGTACTGCTGTTTTAATGTCATTCGTCTAGTTTCATTTGCAGTGTGAAACAGTCTTTTCCAAAAACCCTAACATTATATTTAGAATGGGTATGTATTCGCTTTGAATTTTAGGAAGTTGTACATAAATTTGAAAATACTCATCGGTTTCTTTTTGTCTTAACTCAAAGAGCTGTCTTTTGGCTGAGCTAAAAAGAAAGTTGTACACTCCTGAAGATCTAAGAGATGCAAGGAAGCGAGGGGGAAAGAATGCAGGCACAGACTAATAGGCTGTTCCCCTCTTCTGATGAATACTTGATGTTATTCAAGTACTGTATGACTGGAAAGGAAGGAACACGAAAGGTTTTAAAGTTGAACATCATTCCACAGTGCTGAAAAAGTACAGTGGCTCTGGTGATCTGGTCTGAAACAGCTGCTTGCTTTTTACCTGAAACCGAAAATGGTGATGTATTACATAAAAAGGCAATCTTTGGATGTTTTCTGTGCTGATTTTGCAGCGGTAAGAAAAGTGGGACTCAATCAAGTGCTTTCATGTGTGTGAGGTGGGGCCTTTAAAGATCAATAGGGTATTTACCTCTCAATATTAGAGACAGGGACAGGCCTGTTGTCAGAGGCAGGCAGGGACATCTTTCGCTGCACCAGGGTGCTCAAAGCCCTGTCCACCCTGACAGGTTGAACGACACCAGGGATCTGGGTGGGCTTGTTCAGAAGAGTTTTGAATCACTGGGTTCAATGCATGGAGAATGGATGATTCCAAGCCAGTAGATAGTTCTGTAACTTCTGATAGGTATTAATGGCAGACACATTTCTGTGGTTTTGTTTCTTCTACCAAGTGGCACACCCTGATAATAAGGTATGAACTTGGCAGATTTTTTTAATGTGGTCGTGCAGCTGGTTCAATGATTGCATACATTTTGAATATTCACAATTTATCAAAAGCTAGGTCAATAACTTTGTCTCCTTATTCTTAATAATTGAATTTTTGAGCATGCATGGGAAAATATGGATATGTGACATACGAATATGAGGTGAAAAACATAATTTTTTTCCAATTCTTCATGTATTGTCAATTACCAGAAGAGTGGATTGCACCAGAACATTTATCTTTGTCTACAGATTATAATGAAATAGGTCATAGAAGTTGATCCTTTTCTTGTTGATCTTCAAGAATCTTTTATTCTTAATTGCTGAACATTGCTTCTCGTTGTACATAGCAGTGACATCCTTTAAACTGGACTTCGAATCGGGTAAATTAGTTGCAGAATGTATTTCCCTGGCTAGATTCTAGTACTGTCATTAGTAATACTTCATTAATTACTATCAATATTTCAGTATTTTTCAACAATCCAATATGGTATAATGTTTTACTACTGCCTCTTATTCATATGTCAGCTGACAATCTGTATCAGCCAGTGCAACTTTGATTTTTGAAACTCTAAATTTAAATGCAGAGGGCAAAACATTTTCAGGGAAAAAAAGTAATTATGAAATTAAATTACTACTCCACATTTCCCTTTCCTTTTTCATTCAGCAAATTTTGTTTGCTTCTAGAGGATACTGTTATATCTGTCATATTTGTTCATAATTTCCTCTGCAGGTGCAAGGGTAGCAATAACTTTGGGGTTTTGTTTTAGAATAGCTTGATCTTAACCAGTTAATTTCTCTTGTCTATAATTTTTGTTTACATAATCTAGAACAGGAGTAATTTTCAAAAGCAAGTAACTAAGAAAAGGAAACAGAAACATGAGATGTGTTTCCAGCTGTCCTTTAATGGAGAGGGGTTTATATGAGAAAGGTTCCTGTCTTATTCTTGCCAACTGGACGTAATGTCAGATAAATCTGAATGCAGACCTGTCTTAAAATACAAAGCCAAGAAGAAAAAGGAATGAGGGAAGACAAATACTTAAGAAAAGATAAAGAAGTTTGGATTCGACCTCCAGAGAAAACTACTGCCAAATCTGCCTGGAAGTTCCTTTGTTCTGGCTTATGATCACATGAATGTCTGAAAATGACTGATAAAGGCTAAGAGAATTAGCACCATTTACAGGAAAGACTCAGTGCTCATAAGGAAATAAGGAAGAATTTTCTTTTAAAAATAATTACATCCTGGAACAAAACAGCAAAACAGAGTGTAGCAAATGCAGGGCTCAGTTGATAGTGAAAGAGACCTGTGGTTATCATTCTAGTTTTACCATGGCACTTTCTAACACTTCAAATACAGGTAACCTATTTTCAAAGTCTCTTTTGCAATCTCTTTTCCCTATGTCTTTCTCTTGTGATAGAAAGCAATTCTGCATTGAAATAGTTCTGATTGTTAGAAAGTGTAGGAAAACCAAAAGAAATGCTCACTATTTCTTTACTTCAGCCACTGCCATAGTAGTGGAATTAGTATGTTTAACATTTGGGCTAAAAATGATTATGATGATGGGGGTGCCAGTTATTTTTTGGTTTTCTTTTTTGTTGTTGGTGGTGGTTTTGTTTGTTTGTTTTTGTTTTGTTTTGGTTTTGGAGGTTTCAGGGGGGTTTTTTTGTTTCTTTTTCCTCATGCCAAGTTTATAAAAAAAAAGGCCATCAATGCTACCCCTAATCCTGTTATGTGAACTCTTAAGTGCTGTGCTGGTTGTAGTCTGTGACCATGTTCTTCGTGTTCCTACCTTTCTGTTTAGCTAATATATAAATTTTTTCTGTATATATTTTCTGCTTCAGCCAGAGGAGTTTCTTTGAATCTCCATCACGTTTTGATTTGTCTATAGCTTTCTGGCACATTTGCTTGTTGGGCATTACTGTGGATATTCCATAGCAACAGTGTCAAAGAGAAGGCATAATCTTACATTAACTTTCATATTTATAAAAAGTAGTGGTTTTTGTAAACCCACAGAAATGTACACAAGTGTAAGTGAATCTGTAATATTAATGTGCTGTATAGAATGAACTCGTCAGAACTGAATATGCGGATGACAAGATTCGTTCCCTGATATTTACTATGTTTTTTGTTTGTAGATCATATTGCTTTGTAACAGTAAAATTGGAGTTGAATGTAATGGTGATTTATTTTATTTAATATGTGTATCATCAATAGTAAAATACACTAGAAACAAGAGGTAATAATCTAAATCAAAGTTGAATAAAGTTCCAGCTTACTATAAAATTTTAGTGAAGTGAAAAGCTGTGTTCAATAGATTTTGATTTAAAATAGTGTTTTTAATCTAAACTAAATTTTTCAAAGTAAAAAAATTTTTCAAACTAAAAAAGAGTTACACTATATACAAATAGTTATTCAATTTCGTCTTCAGTTTTAGGCTGGTGAAAGATTTACTTGGCTTATAGACCTGCTAATTTGGAGTTACTAATTTGTTTCCAGTCTTGGTCTGTTGCATATTCCTTGTATGTCGATTCATGCTCTTACACATCTGTGAACATCTGTTTTCTTGCTCAACTGTAGAAGCGATTTTCTTTTCTGTTTCAAAAATCATGTAATTGATTAATCACTAAATTATAACTGAGGCCTCAGTTTCTGGAGAAAGAGCTAGCTATCATTTTTGTCTTGGAAGGATCTATCTAAATAGATCACCCAGGACTAAATGTCAGGTAATGTTCTTTTTAGAACATTTTCAGTTACCAAAATCCCAGAAGTTGAAGGCCTAGGTTGTGTCAGGGCTTAAACATGAATTCAGCTATTTTAACGGTGACCAAAACAAGATCTTTTAGTAAAAAGATTAGCAAGCATTTCTACATCTCTCTAATATTCTGACTATACGGCAGTTTTCATAAGAACGGCTTTACAAGCTTAAGGAATTAATAATATTTTTATTTCCTTGTTTTATAAATACATCTACCCACTACCTAACTCCTAAAGTTATTTAGGAGTGCACTTTTTATATAAACAGACTTCATACTACCTTAGGGGGTGAGGGGAAAGAACAACGATAACTGAGGTTGCCAAATTAGAGAGCTTTTCTTTCATTCAAGTCCCTTCAAAGATCCCATGTTGTGAAGATTCTGCAGGTGTGTTTGTGGCTGTTGCTGTTCTCTTCCAGTTGGTACTTTGGGACAACTGGCAACTTTGATAAAGGTCTGTCCCTCTCCCCTGTTGTGGCTTTACTTTGGGGACACAGCTTCTCCTAGGGCACTTTCTGTGGTGAACTGAATATGAAACTTTTAAAAGTATGGTAGTATTTTTTTTCTGCTGGTTTAGTAAAAAATGTCATTTAAAACTGCGTTTTGTTAGTTTTGGTTTTGTTTGTTGTTTGGGTTTTGGGGTTTTGTGGGTTTTGTTTGTTTGTTTGGGGTTTTTTTAATTATTTAGAAAGTAAAGCTTTATGTGTATGGATTGCCATGTGCTCTGGGATGACCCTGCTTCAGCAAGGAGGTTGGACCAGATGACCCACTGTGGTGCCTTCCAGCCTGACTGATTCTGTCATTTGATGGAGTATAAACAGTGGCATTAGTGTCACTCCAAAATGTCTCATTCCTATGGACAGAATGTTTAAATGGAAGTAGGTTATCAAAGTTGTCACAAGAATAAAGTTTCTCTTACATGCCTGCTTGGTCTTTATGCCCTGTGATTCCCCGTCGTGGGGTCAAGTATTCTAGCATATTTTCTCTTTCCTTCTTATGCTCTCCTGTTCATTGGGAAGCAGATAAGGAACTTAGTCAGTGAGGCTGACAGCCTCCAAGTCTCTTGTAGCAACGCAGCATTGTGTTTCAGGCTGTTGAACTGAAGGGAAGAATTGGTATTGAACTCTCATTTCAGTTTTACAGGCTTATTCTGCTACTGTGGTTTTTTTAATGGATGTCATTAGGAAACTTTTTTTTTTCTGATGCATATAAAAATTCAATAATACACTGGAGGTGCTAAATCCTTTTTGAACCTGACAAATGAACCTTTTCAAGAAGAGCATCCTGCCATACATCTCTGTGTTGATGTATGCTAATGCAATTTCCCACTTTCATTGTGTTTGCACAAACACATAGAATGGATTTGGGAGTTTTGCCTCCACATCACTGTAAACTGAGCCAGGTTTTACCGATCACCCCCAGCCTCTATCCATTTGCAGAACAGCAGCTGAGTCTCTCTAGGAAATTAGACCGGCACAGAAAGTAGGCTCAGATTACACTAATGAGGCCATTAAACGAGATAAAGGGAGCCTGTCTGGCCAGAATGAGGAACTGAAAGAGGTCTGGCTGTACTCCTTGCTTTATGTCTTTTACATTCTGCAGCCAATTTTCATATTCTGTGTATTTACTTGTGTGGGAGAGTTGCTTTACACCCCCCCTCCCTCCCCTTCTTGCCTGTATTCTCTTATTTGCTAAAAGAAGAAAAGATCTTATTCTTTTCCAACATTTGAGGGAGAAAACCTGACACAAGTGGTGTTTGCAGATTAAAAAGCTCGTGACAAAGCATTAGCAGCACATTGGCATTGTAAAATCTTCCAAATGATATGTCTGACCACTTTACGGAAGGCCTCATTTACAACATGGAAAATTAAAATGCAGTGAAATTACTAATTTTTAAAATCGTTATTAGAAACACTAATAAAAATCCCTTCCTGTTTATTAGGTCATAGTAATGTTATCTGTAACAGCAAGTAAACTAAAAGATTGCTTCAGAATTTTTGCAGTTTTCAGTCAGTGGAAAAATGTGTTTTATATTATAGGTAGACATGTTCTTTTCTGCTGTGGTCTAACGGAAACCATGTTTTGAGCTTTCTGGTAGATAAAAAACAGCGTCAGTGTACATTTTAAGGATTTGAGAACGTAATTTTTTACTGTTTCAAATCTAGTGAAACATAGGTTTGTGTTCTGTACTGTGTTATTAATTTGTATCTTCTTAGCTTTTCTCATCATTGTAATTGTTGTTATTATTATTATTCAAGAGGACTTTCCTAATATAACAAGTCTTCTGGGTTTTAAATCTTGATTTAGGATAGCTTAAAGAGCTCATTCTGTTTAAGTTTTTAAGTCACTTTTGTTGTTCAGGAGGAAAACTTTCAACAGCATTTTTTGGGAGCTGGTTTGACATCATTTATTGCTGTTGCTTTACAGTGGTGACTTGTGTTAGTGAAGGCCCAATAATTGAGCATAACAGAAGAAAGAATGAAATTTTAATCACAGACAAGCAAAAACCTACAGCAAATATTCCAGAGCTCCACCTACTAGAACATGAGCCAGAAAGTTGGAGGGGCAGATGGTGCTGAAGTCTGATAGACAGCTGGTAAAAGAAGCCTGAGCTTGCATGAGGAGCAGGTTGGAATGTGGTAGGTGGAGATCTTGGAGAGAGACCCAGTGCAGGAATATGGGGAAGCAACCTGTAACAGGCCCCTTGAACCTACTTTTCCTTAGTGTAGGTAACCTTACCCTCCTTTTGAGTTGAATTTTGAACTATCTGCCTTCAAAAGGTGCATCCCAAGCTACATTTTCCTCTGATATCTTCAATCTTTCTTTATGGAAGTTATTATAAATACAATAACAAAATTTCTATCAAAAATTTACCTTCTTTTTTTCCTCTAGCTGCAGTTGATATAAACTAAACTTTTCTACTTCAGACACGGCCTGCATGTTCCCTGTGAGGAAAAAGGAAATCCAGTGTTTTCTTCTAACTTTCATGAAATCAATCATAATTCAGAATAATACTTTATGCATTAATGAATGTTTCATTGGTGTAAAGAAGGTGTTGCTGTAATTGGAGAGATCCCAATACGTTGACTTTAATCTGATAGAGGTAAGGCATTCAAGGTAAGTTTATTTTTAAATCAATTTTACAGTGAAGTTATCAGAATGGTAACAAAACTGAACCATTTAACAGTCTGGAGTCAAATATTTATAGCAAGTGGTTCACCTACATGACTTGGAATAAATTACTTGGAGATGGCATCATGTACAAACTTTGAGTGATTTACTTGAAGCTTTCGAATATCTGTGGCTTGAGAGATGACACTTGTAAGAGCCAAACTAATGAAAAATGCCATGTATGTGGATGTGTGCAGTGTCTTTGCTGTGCACAGTGGTTATGTACTTTGTGATATTATGAGCACGTAATTTATTTATTACTATATTAATAATTAATTAATGTGAACTAAGAGGTCTGATCAAATTGTGGAGTAGTTCTGATTTGCTGCTGAGGCAGTCTCTCTGGACAGTAAATGAACTTTGAGAGGATATATTTTAATGGATCAACAATGGGTTCACTGTGAAAATTCTAGCACCTTGATATAAAAAGATGAAAGAAACTCTCAGTTCCTTTCCTTCTTCCTGACACTATAGTTTTGGGAATTGGACAGTTACATCCTGGAGAGTGTAGCTAAAATAAGTTTAAGAGATGTATTCAGTTTTGTAACTAATGCAATTATTGGGTAATAAGCACTCTGTGTGAAGAAAATAAGCTTACCCTTTGTGCTGGTTGCCCTTCCTTAATGCTCTCTTTCAGCTGATCAAATTAAAGGAAACTAAACACTGGCAAGCACCATGATTATTTAAAAATATATGCAGAGAGTATTGTTTCATAGCTTAACCTCTAAGTGGCTATACTATGTTATTATGTGGTATCCATGGAGATATTTCTTTTTTCTGTTCATCTTTTAAGCATCAAAACAAGGAGTTAGATACATGCTCATTTCAATCCACAGATAGAAGTAGTATTTAAGAGTTTTGATGGTTGTCTTTACTATGAATTTATACAGAAGTGTTATCCAAACTTATGAAGATGAATGTCATAATGTAATTAACTCGATATCGTCTTTGGTGTCATAAAAGAAGCGTTTTGGAGCAAAGTTCACCAAGCACATTTTCGGTGCTTTGTGGTGAAACTACATAAAGTCTTATTTTGCTATAAATTGGTTTAATGACACATAAATAACAGCAGCAACTTGAAGAAGGAATCTGGAGAACTGAGGAGAAAAAACCCCAGCGCATCGACAATGAAATCTCATGAGACCAAGCACCAGGATCCACAAAAACAAATCTGTCCCATAAAGTAACTTAAATGCAAAACGTTGCAGTGATTAGTAGCATTTGTGTGACTCACTGAAAAGATTCATTGAACTCATATCACCAGATGAAAATTTTGAGAGGAGAATTTTTACTCTAAATATATGAAATTAAGAAGTACTGATGGGCTATTGAGGTGAATAACAGACTTTGTGTGGGAGCAAATCTGATATAAACTTTTCTTTAGGCTGTAGAAGTAGTAAGCAAACTGAGGAAGCTTTAAATTAGGATTATTATGGAGGGAGTTGGCTACATGTCTTATTCAGACCTAACTAGAAGTAGGGTCTTGAAATTTTGAGCAATAATTCTCTGGTCTGGAAAAATGTCATAAATTCATGTGAATAACAGAAATATCATACTTGATAGAATAAAAATATGTGTATATCACATTTCTGAGAATATAAATCATGTTTTTCACAGTTCTTTGACGCCTTGTCCACAGCAAAAAAATTTTGAAGCTTTGTCTTTGCTGTGTTGGCTGTTTTGTACATGGTGATTGAGTTGCTTGTTTGTGAGGACTGAATTTCCTGCATCTACACTTGATGAATGCGTTTACTAACATAAAGGAAAGAGGCAGATCAGTTTGCCTGTGTGGTTGCACATCGTAAAAATTGACTTACATTACAGAAATTTTCTCTTAAGATCAGCTGTAGCATTCTCTACCTTTTAAACATCTTTCGTTCCTGCAATATTAGTATTTTTCAGATATGTTCTGTGAATTGCCATAAATTCAGAAATTGGAATGAGAGGCTATTGAAATGCAAACATCGTGTTTGGAGTAACTTTGCAATTGATACAAATCATGTAAGGCGAGTTGCATAGAAAAAGTTGAATCCCTGCCTAAAATTGAACAGAAATTCAGTCTGTCTTCCATAAGCATTTGTTTTGGTCTTTAAAATTATTTTCATGAACAAACTATGGAGAAAGAAAGGATTTATAAATTAAGGACATGGTAAAATACTTTTTTTAAAATGAGCTGTCCCACTTAGTGCTATTGTATTGGCACAGGCTTTTGTTGAGAAGTATTGGGTGTAATGTAGCATAGGTCTAACTTATTCAGTCTCAAAATAATTAATAATTCAGTAACGTTTTAGTTTTTATTGCTGTTTAGGAACAGATGCTGTCTAGATTAAACCATTGTCCTAAGAATTTTCTGGATTTGTGTTACAGCATCCTGCTTTTTTTGCAAACAGTTGCAGAATAGTAATATGGAGGCTGCAGTAATAAACCCAGTTTATTTTCTGTAGAAACTCTTAAGTCTGCAGACTGCATCACTGAACAAGGACAATGTAGTAGTTAATAATGTAAATCTTAGTTTATAGAGTAGAATTGAACAGCCCTGGAAAAAAAACCAAAACATATTCTTTTACATACAGACACGCACAAAAAATAGCATAGCAAAGAACATGTATGTAAATTTGCTTGTGACTCACCAAATTTGATCACGTACCTAACTGCATGCCACTGAACATCTTCACCCAGCTATCATGGTAGTAGCTTCTTTTTAATGAAGTTTTGTACATGTAGGACTTAAAGGGTTTTTGAGACTTAGTAAGTTCAGTAGTACGGCTTCTTTAGTATGCTGAAAGCTTTATTCACGCTACTCAAATAATACTGTGAAATGTACCGTAGTACAGAGAACATCAAAAATAACATCGTAAAAAATCATCATTGTGTTATGGAATATAGAGTAGGAAGAACAGATGTGTTGTTTCTATCTCTGAAAAAATATTAAGATAAATATACCATGACTGTTTGGGAAACACAGTTCATTTCCTCATTACTGTGGTTTTTTTGCTGTATGATTTGGATCTGAGCTTGACCGTTATTTTTGCAAATATTAAGGTAAACATTTCGTAGATTCCTATAGAAAATAGAAACAAAAAACCCAATATATTAATGCTTTTGTTTTTAGCCCAATGGACTTGAGCTTAAAACCTCAAACTTGATACAAGTGACCCCGATGCTTTTCTTTGTATACATATTAAAAATATTATTTAAAAGATCATTTATAAATTATTCTTGCTTACTCAGCCATACTCCATAAAAATACCTTTATGTTTACATTAGTATCGTGTTGTTAATCGTCTTGTTCCTGGCCCCAGGAGTTTCCTTCTAGTGCTGTGCTACTACAAGGTCTGTGGTATGACACAGTTTCCCGTAATCTTTCATTTGTAATTTGCGTTTTCTGTCCTGCTTGGTAGAGGGAGTCTCCATTCAGGCTTATCAGCACAATATGGTAGATTAGGAGCCTAATTCTTCATAGTAAGCTGAGAAAATGGGGGTTTATGTGTTGTGGGGTTTGTTTTGTTTTTTTTTTTTCTGATGGTGGGTTTTTTAATGTTGGGCCTTTTTCTGTTTTCAGAAGGACGTCTGTGGGGTTTTTGGGGGAAGGGCTAACAGGTTCTTCAGGATTCACGTTCTTTTTTTTTTTCCTGATTTGATTGTTACTACCCCTTAGTTTGTAGTACAGAAGTCATCAAAATTGCAGAAGAGAGACACATTCATTAAGGCAATCCATCCTGCTTCATAAATTTTTTTCATTCCATTTCTTTCTTGGATAAACTGATTTCCATGAAGTAATGATATAAGCAGCATCTGTTTGTTCCACAATGTTACAAAATTTATGTATTTTTAGTACTTTAAAAAAATCATGACAAGAAAATATAGTCACTGAACTGTAACTCAAGATGTATTTAATGGGTGTGGGGTTTTTTCCAAGAATGGGTTGTGATTAGGCTGCTAGGGCAGATCAATCACAGAAGAGATTTGTCATGTGTTGGAAAACAACTTTTTTCAGTTTTGTGCCAACACCAAGAGATTTGCCGCAGTCATTGGCTGTGGTGTCTCTAGAGAGAAATGCTGGAGTTCATCTCAGCCCTAAGGGGACCACTTAAGCCTTGCTGAATAAACCAGCAGAGTATGAACATGCGAGTGGAAACATTGGTTTTCATTCTGCCATAAGGCCGTAGCGGTATTTGGTAAAGTGAACAGTCATGAACTTTTAATTTTACGCATTATAGACCTCTAAAGAGTAAATTTAGCCTAAATGCATAGACAGACATAACAGTGACATTTTCAAACGCATGTTTGGTAAGAAGTAGTTTCTGCAGGCATCGTATTCCTCACCTTCTTAGTCTACATGCCTAATGTTGACTAGAAAACTATTTCTAAAGTTTTGTAGAGCCTTTATTCAAGTGACGAGAACATCCTCCAAAAGACTAGCCAAATATTTTGGTATGTATTTGAATTCTCTGAGAGGGTTTTTCTGTTGGTGGTGGTGGTGGTGATTTTTTTTTGTTGACATGTTTATTTCTGTCTGTATTGTTTTTGAAGATAGTGATTGAAACACAGAGTTGCCTGAGTATTTCTTAGGCTGCCAAGTGTGCCCCTACTTGTTCATAGGCATGATGGACCTGTCAGTGGTGTGTAGATGTGCTGAAAAACCTCTTTCAGATGTAGCCCATCAAGGGCAACATACCTGTAACAGGACAGCAACTTGTGTACAGCTCGTGTTTTGTTTGGTTATAAGATAGAATGTGGTCTCATGGCTGTTAGATCTTGCTCTCCTGCCTCTTCAGGCTCTAAAATACTTTGTGCAATCATCTAACCATTTTAGATAATAACTGTGTGTAGACTATATTGTAGCTCCATATATATTAACTGTTGTTTGCATCATTCAATAAAGACAAATTTTATTATAAGCACCTCAGGGAAAACACATCCAAAAAAAGAGAAAAATGCCACAGGCCAGTGTAAGGAGAACAGTGTGAGAAACCGCCTTATCACTGAGGTCAGGGGAGCAGGAGCAGGAGGAGGGCTGCAGGTCTTGGAGCAGAAATTCCCTGGAAGCCTGAGGGACAGGCCACGTCAAAGCAGGTATTTCCCCACAGCCCATAGAGGACAGTGCCAGAGCAGATATCCACACTGCAACCTGTGCAGGACACAGCACTGGAACAAGTGGATATTCCTTGATGGGGAGGCACATATAGAGCCCACGTTGCAGCAATCTTATCCTGAAGCTCTGCAGCCTGTGTGAGGGACACATGCTGGAGCAAGGGAAAAACATGGGGAGGAAGGAGCAGCAAAGAGGAGCTGAGGGGTCCGACCCCAGTCCCCGTTCCCCGTGTTCCCTGTGCCACTTCGGCAGGGAGGAGGTAGGAGTTGAGAATGAAGCATTGAAGTTGAGCATGGAACAAAGAGGCAAAGGGAAAGTTCTTTTAGCATTTGTCTTTGTTTTTCACCATTCCATTCTGTTTTAACCGGCAATAAATCATTTTTCTCTAAGTGAGTCTGTTTTGCCCATGACAGTAATTTGTAAATGATCTCCCTGTCTTCATCTCAATACCTGTGCTTTTTTTTCGCTACATGCTCCCACCCCACTGCCTTTTGTGGAGCAGGAGTGGAGAGCAGCCAGCCAAGTCAACTCACCACAATGTTGTGTTGACGAAGGCTGCAACACTTAATGTCAGCGAGACTGGATTCCATTTTGTCTCTGTTTATAAAACTGGTTTATTCTGAAGATACTTCACCCTTGAGTATTAACTGTACTCTCACTGTAGAAAGTGTAAACCTAGAAAGAAGTGATCAGTCAGGGTGTGTTTTAATTTAATGAATTTATTATTTTAAAGTATTTTGAAAATATCTTTGGCCTCAAAGAGAGCACTGCAACTTTGAGTAGAGTACGCTGTGCTTTCAGTATAAATCTAAACCCCTTCATCCATCATAACTTCCTTAATTATGGAGATAGTGCCATCAAAGTTAAAATTAAAAATCAAATGGATAGAAATCAGAAGCCCTAAAAGAGAAAGACTTCAGCCCAGTTGCTTTCTGCTTGTGCACATGGCTTTAAATAAAGAATGCTTTTATGTAGTACCTGTCTAATAGTACAATATGAACATTAGTTTAGCAAGCAGAGTATAAACCACCAGATGGAGTAATGTTGCCATGAGAAATTAAGAGTAATAGAAATAGCATGTTTTTCCTTTCTACTTTTGTAGTATACACGACAAGATTTTTTAAGGTACTGTGCCAACAATATCTTATAAATCCATGTCTTAGAAGATGTAACTGCTCGCTGCAGTACTTAGCTGTGCTATCATATTTCTTACATTTTCACAGTAGGGTAACAATGTTAGGCTAGGGAAGGTGAGAATGTTTTTCCTTTTTGCGAGGTATTAACCTGAGCTGTAACAAACTATAACCAAATCTGATCTTTTTTTTTCCCCTTTCTTTTTTTTTTTTTTTGGTTACATCATAACTTCTATCCCTTTGTCATGTTGTTACTGGTAGCTAATTTTCTAATAAGTATCTGACAATTGAAATACTTCTTGCTACAGTGCTTTATTAATAGAAAAGGGGAAGATGATGACTATGCCAAAAACTTTTATGTGGGGATATTGTTGGTGGTGCTCTCTATTTTCTGTTGTTTTGTGGTTTTTCCCTGTTCTCCCAGGATCTTCTTGTGCAAGAGCCTAAAAGCATTTAAAATTTGCAGAATGAAAAGATGGCACGGGCAATGCTGGTACCACCAGGACCTGAAAGCTTCTTCTATTTCACCAAAGAATCTCTTGCAGCTATTGAAAAACGTATTGCTGATGAAATATCTCATTGTGACAAAGACGAGTCTAAAGATGATGGTGGTAATGAAGAAGATCACCCAAAGCCAAGTAATGACTTGGAGGCAGGAAAGATACTGCCATTTATTTATGGTGATATTCCTTCAGGAATGGTGTCTGAGCCCCTGGAGGACCTGGACCCATATTACATCAATAAAAAAGTAAGTATTTTATATTAAGAGTGTAATATAGAACACTCCTGTTGAACTGTATAGGGTTAAAGGCTCTGGTGGGGAGATGGTCAGAAGCCCTCACTGAAAGTATTTTGAAGGAGGTGATATCATGTTAATTATTTTAATTACATTATAAAGACAACTGACTTCAACTTGCTTAAGTTTTTTTTTGTTTTTTTTTGTTTTAAGAGTCTTATTTTAATGTCTAATGTTATTCTGTTTTACTTAGTGGATTTTGCATTAAATGTCCTGTAATCTCTTAAGATCTGATTGAACGCTGAAGCATTTGAAAACTTCCCCTCTGTCTGGCTTCTCTCTGGGGTTTTTTTTAGGAAACATAGCACCTGAGATCTATTTCACTGCAGTAGTTTTTGAACGAAGTGCTCATTTAGTCACATGCCAAAACAATC
The DNA here is from genome assembly GCA_013399855.1 of Oxyruncus cristatus. NCBI lineage: Eukaryota > Metazoa > Chordata > Aves > Passeriformes > Cotingidae > Oxyruncus > Oxyruncus cristatus. The sequence goes on along the minus strand of VXAY01000371.1, from coordinate 208,706 downwards.
ACTTTCAAACAATCCTTGAAATATCATAGAAATACTGGTTTTACAAAAGTAAAAAAAAAAAAAAAAAGGTGTTTTAATATTGGGTCTATGTTATAGGCCTAATATAAAATTATATATATATATAATTATATATATGAAGTTATATAGAATATATATAAACTCTTTCTATAAGTTATATATAAAAAATACATAAGTATATACTATATATAAATTTTATATATATAAATTCATGTATAACGACTCAGTTTCTTTTGTAGATATAATGATAACAAAAGAGCAAGGTGATTACTTTGGCAAGTACGGATGAGGAAAACATACTGTTATGTAGGCATGTAAAATGAAATGTCCAGAAAGAAAACAAAATAGAGTTTACATTAAAAAGACAGTACAAAGTAAGCAGCAAGTGGTTATTTTATTGTGTAAATCAATAAAATGCTTGTTGGATTAAAAACATAGAGCAGGTTCTTGAAGTACTGGGTAATTAACAGATTAGTGTCTTGCAAGTAAGAAGTTGACCAAAGAGCTGTATTATCTCTGTAAGAAGCAATCAGTTAAAGCAGTAGTTTTTTCTAGTACAGAATGCTGAAGATTAATAATCAGGTGTAGATTTTTTAGTTATTTTAGTTTTCTATTCTCTCAACTTTGTGAATACTTCTGACAAATGACCTATTTCTATTACAATAACATATCACTGGAATACAGACAGATTCAGTGTTATAACCTGCTTGTTTCCAGATATTAGCCTTTTGGGGGGAATAATCATTAGATGTTAAAATCCTAAGAATTAAGATTTCATTAGATGACATTTTCATCGTGTCTCCTAGTCAAAATCAAAAATGGTTACATGGATGGCACTAGTGACAAATGCACAGGCAATAGAAGCAATCAAGCCTTTGAAAAACGAAGGTGTCTCAACCCAGAGGCAGTTTTAACATGCTGAAATGGTTAAATATTTGCTCATGAGTGTCCAAAAATGGTTAGTTAGGGCCTTTGATTTGCATTGCCAGGTTTGATCTAAAGTACAATTAAAAACTGCATTAAATTTAAATATTAAAAGTGACATATTTTTAATTGTATTTTTAATGTAATTGCCTAATCCTAGAAAATGCTGGCATGCAGATTTTGTTTAAGAGCACAGAAATAAAGAATGCATGATGCAGTTTTCTTGGTTCATGTGAAAATTAGAATCTGATATTTGCTTGTATAATTCTACTGAAAACAAATTTGGTGACTTCTTAGATCTGTGTAAGTACAGCCTCTATAAAGGCAAGATTGCTAATATGTATCCTTAATTTCCTGTTTCCCATCCCACTTACCCCATGCCCTTTTTGTCTATTTTTTTAAAGACATTTATAGTATTGAATAAAGAGAAGAAAATCCACAGGTTCAGTGCCACACCTGCCTTGTACCTTTTATCTCCTTTCAATATTATTAGAAGAATAGCTATTAAGATTTTGGTTCATTCATATCCTTTTCCAGTGGTTTGTTAAAAATTGTTACTGATTAATTTTACTATTGGTTAACACTGGTGATTTTGGTTTAGTGTTTAAATATGTTCCTGCCTTAAATTCTTTCCTCTCAAAATCAATGAGAGCTAAGATTAGTCACTATAAGCTGCTGATTAAATTCAGAGGAAGTCACTAATGGGGTTCCTCAAGGTGCAGTTCTGAGCCCAGCCCTGTTTAATATCTTTATTGATGATCTTCATGAGGGATCAAGTGTACACTCAGTGGCACCAAGCTGGGTGTGAATGTTGATCTGATGAAGGATACAGAGGCTCTGAAGAGGGAGCTGGACAGGCTCAAGATGGACCAAGACCAATAGCATGAGGTTCAACATAACCAAGTGTCAGGTCCTACACTTTAGCCACAATAATTCCATGCAGGGACACAGGCTTGGCAAGAGTGGCTGGAAAGTGGCTCAGTGGAAAAGGACCTGGGGGTGCTGGTTGACAGCAGCTGAACATGAGCCAGCCTGTGCCCAGGTGGCCAAGAATGCCAATGGCATCCTAGCTTGTATCAGGAACAGTGTGGCCAGCAGGACCAGGGCAGTGGTTGTTCCCCTGTACTCGGCACTGGTGAGGCCACACCTTGAGTGCTGTGTCCAGTTCTGGGCCCCTCAGTAGTAAAAGACAGTGAGTCCAGAGAAGGGCAATGAAGCTGGTGAAGGGTTGGGAGCAGCGCATGTCCTGTGAGAAGCAGCTGATGGAGCTGCGGGTGCTTAGCCTGGAGAAAAGGAGGCTCAGGGGAGACTTTATATTTGTCTACAACTCCCTGAAAGGAGGTTTTAGCCAGGTGGGGGTCAGCCTCTTCTCCCAGGCAGCTAGTGACAGGGTAAGAGCAAACAGCCTCAAGGTGTGCCAGGGGAGATTCAGGTTGGACATCAGTAGGAATTCGTCATGGAAGGGCTTGTCAAGCATTGGAATGGGCTGCCCAGAGAAGTGATGGAGTCACAATCCTTGGAGGTGCTCAAGAAATGACTGGATGTGGCACTTCGTGCCATGATCTAGTTGACAAGTGATCAGTCAAAGGTTTGACTTGATGGTCTCAGAGGTCTTTTCCAACCTAAATGATTCTGTGATAGGTGTATAGGCATCATTATTATGAAATATCTTTGCGTTATTTATGACATTGCTAGTGATAGTAAACAGATTTGAATCGTATTTGTATCATATATGGTGTCAATATTCTACATCCTGTCAATTCCTCATATTTTATGTTATGCAAATTCAGCTTTTAAAAGGAGTATGTTCCTTAACTACAGTCAACATGGTTCAACATGCTCATTATGCTCACTATTATGGCAAACTGTGTATGTATGACATGGGCTAAACTTCCAGAATGGATGAAGATTGTAGAGTAAGTATACTTAAATTGGCTGATAATTTTAAAAGTGGTTTAAAAATGAAAATCAAGTGAAGAGCTAGACCATGTAGTTTTACTTACCCTTTTGTGGGATACCTTTTCCTTACCTGGAGTTTGGTCCTAGCTGCATCTCAAAGCAGCAGTGTCCTGCAAGCTCTGTGAAGGAAAGAAGCTGTGACATTGTTAATCTTCTTCTCTGAAGAAAACACTGATAAATACTTTTCATCGGAATATTTGTGCAAATAACGTTCTCATGCATTCTCTCTCTTGAGCTGTTCTTTTATCATTAAAAAAAAAAGGGAAAAAGAAAACCATTCAAGCCCAAACTACTGGTTTTCAGCACAGAAGAAGATACTTTCTATAGCCCCTTTGGAACACCTTCATTTTGTACAATGAAATTTTAAAAATAGGACACACCCTCTTCAAAGAAAATACCTCTGCTGGGGATTATTTGACATTCTCAAGTCTATCTGCTCAGCCACCTTTAGTAAATACTAGGTTTCACTTACCCATGGATTTTATTCCTGACATGGCAACCATGCTGAAATTTTTATTGGAACAAAAATATTTTTTCATGTTAGTCATGATTATTATTATTATTAGTGCTGCAATTTCGAAAAAAAAAATCCAATTATCTTACAGAAAAATGGTGGGAAAACAGTCATAGTTTGTGTGAGTTTGTAACTGCTATTACAGTGCATGAACTAGTCAGTGGTTTTGAGTTATTTTCCCGTGATGTATCACTGAACAACAAAACAGTCTAACTTTTGCTTGAATGTTTCTTACAGGTACACTTTCACTGGAATTTATACTTTTGAATTTCTAGTAAAAATTCTTGCAAGTGGCTTCTGTATAAATGATTTTACTTGCCTTCGTGACCCCTGGAACTGGCTTGATTTTATTGTCATTTCCTTTGCGTAAGTATATTGTATTTTTTTTAAGTAAAATGTTGCAAATTTTTTTGAGCCTCTAATGATTTGTTTGGCTTATGTTAGCTCATTTGAAATGAATTGTAGTTGAATTGTGTTTCAGTTTTTCCACTTTAAATTTTACAATAATGTAGCGCGTAACAGAATTAGTGGGCTATCCCACCGTACAAAAGAGAAGTTACTCATGAACAATCAATTTTAAGTTGTATTTAAGAAATAAAATCAGGGATACACATTGCATTTTAAATTTGCATTTAGTGGAAAAGCTTAAGAGTGCGTTTCTTAGGGAAAACTTAAATGAAACAGGAAAATATGAAAGCAAGTTTTTAATTTAAACTTGCTCCTTCCAAAGGAAAAAAAAAAAAATCTGGATTACATGTCCAAGTAAGTAGTATACACTCTGCCTTAATTCTGAATAACTGTGATTTAATCCTACAGGTACATAACAGAATTTGTAAACCTAGGCAATGTTTCAGCTCTTCGAACTTTCAGAGTATTGAGAGCTTTGAAAACTATTTCTGTAATTCCAGGTAAGAAGTAACTGTGTAAAATGGTAGGCACTCTGTGTGACCTCTGTTTAACTTCGTGTGTGCTGTCATTGTGTTTGTGTGGGGAATGCCTCACTACACGTATGTGACAGAGTTTGTGGACCTGGGCAATGTCTCAGCGTTGAGAACGTTCAGAGTTCTGCGAACAGTGAAAACAATATCAGTCATTCCAGGTGAGAGCGAGTTTAAACACTGAGGCTGACTGAAACTCCACAGAAGCTGAACTTGTGTTTTTAACAGAAGCATCCAGGTTTTAGTATCAGCTTCATTTTCATTCCCTTTTCTAATTCTCTAAAAAATTCAGCCTCAGAGTTTAATACATTGTAGTATGGGAAACTCCTTTACATAGCCTGTATATATTTCCATTTTGTGATAAGAAACTTTCTCTCACACATTAAAGATCAAAATGAATTCCTTATATTTTTCTCTAACTAGTTTGAATGTAACTATTTATGAAAGATCGAAAATTTTAGTGTGTTGTAAAACTTGAATCCTAGAGGAGTAAGATAATAAAAAGTAGCATGGAAATGGCGTGATGTATTTATTAGCTTATGATGCCTATCTTCACCAAACTCCACCTCCAGTGGAATAGGTGCATTAGAACGCAGACATTATGATTACTACTGAAATACAGTTTTGCTCTCTTTTTGTTTGCTGTTATAGAACCAATATATTGTATATTGGAATGGAACACTGGCAAAGGTTTGGAGCAAGAGGCATCAGAAAGCAAATGAAATGAACTATTTTCTTTAGGTGTAATTTACATGTATTGAGAGCATAAATTAAAAATTCTTCATTTCAAGAGCAGATGCTTTAGAATGTGTACCATTCATCCCCCTTTATATATTATTTTCAAATCAGGCATGATGAAACTTATTGGTATCACTTCCTTTGGAAAATATTTTTGTGAAAAAAACCTTTTTTTGTGAAGCTGTGCATGATAATTAGTGGCATTTGCATTGCATTTTAGCTTAGGTAAATATTTAATATTAAAACAAAAATCTGCCTCTGTTTGCAGGCTTGAAGACTATTGTGGGAGCCCTAATTCAGTCTGTGAAGAAGCTCTCAGATGTTATGATCCTGACTGTGTTTTGCCTGAGTGTATTTGCACTAATAGGATTGCAGCTGTTCATGGGCAATTTGAAGAATAAATGCTTGTTCTGGCCGTCAGAAAATTCAACAGCTTTTGAAAAATACGTAGTTCCATACTTTAATGGTACAGAATTTGACTGGGCAGCATACATTAAGGAAGAAAGTAAGAAATACTGTTGTAACTTGCTGAAGTTTTTGTGTAAAAACACACGCAAGCACAAGTTAACTGTTTCATACTACAGACTAAAGATAAAAAACCATTTAAATAGGATGGCAAAGACTAGGGATTTGTATGTCTTACATCCCAAACTCATGCTGACATGATTGTTCTTTCCATTAACTGCTCTTAGAAATCTATTTATAGGGTTAGTTTGGTTTTAGAATCACTGAATCCCATGGGCTGGACAGGATCTCCACAGTCCAGACCAATTGCTGCTCAGTTGCAGGTCCAGTTAGAGCAGACTGGTCAGTGCCTTGTCAGGTCAAGTTTTTAGTATCTCTAAGGATTGAGATACCAGAGCTTCTCTGGGCAGCCTGTTCCAGCATTTGACCAGTCGGACAGTAACTTATTTTAATATCAATTCAGAATTTCCCATTCTCAAATATTTCCCATTCTCAAATTTTTGCTAGTCAACTCTTACCTTTCCAGTGTGCACCCCTGAGAAGAGTCAGGCTCCATCTTCATCTTTGATGTTATACTTGTGGGCAGCTTGGAGATCCTTACACATCACAACCCCCCTGCCCCAACTTTAACCTTCCCAAGGGTAAAGAAAACCAGTTCTTTTTGGGTCTCCTAGTATCTTTAAGATATAAGACAGAGAAGCACTAGATAAATATCAGAGATTTTCCTACTAAAGATGTACTTTTATTATTAGGTAGAGGTAACAAACCAATTTCCTAGACTGAAATATGTAACTTGTTAGGGAAGCAGAGATTCTGGTAGGAAAGGAGGTGGTATTCATCTGTAGGACTTGTTGCTCAGGGGGCTGCAAAGCCATCTTTATCAAGATATTTTTCAACAGTTTTAATGTCAGTGGACTGAAGTGATAACATTCAGACTGGTTCAGAAATACGCAGATACTTACGTTTTGTGTTTGTGTCATTGTAAGAGATGGCATCAGTAGCGTTACAATACACAATGAACTGTGAGATGTAATATAATACCTGCCAAAAATTTGGTTAATTTTCATGTGTGGGTTGGTGTTGGAAGTGGATTACTCAGTAATAATTAATTGTAAAAGTAGTGTATTTAACTAAAGAGAAATTGATAGAATAATGCTAGCTTTCCTTTTCCCTGACCCAAAAGTGATGGAAAATATAGTTGTTATAGGCTGAGTTCTGATGAGTCATATTTTCTTCCTTTTTTAACACTGGACATTAAGGTTCTCTACTGTTTTCTGTGTTTTCAGATTTTTGTTCTGTACTTCTGAGTTTTTGAAATGTTGTGACTGTATTTATGTTTTCTGTGGAATCTATCATTTTAGCTAGTTTATTTGCCTAAGAAGCATTGGCAAAGTGGAATGGTGATAGTACTTTGTGGGTAATTTTGGCTGATAGTTTATGTGCTTGCGAATTCTCCCTTCAGGTATTCTGTACATATTCTTTATTTCTGTTTCTCAGTAAGTAGCAATCTAAAAGAAATAAAATTTTTCAGAATGTCAGTTGCTTACTATGCTACATCTGTTGACATTGCTGTGACTCTCTACAGAGTGCTGATGCGGGCAAGGCTGTTAGATCTTGTTGTGTTTTTATTCTTCCTTTCTCATATAACTATTCCTAATACTATACACTCTATACAGTGCCATTGCAATATAATTTCACTGGGCTCAGTTGTGGGTCCTTGTAATATTTTTTCAGCGTATCATATTCTGGTCAGCTGTGACCGAGTGTGATTTCCTCTTGTGACTTTTTTTAAACATGTGCATTTTCATTTATTAAGAAAAAAGGTCAGATTCACTGGTTTTTTCCAGATTTCTGTCTCTTTTCCAGATTTCAGTGCCTGGCTATCCTCATGGTGAAAAGTTTCTCATTATATCCGGTCAGAACCTCTCTTGTTTCAGATTATGCCCATTGTCTGTCATTCTTCTGCTAAGCACCAGAACTTGTCCCTGTCCACTTGATAACTTCCTTGTAGTTACTGGATGCATTCTACCAACTCCCCCCCGAGCCTTCCTTTTGCCTGGCTGAACGTGGTCAGGTTCCTTGGTCTCTCCTCACACGGTGAATGCTCCAGCCCACTCAAGACCTTGGTGACCCACTGCTGCACTTGCTCCATTTCATCAACATCTTCTTGCACTGTGGGGCCAAACCTGGAAACAGTTCTCTAGAAGTCTAATGAGTGCAGAGCTGAGGGGGGCAGTCACTTCCCTCGCTCTGCAAACTGGGCTTCTGTTCATGCAGCCCCGGAGGCTGTTGACCCTCCCGGCTGCCAGGGCACACTGCTGGCTCAGCCTCACCTTGCTCTCTGTCCAGCAAAGGTCTCAGGGCACTTTGGGCACAGCTGCTCATCAGCTTGTCAGTTCCCAGCCTTTGTCACTGCAGGGGCTCTCCCTTCCCAGGTGCACAGCTACATTTATCTTTGCTGAATTTTATATATCTCCTGTCAACCTGTTCCTCCAGTCTGCCTAGGTCCCTCTGAATGGGGCCTACCCTCAGTCCTATGAGCTTCTTCCTCGATTTATTATAATCTTTTTATCTGTATTTTTTTTCTCCTTTTTTTCCTTCTTTTTTTTTAAATTTTACTTTGAGGATAGCACAATTGTTAATCATTAACAACAAAATATATTTATTTATTTCTGAAGGCTACCGCCTTATAGTTAAAAAAATTTTGTAAAGTTGTTTCAAGTACTGCACCTGTTCTTGTCATTGGAACATCCATCTTTTTAAAATGCTACCTTCATATTTTCAGTCACAGGATGTGCTAGTTAATGTTGTTCTGACTTCAAAACTGTCAGCCAGCCATTAGAAATAGTTCCATTTTAAATGAGATAAGCTATAATTTTCTGATTACAATCTCTACCTGCTGAATAAGAGAAGAAGTTTTGTGTTTTCTTTCTCTCATTTTTTGGAAACTGTAGTTTGGAAAGATATCCTGTGTGCAGTGACCCAAGAAGAGAATACGGAATTTATGCTGTTTAGTCATTGTTCTAGGATTTTATTTTTCCATAGTGTTTTTATTTTGTTACCCAGAGAGGCTGTGGATGCCCCGTCTCTGCAAGTGTTTAAGGCCAGGTTCCATGGGCCCTGATCTAGTAAGTGGCATCCCTGCACATGGCAGGGGGGTTTGGAACCTCAGATGGTCTTTAAGGTCCCTTCAAACCAAGCCATTCTATGATTCTGGGATTGTGCCAGTATTTGAACCCATTATTGGGAAAACACAGATGGGAGATTATGAATATTCAAAACATGATGATTTGAACATAGGTTCATCCTCAAAAAAACCCCAAAACAACAACTGCTTCCATTTGTAAACATGTCACTTGCTGTTTTTTCTTTAGGTCATTTCTACCACCTAGAAGGAGCAAAGGATTTTCTGCTTTGTGGCAATAGCACAGATGCAGGGTAAGGTACACTGAAAATGACATACTACGTGTCTCAACATGTAAAAAATATCAGTCTAAACTTAGATATTGCGTTATCAATAGCTTAAGAACATACTTCTTTATCATAGGTTTTATGCAATTTCTCAACCCTCTAATAGGCCTGGGGCACTGAGACTTAAGCACCGATTTGGGGAGGACACCTTCAGGTTTCTTCTGTCTGAGAACTGCATGCATGACATTGTCTTGCTCTCTCTTTGTGACAATTCTTTGTAACAAAATCACATAATTCTATATGCTAGTGGTATACCAGTCCATCCCTTGGTTTTGGTTGGTTATGACTTTAAAACATGTATACTTAAACTATTTTGGTAAACATTTGGTTTATGTACGTAACTGTGAGATAATTTTATGTGTCTGTAAGTACACGTCAAATATTTACACACATATGTGAAAAGAAATCTTTATAGTGTTTTTCTATAGCAGTTTTGGAGGCAAGAACCTTATCTGTCCTTCAAGAATAGAATCATAGTTGAAACAGTGTGCCTACAGTTGATATCAAGATTGGATCATCTACTCTCAAAACTGATATGTACAGTTTCAGGAGATAAAAACATCCCTATGCAGGTTTTTTGCTGTTGAGGAATTGGTAGAATTCATTAATTAGGCTCACTAATTCACAAATGTGAAGAAATCCATGAATCTGGTGTGCCAACAGACGGACTTCAGCATGAAATACATATGCTTTCTTTTTTCTGCGTGGAAGTATCTGCCTCTTGAGATCTCTGTGTTAAGTAAATATGTTGTTTTAATTGAAGAGGTATTTGCAGAGCTAATACCAAACTGTTGGGAATAAGTTTTATTTTGTGTATAATGAAAGGGGGTAAGAGGAAATATTTTCATTTACTTGTTTGCTCTTCCTGGATTTTTCTTTAAAGAACACTCTTTTAATTTCCTCGCAAATTTTTTAGATGTTGCAAGCCATAAATAGCAACACCCTTCACAGATGAAACTTCCGTAGAAGCTCAAGGCACAACTATTAAAAAAAAAAAAATGTAAAATGCTATTTGTATATGGATTGCTTTACCTCTTTTTTTCTTCTTTTTTTGCCTCCTAGTAAATGTCCAGAAGAGTTTATCTGTGTGAAAGCTGGTAGAAACCCCAACTATGGATATACTAGCTTTGATACATTCAGTTGGGCATTCTTGTCACTGTTTCGACTGATGACACAGGATGGCTGGGAAAATCTTTATCAGTTGGTAAGTATAATAAAAATTGTGAAACAGGGTCTTATTGGCCCCAAATCAATCATGGAAAGGCCATTCTTGTTGATATTAAACACAATTGCTGTTGTTAACGATTGAAAATCATTAAAGGAAGCAAATTCAGTTGCAGAATTGAGCAGACATGGACACTTTTTAGGGAGTATCATATGATTTTTGAAGAGGCCCATGAGGGTTTTTTGGATCCGTAACTTAATTTTTTCAGTGTATATTAGATTTTGTGCTGCATGATATTTTCAAAATTGTCAATATTGAGTTTAAATTGTAAAAATACTCTGTTACAGCAAAATCTGAATCTTAATTTCTGTTTCTGATAACTAAGAATGCACGTCTTGATACAAATTAATTTTCCTACCTTAGTTTTTCATTTTATGGTGTGTGAAAATGTGTTAATTATAATAAACGTTACCTTCTAATTATCTAAACAATTGTGACATTTTTAATTGTTTTGGTTATTTCGAATGGAAAGCACGCTCATATATGGTAAACATTCGAAGGATGCAACCTGCGCTATGGGGTTTACATTAATAACTCTGATCCCACGTCCTTTTCGAGGTTATTAGGCATTGAAAGAGGTTTGTCTTAGAAAAGCGTGATTGTAAAACCTGTTTTCCACATACATGAGTGCCCCCTTTATTCTGATTACTTTGTAATTCAGAAAGCTCGTGTGATCTTGCTACAGGAAAAAACCAATTCAGTATTAGTTTGCAGTTTTCAAATGCATTAATGTTTATGAGCTGCAGAACTGATGCATGCCTTCACCAGATGGGTCATTTCTCCTCTCCTCCTATAGACACTACGAGCTGTTGGCACATCGTACATGATGTTTTTTGTTGTGGTGATTTTTCTGGGTTCCTTCTATTTGATTAACTTGATTTTGGCTGTGGTTGCCATGGCCTATGAAGAACAAAATCAAGCAACTATCTTTGAAGCAGAGCAGAGGGAGGCAGACTTCCAGCTGATGCTTGAACAGCTGAGGAAGCAGCAAGAAGAAGCTCAGGTATTTTCCAACGAGAGTTCGGGCTTTAGTGTATTCCTCTGCATGCTGTTTGTTAAAACCAATAATGAAAGTCACCTATTAAAAAAAAAAATCTTCAACATACCTCACAAGTACTTTAGATTGTTTTTTTCTATGGTTCTTTATTGGTTTTTAAAGGTATAATGTTTAGAGCATTAATGAATTTCTGAACTGGGAATAAAAAGTACTCTCTAAATTGGAATAATAGTTTTAAAATAAATATTTCTTACCTAGGGATAGTATCTAGTAACCTGTAATGATGATTTTCCAAATTCTCAGCTTAGAAATATTTTCAATACTTGTCAAGCCTTTATTAGAATGTACAATATTTTATCCATAAATTTCTGACTGAATTTTGCTACTTGTGTTACTAGCAGTGAATCAAAGACTGGAAGCAGTACCTGAAAACTTTTTTCTTAAGAACAGATTAAGGAAGCTGTTACTTACCATAAAAGTTAGAATTAGTTTGCTAAATTAATACAGACTGAAATATGACTCTGTTTAGCTCTTTTTTTCTTTTTTTGCTGTTGCATTCACTCTAATTATTGCTTTTATTAATTTTTAAATATTTTGTGGCTGTAGCCGATGTGGTCTGTCTCAATGATAATGAATGCAAAGTAGAACTCCATTCACATTACAGAATTTCATTTTATGTAAATCTTAGGAATGAGGACTATTAATCTTAGGAACAAGGGCTATATTTTTCTTTCAAAAGTGGTGTGATTTGTCAAGCATCTCATTAAATAATTGCTGTGGCAGGCAATAGCAGCAGCTGCAGTAGAGATGACTGAGTACAGCGGTGAAAGTGGGACTGCTGGACCCTCAGATACTTCTTCAGAAGCATCCAAGCTTAGCTCAAAAAGTGCCAAAGAAAGGAGAAATAGAAGGAAGAAAAGAAAGCAGAGAGAACTCTCTGGAGAAGAGGATGACAAAAAGCTTCCAAAATCTGAATCAGATGGAAGTATCAAAAGTAAAGGTTTCCGTTTTTCTTTTGATGGGAACAGACTTACATATGGGAAGCCATTTACATCACCTCACCAGGTACTGTGAATAGTGCAGTTGTCATTTTTGAAATTTGTGACATAACCATCATATCCATATATTTAGGACCTAGTGAGTCTTAATATGCACAGAAGCCTTGCATTTTCCTAGTTAATCTAAAATAGAAATATCTTCTTTATTCATAAAAGGAAAATTAAAGTATAATGTCTGGATGTAGAAGACTAAGGGTGTTGATATCTTTTAACTTAATGCATGATATATGTTGATCATTAGAATTTCTACAAATCTTGATTTTTCTCTTTGAAGCAGATGAAAGTACTATGGCCTTATAAATGTTAATTTTTTTCTCTGCAGTTACTGTTTTAGGTACATTGTAAATTTACCCATTCAGACGACTTTCGTCTCTAATGCATCTCTGAGATCTGCCTGAGGCACTGTATTAAAGATAACAGACAGATTCCTGGGGAAAATAAATGATTATTTTTTAATACATAGACATGCATTTTGTATATTTGAAATCTTCAGATGGTCAGTTTTTTATGTTTCCTTTGCAGTCTTTGCTGAGTGTTCGTGGCTCCCTGTTTTCTCCCAGGCGTAGTAGCAGAACAAGCCTTTTCAGTTTTAGAGAGTACAGAAGGGAGAGAGGATCTGAAAATGAGTTTGCTGATGATGAGCACAGCACGTTTGAGGATAATTCGAGCAGAAGAGGTTCTCTGTTTTTGCCGTGCAGACACGGTGAACGGCGCAGCAGTAATATCAGTCAGGCCAGTAAATCATCAAGAAGGCTGACAACACTTCCAGTAAATGGGAAGATGCAGAGCGCTGTGGATTGCAATGGAGTGGTTTCCTTAGTGGATGGACCAGCAGGTCTATTGTCGCCTACCGGACAACTTCTGCCAGAGGTGATAATAGATAAACCGACAACTGATGGCAATGTAAGACAGTTATAAATTACTCCAGGTTTCATGGCCTCTCTTTATTGCACCAGACAATGTTTTAATGTAATTAATTGCTTTGAAAATTGATGAGAAGTTGTGAGTGCTTTTGCAGATCTTACTGTAATGAAATGGCTTTGCAGTGATTCAATCAAAAGTGAGTAGCTGAACCATGAAAATGGAAGAGAACAAAGTAGTCTATTTTTTATATACCTACAAAGCAACGATATGCGTGCTTAGTGAATCAAATTAGTAATCTTCTATTGCTAAATCTGTTTTAGAACTCAGAATAGGATGCTCAGCTTTTTAAAATTTTCTGTGAATTATTGTTTCAATTTTTTTTTTTCTGTCTTTATGGTTTTAGCCTCCCTTTAAAAGTATTTCCTAATTCTCTGTTAGTAATCTGCTGGTTCTTCTTTTCTCTCTTGTCCATGTATTTGGTATTGTGCAAATGTAGCATAGTCTTTAAGACTATGTTGACGTTTTAGAAGTGCTGGAAGCGTTTTTTTGTTCTGGGTCTCAGAGATTATCTGAGTTTCTCACTGCGTAGGATCAGGGTATCATTGGAAAAAAAAAAAACAACAACACAACATGAAAATTCATCCATTTATCCCTATGCTCAGTTTTTCCTTTTCCCTGTTTGCTTTAGGAGTGGATCACAGACATCCACATGTTTTTTCATTGAAACCTTATTTTACTGAAATAGAAATTCTTATATGGGTCACAGCACCTGAAAGTACGTCAGCCAGGTTTCTTACAGTTATCAGCCAGATGCTTTACCGTTCTAATCTTCTTGTGGTTTATTATAATTTCAGTTTCATGCATTTATTTAATTGAATGAAAAAAAAATCTACCCATCCTCATGCATTAAAAACTTCTTCAAATAATAAAACTATAAACCAGCTTTCTTTTTTTGTTAATAGAATAATGTAAAACAAGTGTTCATTTTTGGGGTCAATTATGTCAGAATTACTTTGTTTCTTCAGTTGAAATTCATAAAATAAATCAGAGCTGATAGCTATTCAGTGTAGATAATACAATTTAAGTAAGATTTGAATGGGTATAGAGATCAATACTCATCTATAAAAATTAATTTATGGAATAATTGTTGCTGCGGAAAGCTTCCTACCATTGATAGATTGTTATAAGTATCTTGTGAATGAACTAGTTTAAAAGTGGAATATTAGTAGAGAAAATGTGTAACTGGGAAATGGGAGTTTTTCGACTCCAGTGCTGCAGCAGTCTTGCTTTGTTTCCTTGGCTGTGACCCCCTCCAAAATTTGTTTCTGTCCAATGTGGAATTAATAGTGTTTAACTATAATGCAGTGGTAATATGGAAACTAAATATCCAAATTTTTTTTAGTGCTTTGTAAGTATTAACCGAAAAACCCACGGTATTTCTAAGTTGAATTTAATTTACACTCCTCTTCTTTTTTTTAATAGAGCACAGCTACAGAGATAGAAATAAAATCCAGGCGTACAAGTTCGTATCAAATACCAGTGGAGTTGCTGGAGGATCCCGACGTAAGGCAAAGGGCCATGAGTATAGCTGACATTATCACAAATACAATGGAAGGTGTGTTGTAACTGCAGTTACATGAACTTTCTTGATATAGACTTGCTTGAAGGTATTATATCACAGTGCAAATACAGAAGACTAAAAATATGTCGCCATTGCAAATACACTGAAGAGTAGAAAAAAAATGCGTGTGCATAATGAAAAAAGAAGGTAAAGAATCTGATAAGCAGGCAAAAAAACCCCACACACTGTAATTAAAATGGAGAATGTGTATCTGTTTTGTACTAGTTATTAAAGTTAAACAATGCAGTTATTGGAAGAAATGCCTTGTGATAACTTTTCCCCTATCTGTACTGTAAAAATATTACAGAAAATTCAAGACCAGGCCTTAGTTAATAAGGAGAAGGACATTTTTAGTAGGATTCTCTGGAATGATTACTAGTGAAAATCTTGAAAAAAGCTTGAATAATTTTCAAAAACCTATTTAGGAGGAAATTAATCTTATTTTTCCTGAAAATAAATAATTAGATGTTTGAGAGGCCTGTGAAGTTGAAAGTGTAACTGAAAAAGAAAAAAAATCCCTAAACGTAAGCATAGGGGTTTTATGTTGTTTTGGGGTTTTTTTTGAAACCTGATTATAAAATATTAAAAATAAACAATTTTGTCAATGATTAGCTCAAAACTCCTGAGGTTTTTCTTTAAGTCTTCCAAAACCTTTTCAGCCAGAAAACAATAGGTTAAATTCCTGGAAATATGAGGAGGTTCCTCCAAACGTCCTTAGTGGTTCCAGGTATAAAGATTAAAACTTGAAAAAGCAAAAAATTATCTTCACTTTCTCCAAAACTTGCTCACTATAAGTTTCCTTTTTTTCCCCCAGAACTTGAAGGATCCAGACAAAAATGTCCACCTTGCTGGTGCAAGTTTGCTCACACTTTCTTAATTTGGGATTGTTGTGAGCCCTGGTTAAAGATAAAGAGTGTAGTTGCATTTATTGTCATGGATCCACTTGTTGATCTGGCTATCACTGTGTGTATAGTTCTAAACACACTATTTATGGCCATGGAACATTATCCAATGACTGAAGATTTTGAGAATGTACTTAAAATAGGAAATCAGGTAAGTCCTTCAATCTATATAATTTCATACAATTGGAAGTTGGTTTCTCTTTGAAATAGAATTGGTTTTATTATTTTTATTATTGTCCCATAAAATAAATGTTATATGTTTAATTATACTAAAAATACCATTTGAGATAATGTTGTATGTAAGGGTTTGATTTCTGTATTAAAACTTCTTCAAATAGACTTTTCAACAACCAGATTTTGGATGACACAAAACTGAAAGAACTCTGGCTTGTTTTTCTTCAGTATTACAAAAATAACGTAGGAACCAAATTAGATTCTTTTAAATGTAGGTACCATTGATAACATAAGAAAAGTTGAATGCTATTTTGGATTATTATTTTGCACTGCTATTTTTGTGTGTTGATTTTGTATGTTTATGAAGAATGTTTATTTGATTGGTCCATAACAATTTGCAAGGCAAAGAATGTATGACTTGTAAGAGCATTTTGACACAACTGGGTTTCGTTCCCTAGTGGACAGCATATGTAGGTTGGCTTTGGTGAGGTTTTGTGATCATTCCTGCATGTTTCACCCAGAAAACTCCCATTTTTTCCTTTCCTATGTAGTGCAGTAGCTTGAGCTGCGTGAGTGTAAGTGTTCCTTGCTTACTTGCTAAGAATTTGCATGTGCTCCCAGTCAGCTAAAATGTCACTATAATACTGATGTAGTTTCAGCAGTTGCTTTTTTGCTTTTTGGACTGTGTACCACTACCTTTTAAAGAATGCTTCTGATTTTTTTAAGTTTGCTCATCTTCCTAGTAAAAGATAGTAATTTATGCAGGTTTTTAGATGCTGGTGATCATACATCTACAGTAAATAGAATGAATTTATTTCAGAGGTGTTGTTTGTCTGCTGCTTCAGAAGACATCAGAGACATTCAGAGTCAGAAAGGAGTTTTGCTTCAAACATGACCCTTGGCACAACTGACCTTTTTTTTGGCAGATAGGAAGAGAAGCTGTGCTTATCTATGAGTCCCTATATAGACTTCATTAATAGCACATCAACTCCCATTATGACCAATTCACGTTTTTCTACACACCTTTGTTAAGGCAGCTTCCATTTGTCAAGAGCAACTGTTAATTATCTTGCAGGGAGAAGTTCCTTTATTTAGATGGACAGCAGGTATGAGGATCAAACTGGAGGCCTGTTAGGAATAGTTTGTTTTTTGGTAGTCACTAAATGTGTCTTAGGTTTAACTGAAATTATGGGTTTATGCTACAGCTCATTTTGATGTAGCCACTTACCTTCTCTGTGGGGTTCAGCTTGTGATAATTTTCCTTACTGACATCCCGCTGTAAGAGGGATACTTCTTACTTAAGTTGTTCTTTATCTACTGGTTCAATTTATTAATGTTCATCTATAAAGTAACAATAAACATTCTTTCTTCAGGTTTTTACTGGAATTTTTGCAGCAGAAATGGTTCTCAAGATAATTGCCATGCATCCTTTTTATTATTTCCAAGTTGGCTGGAATATTTTTGATAGTTTTATAGTTACTCTTAGTTTGGTGGAGCTTTTTCTGTCAAATGTGGATGGATTATCTGTTCTCCGATCATTCAGATTGGTAAATAAAGTATCTGCATTAATTAATTTATTATATTTGTATTTCAACTGTACTCAGACCCTTTTTAGTATTATGTGTAATTTTTACTGTCACAGGATATCTCTGCATGCAGGTTTTATAAAATTATTTATGCTATTATTAAATACTGTGTGCCATTTTATGGTTCAGAAGCAACTAAATACTGATTTAAGGGAAAGAGCTGTAATTTTATTATAATTGTTTTAACATGGATGGGTGAAGCTCAGTGAAATGTATAATTTTTTAGGTGTATGTTGCGAGATATAAATAAATAAAACATTTCTAGTCTTGTTGACATCCATATGTGAAAATAGCAAAGTGGCTAGAGGTGTTCTTTCAAAATGTAGAAACTATAAAATTTATGGTTTTAAAAAAAATTTAAGATTGATTTTTCTTTTCCCTTTAGGAAAAAAAAAAGCTTTATTGTATTAGAATAATATTCTTGTTTTAAAAATGAGAAATTATGCGTGAGACATTCTTTCCCTGTGTTCTCTCTCCATTTTGCATTTCTATTTTTCTTTTATTTGAAAACAAAAAAATATTTAATGCATTTTTATATTGAGTGGGTTATGGGTGAGAAAGAATATGAATTACACTTTTTCCGCTTCTTAAGTTGAAATGTTTGACTTGCATATTGTGTTTTGCTTTTATTTCCAGACAGTGGGCGTGTCTTATCCTTTTTTAATTTATTGGAGGCAATATTCTTTTGGAAGACCCCACTCTTTGAGGATTTCAGAATCCTTTCTTTTCTGTCAGTAGAATTCTGTTGAGCTTTATTATTTTTTTAATTTATTTCTGCATATAATGGTTTAGATGTATGCCATGTTCAGAATTCACTGTCCAAACAAATACAACCCGTTCTATTTTTTTCATGTGGAAAAGAATACAGATATGCCACACACACACACAGACGCAGAAAAAAAAAAAAAGTCTAAAATTTATTAGGTTTTAAACATGCAGATTTTATGAAACTCTGTGTAAGTTATAGTTCTTGGAATCATGTTGAAGTTTATTCTTTTTGCCATTGTTAAGAGTCACTAGTTTATAAAATGTTGCTGTTTCTATAACATTTTTGTAACTACTGCAAATAATGCTTCTGTATTTTCGTTTTTCAGTTGCGAGTTTTCAAATTGGCAAAATCTTGGCCAACTCTAAATATGCTGATTAAGATTATGGGCAACTCAGTGGGGGCTCTGGGGAATCTCACCCTGGTGCTGGCCATCATCGTGTTCATTTTCGCTGTGGTTGGGATGCAGCTGTTTGGGAAAAGGTACAAGGAATGTGTCTGCAAGATCTCCAGTAACTGTGAACTTCCACGCTGGCACATGCATGACTTTTTCCACTCTTTCCTGATTGTATTCCGAGTGCTGTGTGGAGAATGGATAGAAACGATGTGGGACTGCATGGAGGTTGCTGGTCAAGCCATGTGCATTACGGTCTTCATGCTGGTCATGGTGATTGGAAACCTGGTGGTATGTAGCCAAAATAATTTTAGAATTAATTTTAAAAAAAGGAATGGTAAAAGAACCAGTAATTATTTTTCTAAGCATTCTTAAATGGGAGGTTTCAATATGTTTTTTATGATTTTGAATTTGTTACGAGTATGGATTCAATAGAGTTTTCTGTTTCTTAGATTTCTGATCCTCTATAGAATCCTCAGCTTGGAGGATGATCTCTCTTGGGGGTCTGGAGTGGAATTCAGATGTGGGTGAGAGAGTGCAGCACCATGTGTTCAGGTTTTTGTGGACTACTCGTTACTTAGAGAGGGAGAGAAGAATAAAGGCACTCCAAGTGTTAGGCTTCCAGGATGGGAATTTTCTGTTTGCAGAAGAGGACATAGCAGGGCATGCCCCTCTACCTGATTGAGGCATCACTTCCAATTACACATAGCCAGGTTATTAGGGGTATTTTTTTTAGCTTTTTCTGCTCTCTCCTGATTAAAAGATAGCTTTTGCATTAATAAGACTCTGAAATGTATGTCATTTTGAGACCTCCTTGTTGCACAGCCACCACTTTACACAAATGGTATAAACAAACTTGGATTAGAAGGTACTTGTTATGCAGAAAAACCCCAGATTTGATTACTTCAGCCTTTCTTTCACTTCTTCACCTTTTTGTTTTCTATTCTGTGCTCTGTACAGATACTTTTAAACTAGTCTGAATTATATCTGCCTTTTTTTTTCCCCAGAGGAAAGCATCATATCTGCATCAGATTGTACATAAATATGTATACAGTTCTCTTTAAAAATAAGTTTTATATTTATTAACTCACCAGTATTTAAGACTTAAATTGCTCTGCCTTTTTCCTCTGCTTTTCATATTGCCTTCTAAGTCTTCCTCTATTATTCTACATCTCTTTTTTTAAACAACTCTCAGTAGCAGAAGAGATTTTAAATTGACCATCCTGGAAGCATTCTTTATGAATAAAATTTCTAACAGGAATAAGTTAATTTTCTTTAAACTAGGCCTGCATTGCTTCTAGTTGCATAGACAGTTGTTTCAGTATTTTCTGCGAATCTATTGTCTTATAATGGATTGAACTGTGAAGCTTTTTGACCAAAGAAAACCTCCTCCTTAAGTAGTTTTCTAAACCAGAAGTTAGAACTTTGTGCAATGAAGTATCCATCTCTGTGAATTGTCCCACAGCATTTACCGTATTTGGATTTTATTCCATAGCTCTAGTAGAATTTCTAACATGAGCAGACATGCCTGCTGTATGTTCAAGGCTGCTTTATCCATTTATCTTTCTGTGTTCCCAGCACATAGTTTTACCCTGTTGTCTTCCAAGCTGGTAGAAAAGCTGATTGGAAGATTTCAGGAGCTGGTACTCTGCTGCTTTGGCATTTTAGTTCCTGGGAGGCTCTGGGCTCGTATAACTGATATATGTTCTATGCTTTGTTTGGCTGTGGGAAGAGGATGACTTGGGGTTAGAAGACAGAGCACACTCCTTATTTTTTTAAGTTGCTGTCATGGTTTAGCCCATCCCCCTCAGTTTTAGGGTAGAAAATGGTTGATTCCAGGTGTAATTCCGGCTAGCTAGCCAATTAGAGGACCTCTGTGACGTCTCTACGAATTACATAATTTAACACAAACCGGAAAAGAAGGGTTGTTGTCGTTGTTGTAGTTGTGTGTGGGGCAGAAGGAACTCGGAGCCATGATGTAAGTGAGGTAGCGAGGCCTCCCCGAGTGGGGGGCCAAGGCCCCCTCCGCCCCTGGCCTTGGGCCAGAGGCAGGCATGGTACTGAAACCTCTGGCCAAAGCATGTAGCAGAGTGGAGAAGAAACTTCAGAGGAAAGCTGCTCGGCTGAGACGTTAAAGAAGGAACTTCAGTCGGCGGAGAGCAGAGAAAAGCTGGAGATAAGACAGAAACTCCAAAGTCAGTGAAAAGGAGGGAGTGCTGAAGCACGCGGGAGCCCCCCTTCTTTCCCTCCAGCAAGGGAAAAGACTTTTAAACTAAACTCCTGCCACCTGTAGAAATGATTTAGAGTGAAGAGACTTTCGTATGAGTTCTTCCCCCGGAGGCCTGGATAACCTGAGGAGGGCAGTGATGGCCGGAGGCCAAGACTGGATCACTTGAACTGGTTGCAGCAGGCTGCAGAGGAATTGTAGCCACAGAATGAGAAAGAAGTTGAGTGAATTCTTTTTTGAGGGGCTGAGCCCCTGATGACTTTGGGACTTTGTCCAAAAGATAAGCCTTACACGAAGCCCCTCCTGTATGAGGGGCCCGGTGCGAATGGGACCAGGTGTGATGGCGAGTGAGAGAGCGGTAGCTACTTGGAAGTGCCAGCTGCGGCCGAGAGCCAAGATTGGGCGTCTGGCCAAAAGCAGAGTCAAGAGAATTCTAGAAGGTAAAAGAGAAGAAGCTGCAAGCAGCATCAGAAAGTGTTCTTGGGTCTGGACTGAGCAAAAGAGACCCAGAACCCCTGTGATCCCGGCGAGGAGTAGTGAGACAAAGGAAACCCCCCTGAAACTCCTCGTGGAAGAAACCTCCATGGAGCCCTGAATCTCATAATGACGACATGATAAAAACCCTCAGCAGCTGTAAGCAAGCAGCAAGGTGGGAGTAAACTCCCTTACATTCTGTTGGAGAGAAAGAGAGATTCAAACTGCAGCAGTTTGGAACTGTTACCTTAAAGACTTTTTTTTTTTCCTCCCTTCTCTTTCTTCCTCTGGACTGTTTTTGAGGAAGAGGAGAGGGGTGGCATTTGTACATATATAAGTGTGTTATTATAAGAAAACTAGTTAGAATTGTATATATATATATATATATATGTAAGTATTTCCCTTAGTTCTGTAGTGTAGCAATAAATCTTACCCCATTTCAAGGCGATCTGTTTTGTCTGTGCAAAATCTTCCTACCAATTAGCAAAATTTATGGGTTGATAACACTGTGCAAAAAGCACAGGAGCTAAACTTTGACAGTTGCACGCAGCAAAATATTTGAGTTTGGACGCCCATGTAGGAAATGTGTTTTCTGCACAGAGCACTTGTGTCTTCTGTTGCAGAGTGCTTCGGTTTGCCAGAGCAGTAAATGTGTTGAATCTGTTCAGGCAGAACCAAGGAATCCTTCATTTCTGACCTTGTACAAACGTGAGCAGAAAAAGAATTTACAAGTTTCAGCAATGCAAAACCACAAAACCCCCTGCGTTGAGGTATAGGACAGGTGTTGTGCTTAAATTGCATTTGCAATTTAATTTTCTCTGTAATTTCCAGAATCTTATATGGTGAAGGAAAACATGAAACCTGTGTTCATAGTGGGTTTGTAAGAAGCATGTGAATGAAAACTGAAGAAATTCAACTCTCTATTGTCTTTTTTTATATTTTTTTTTTTTTTTAATTAGGTGTTGAACTTATTCCTGGCCTTGCTGCTGAGTTCATTTAGTTCAGACAATCTTACTGCTACAGAGGATGATAATGAAATGAACAACTTGCAGATTGCTATTGCAAGAATTCAGAAGGGAATAGATTATCTGAAGAAAAAAGTAGGTGAATGTGTCCGAAAGTCTTGTTTGGGAAAACAAGCCGCTGTAAATCAAAGAACAGCAACAGATCAGTTGAATGATGAGAGAGACCACCGCATTTCCAACTGTACCATCACTGAACTAAGGATAGATACGAATTATCACAAAAATGAGAATGGAATGGCCACTGTTATAGGTGGCAGTGATTATACATCATTCATAAACAACCCAAGCCTTACTGTTACAGTACCAATAGCTGTTGGAGAGTCTGATTTTGAACATCTAAACACAGAAGAGTTTAGCAGTGACTCAGATTTGGAGGAAAGCAAGGAGGTAAAATTTAATTTTTTTTTTTTATGAGCTAATTATACCAATTGTATTGCTTCTTTGTATGATACTTCCTACTTAGGAGTGGAAAACAGTTGTAATTTGAGATGGTTGGACTGTGCTGAGAGTGAATAAACTGAAGTGGGCAAGTGGAGCTCAAGAGAGTAGGAAATCCAGGCAGAACTGTATAAACATACATGAACACATTTATGGAAAGATTTTTGAAAGAACAGTCTTACAAATTGTTAGATAGACAAACTAGTAGATATGTATAGCATAAACAGTTAAAAGGCTGGATTTTTTATTTAACTTTAATATTTCTGTGAAGGAAGGATGAAAGAAAATTGCTATTTAAAATTACTAGAGAAAATTTTAATAAAGAATATTAATACCTCTTTAGGAAAATCAATCTTACTTTTACTGGATAATTTAACGGAGGTGCTAACTCAGGCTAATGAGAGCAGTAACAACAATTTTTGAGTTGTGAAGTAAAAATGATGGGGAAGAGCCAAGGGAACAATGTTAGTGTTATAAGGTGAATATATCAATTAAAAACTGGTGGGAAAAAGTTGAATTACTGAATGAAAAAATACTGATTTCTTGTTTGTTCTCTGTGGGAGTCTTGAACCAGTCACTTCAAAGACAACTGCCTGACTTTAAACTCAGTCAGCTTTAGGGAAGTAGTCATGTGTCAGCAGCTGCAGACTGAGCGGGAAAAGCAAAATTATGGATTTCAGCAGGATCCTGAGAGACACTGAAAATTCAGATTGCATGTGGCTCAAGAGCAGACTGTGTCTGGTATCAATACCCCTGGCACCTGAAGACACGAGGACATTAATAGTGTATCACCGATTGTGTAGACAGCTGTAGTCCAACATGGATTGTTTTGGATTTTGAGAGGGGGGCGTTGTATGTTTGTTGTTTTTTGGGGGGTTCAATTGATTGTTTGGGGGGGGGTTGATTAGTTGTCAGCTTTTTAGGTTTTTAGTTGTTCTGTTTTGAAAGGGTAATTACTTTTCCCTATAATTTCCAAATTGTAGAAAATAAGTTTGTTCTAGAAAAGTGTAGTGAATTCACATTCAGAAAGGTGTAATAAGGTACTCTTTAGGTGTTTCTTGTGTTGTAGAGTGCAGTGCTCAGTAGTGTTACACTTATTTTTGCTATTTCACCAGTTCATTTTCTGACAATTTGTACCATCTACTTTTTGGAGATTCCACTACTTCATGTATTATGTCGACCACCCAGCTGAGAAGACCATAGATTACTAAGAAACCTCTTTAAAGCAAAGCAAATAATATTCATAACTTCTTTAAACATCTGACCAAAGGATACTGGACTTCTTATTGTTCTAATAAAATTTGGTTTTGTGGAAGGAATATTTGATGAATCCAGGTAATTTAGTCTTGCTCTGATAACTGTTAAATCCAGCTCTTACCTGCAAAATATTCTTTAGTTGAAGACACCCGGTTCTTCCCTATTTTATATTTAAGTATTGGGTGACAAAATCTATGTCTTCTCACCTCTAAAACTGAACATGAAACATAAGTATTAGCTGTTTATATGATACGATTATCTAGTATTAATTTTAACACACTCAAATTTGGAAAAGTGGCTGAGGCTTGGTATAGTTGAAAGACAACCATAGGGGATACACAAACTAACAACGAAAAGCTGTTTTGTGTAAACTAGTTCATAGGCAGCAAGGAAATTGCCTTTTCTTTTGTAGATTATTCAGCTCTTCCTTTCAGACTTTCCCTTTGAATGGGAGTAGTTTATGTTGGAGTTATTAGGTAGCTACATTATTTGATAAGCTTTTGAGGAGTCATTGGTGAGAAGTGAGATTAGATTTATAATAAAAGACAAACAAAAGATAGGTCTGAGATACTTGAGGAAATTACATGTTTATTGTTAGGTATGGGATTTTGTTTTCGATTGCTCTATGTCTGCTGCAATCCATAATGCACCTTAAACTGTTTGAGACTTTTTTTTAAAGTCATGCAGTTAAACATAATGTTTGTGGGAAAAATTGCTTATGCAGAAGTTTTCATGTTTGACATGGTTTGATTTACTCTTTGCTTTGTTTTGCCTGCAGCTTCTTTCTGAAAGTGTATTCTAGATACGTATTTAGCACCTAGTGAAGACCAGGAATAACCTTGAAAATGAAATGCAATGAGAAATAAATTTCTGTCCTTTTAAAGGTCTAGTTACTACTATTTAAAGGATGCTTAAGCCTGTAGTATACAGAGTGTGGGCGTATCTGTCTGTCTTTTTTGTTTGGGGCTTTTTTTTTTTTTGGAGGAGGGGGATTTGAGGGTGAAAGGATTTTTGGTGGTGTTTTTGTTTGGTGTTTTTGTTTGTGGGGTGTTTTTTATATTCAGGCCCAAGTCCAGTATACCTTTATGAACTTCAGATATTCTGCTAATCTTACCTCTTCCATCATATCTTCGTGTATGCTTAAAGCTCTAATCCACAGCTATAAATGTGATGTTTTGCAACTATGTGTCATATCTAGAAAACGCATTTTTTAGTGAGTTGGAATCCACACTTCTGTTTCCAGAACTCAAGCGACCTAAAGGGTACCATGTTTTAACTTCATTGCGTACCATTCTTACTTCTCACAGGAGTAAAATCAAGCTGGATCAGTCGAGAATGCAGATCTGGTGCTTTTTAACCAGGCAGAGCAACGTGTCAGCATGTTTGCACAGGTTACCTGAACAAATCATACATGTATGGTCATTTTTGAGATTGACTGGCCTGCATGCTACTCAGCTACAATATATTTTTCCCCATATGTTGCAATGTAGTGGAAACATACACAGCTGCTCTGTAAACTGAGCCCCATGACACACATCACGGCATGACTGAGGGCAACACCAACATTTTCTTCTCTCCTTGTTACATCTTTGGTATTTTCTGTACTACTTCTGTGGCATAACCTGCATGCTTTGTAGGTTTTTATTATTGTTAACTGAGTTATTAAGCATTAAGACTTTTCAAGGTTAAAAGAGGTTAAAAACCTATGATTTTATGAAAATGGAAAGATAGTCCTCACAATGTTTTCTGTCATCTGTTGTACCGTGTTTTTAGCTGTCGTGTAATTATGAACATTTTCTGATCATGTTCATTTGACCAATGCCTCTGTAATATTACATATATATAGTTACTTGTATGCTAAAATGTTTATATCTTCAATATAATTTGTTTTGTGTTTGTTCACAATGTTTTTATAATTTACATTCCAGTTTTCTCATATAAGAGAAGATAAAACATAGGATGAAAGATACACTCCTAGGGATAAGCAAACATCTTTTTTTATACATATGCATAGTTCTTTGAATATGGATGTAATGATTTAGTTATATTCTACTCACGAAGTCTGTGTATGTCTGTAAGACTGGAAGTTAGGGCATCATTTATGTAAGTTTTGTTCTTCATCATCAATAATTTTTTCTCTGTGAACTTAATCCAGTTGCTTATTTTTTTTTTTTTAAAGACAGACTTAAAACATAATTTCAATCAAAAATTCGGTGTAGGTTTCTGTGTAGGTGTCTAAATTTATCGGGGTTTTTTATAACTGTATAAATAAGGGAAGTTCAAACAAGGAAGAAATACAAAAATAGGAAAATCCAGAATAAGAGGAAAATTAAGAGAACTGTTAAATAGACAAAATACAAACTAATAGCCTACCAAACCTCTAAATTCAGGAACTCCAGAACTGTAAAACAAACCTTAATTGTACCAAGCTATGCATTTCTTATTCTTGATGATCTCTTCTGAGTAGTTGGGCATTTCCTCTCTTTGTCATATTGGGGTCATTGAGGTTTTCCTTTTCCAAATACAAATCTTGTTTATGTGATTTTGTTGCGGAATCCTGCATTATTTTTCGTGTATTTTTTAGCACTCTTTTATATATTGGAAAGATTTAGGGCTCACTTTTTTTGTCCAAGGGGGACCTGTAAGCTGTTCAGAAAGAAGGAAAGTAAAAATGCCTCTGTAAGGATTTTTCCAAACCATTTTAGAAAAAGAACTTACATAGGGGGGAGTAGAATGTGATAGTATCCCATCCTTGTGGTCCCAACTATGGAGGGATTAGTCTCATGTGATGGATATTTTTTATGTGACACTGCTCCTGCTTCAGGCTTCTGCTGGCATGAATCTGAACACGTGCAGAGCAATGCACAAACCAGTAAAGCAGGAGCCTGTAATCATTTGACTTGTAATCATTTCAATGTCACTTCATCTTACTTACCCCTCCCTGCATAATAAGATGATGCTTTATTTAATAGATACACATGCCAATTTCTTCCTAAGTTATAGAGTAGGAGTGGTAGGTTTTGAGTTTAGTTTGTTGACAAAACAGTAAGTATTCTGTATGGAGAATCTTTTGGTTTCTTTAAAAGGTAAGCTTTAACTGTAGAGATGGTTACTTTTATTCTTTCAGAAACAAGTCCCAATAAAAGTGACTTTACTAACTGTGATTATGCTGAAGAGTACCCTACTCAGTGATAAGTCAAAATGATGATTACAAAAAATGTACTTTTGTCCTTTTAGTTGTTTAATTAATAGTTGACACAAAATGGAAAAATGAGAGGTTTTTTTTAACTGAAGAAATATTTCCTGTTACAAATAGATCTGATTGACTAGGCAGATAGCCGATGGATGGAATATCAAGCAATACAACACAGGTGTTTTCTCTTGTATTTCTACATAATAATATTTTTGGATCCTCTTTTCTAAGAGGTTCCTAACCATATTCCCCAAAGCACTGTTATCAGCAATTGTCTTTCACATTTTACTGTAGTTCTTTATGTCTTCTTCAGCAAAAAGAGACTTGGTGGTCTTAAATTCAAAAGCAAAAGAGAGAGAGGTCCTTAGTAAATGAAAATATGAGATTATGCAGCACAGTCATCCAGTGAGTTCGGGCTTTTTTGGTTTTTATTAAAATTACACAAGACAACCTTTCCCTTTTATTCCTCCTCTTAACAACTGTATTGCTGGTATGTTTGTTCTTTACTTTGGAGCTTCAGTGGAACAGTTTGTGGTAGTAACATTATTCTTGCAAATATTTGTGCCGTTATACCTTGAATCCTTCAGGAATACAGACAGATCATAAGCATTAAATTTTGACCTTAGTACAGGAGATATTTATATTGAAAAAATTGAAGTGTTCAAAATCTGAATAACTTTTCACTGCCAACAGTGAAAGAGAAAAAGGATATTATACTGAGGGAATTTTCTCTAACAGAAATGATTTAGTGCTGATTTTGCAAAGATCAGGCCACTAATCAACTTTTGAGTATGTTAGTTAATCCATTCAATCCAGTGCTTAGGTTAAATACAGTGTGGCCTTCTTACCTCAGTCTGGTAAATTCTGAGCAGCAGCTAAGTCCCCTGGAAGGTAAAGGATGAACATTTCTGTCTTTCCTAAAAGTGCCTCTCCTGGAGTGATTCCTATAATCACTTAGATTTACGCAAACTTGGTAAATAGCAAAGAAACTAGCTTTCAAACTTTTAATTCGAATGGGAAGCTCTTCTATGCATGTTATTTTTACAGTCTCTTTTTGTTGTTGTTTTTGTTGTTTGGTACCTGCATCTTAGTGGAAAATATGGGTAGCCTACATAAAAAAGAGAACCAATGTTTAATTAAATCTGTGACTCTTCAAGCAGTAGGATTATATCCTGCACTGTCCATAGAAGAAAGACTTTCCCATTAGTGAAAGACTATCACATTAGTGACAAAGAAAGTCACTAACCAGACTACCTGGTTTATATCAGAATAGTTCATGGAATCTCTAATTTGATTCTAGAGTCAAGAAAATTGCTTCTCTTAATTAAAACTAAATTAAAATCTCTAGTCTCTGATTCTTCTACTATGGATTAGAGGAGATATGTAACTTTTTGTTTCAAACACATTGATTCTTTTCAGTTCCTTTTGTATTTATGGTTGTTCATCTCATATTCTTTCAGTTGAATTCATGTCATCTGCTCAGACAGTGTACTAAGCTTAATGACCCAGGGTACTTCATGTTGGTTTTAATTTTTATTAGCGATATGACACAAAACTTCTGTACTCTTTAAAAATGTATTTTTTAAAATTAAGAATTTGATTTATAATGCAATTAAGAGTTTCAGTTTACCCACCACCGCTGCAACATTTTGCAATATGTATGCTATGTCATGGAATGATGAAAGCAGCATATTAATAAAATTATGGAGGGCATATAGTGCTATCCTCAGGTTCAGAAGAATTAATGATAGGAATAGTTGTTTGCTGTGAATATTGCTGTTGTAAAATTAATGCTACTAAAAATGACGAGACGTGTTTACAGTGGACATGAGTAATATGGGCCTTCTATTCCAGATAATCAGTTTGTAAAAAAGTAGCAGCAAAGTAGGCAATATAACAAAACCATTTTTAATAAAAGTAAATGCAGAATCGGGGTTACTTACTGTTTTGTCTCTGTCTTTCAAAAACATGAAAAAATTGTTTAATACTGAAAATAATTTTGTCCTTTCATGTTTCACAATTGAGCTGTAAATACAACTTGATTGGATAGTAACTTGTCTGGTTTTGTATCTTAAGTATCTCTTAATCATGCAAGTCTAGCTAAATTAATGAAAATGGTGTCAATTTGACAAAACTAAGGTTGTGGGTTTACATCATTCCCTAAAGACATTTACTTGTGTGACTTCATTACTGATGTTTTATACTTCTTGATAATAACATTATAAAATGTCAGAGAATGCTGTGGCCAAAACTACTTTGACTTAGTTTGGTACTCATACTTGAGATTAAGTGTACAGGACACCACATCTTCCTTTAAAATCTCCAAACTATGGACTGTGCAGGCAGATTACAAAATAAAAAATAAATTAAGACATTCTTTTATTTGTTGGGGGAGGATTTTTAATTGTTTTGGTTTGTTTGAGTTGTTTTTGGGGTTTTTTGTTTGTTTTATTTTGTTGTTTGTTTTTTTACTAATGTGACTTTTGTAATTTTAATTATTAAAACAAAAAATTAATTTCTTTCTGGGTGTTGACTGTACAGGTATGTGTACCAGAGTAATGGGTAGTTTCAGAATGCACAATGTATTACATATGTGCATTGGCAAAAAAGAATGCAAATTAATGCCAGTTGAAATGTATAAGAAAGTAATAGTAGAAAACAA
Source organism: Oxyruncus cristatus (assembly GCA_013399855.1). Taxonomy (NCBI): domain Eukaryota; kingdom Metazoa; phylum Chordata; class Aves; order Passeriformes; family Cotingidae; genus Oxyruncus; species Oxyruncus cristatus. Next base: position 178,816 of record VXAY01000371.1, on the reverse strand, counting down.
AATAATAGAATATGTATCAGCAGATCAACTTGGTAACAGTTAACATTCATGAATGATCACACTGTACTATATTTAGACTAGAAATTCTGAAATTCCAAGAAAAATTACATGATATGTCTTGCAACATCTGGGTAGAAAGTGGATGATTTATGCACATTTCAACAGCATTGACTGCTATGTGTGGGTGTTTGTGTGTATTTCTGGTGATAAATATTGTTCTTATTATTACTGATACACAGTGTTGCATGCCTAAAGTTAATTACAGTTCTAAAAATATAAATATTAGTAAAGTAAAAATGTTATCAAATTTTATTTTCAGAAGTTTAATTTTTCCAGCTCATCTGAAGGAAGTACAGTTAATTTAGCTGTCTTTGGAGAAGAAAAAGCTGACACTGAACCAGAAAAAGCATCAGAACTACAGGCATGCTTTACAGAAGGTATGGAAATAAAATTTGGGGTTAGAAATTACATTTTGCTTGTTTGCAACAAACTGGCAGTTCAAGAAAGATATTGGCTACAGTAGTCCGGGGTCCTAGTTTGTCAAGTCTTAGGGTAGGATTAGTTTTGCCTTTTGTAGATAGTTATACTGAAGTCCACGCAGCCATTTGTGTGATGCAAAGATAAATATGTGTTTACATGATCATTTATGATATTTTAAAATAATCACTAAGCACAATTCTGTAAACTGATTCTCAGCCATCAGTAATTCTGTTGGTTTGAATTACACTGTCAGTAGTGAAATCTGCAAGGCCAAGCCCTCCACAAGGTTCACTTCACTGAGAAATTTAAACCATAATCATGTGATTACTCACAGTCACTTCCTAGTGCTAGAAGTCAGTCCAGTGGGTGATTCAGGTCTTGGAAGGTTTGACTCAAACGATAGTTACTATCTTGACATTATACCATTAATGGAGTGAGAGGGCACATAAATATAATGTGGGATGCAACAGGTGAATGAGATCCTATGGTGCTATTAAAGTAACGAAGTCTTAACAGCATACTTGAATGTCCTTAGAAGATTTTATTAATTTTATTTCTGTATAGCTATATCCTTTAGAGGACTACTGAAATTTACTGTGTAGGAAAGAATTTACAGTTTTTGTGATATTGAGATTTTAATTTCCTTTTAAGTCATGGGTAAAATCGTTCAAAACAAAATATGTTCCAAGATTAACTCTCCTGTCCATGCTTTTTGATTTACTGTTTTGAAGACACCTTTGATTCAGGCTAGGAATCTTATCCTTTGAACTATTCTTTTACTCACCTTTAAAAAAAAACAAAATTGTTTTGGAATGTGGGGTTGTATTGACTATATCAAGCTCTTAATTAAAAAAAAAAACTACATTTCTCAAATAATTCAACATTATATTACAATTATTCCTTATATTATGTGATATCTATCAGTCCTTGGGTATAAGGTTCATTTTTTCATAATGGAAGCATTTTGACTAGTTGAAGGTGAGGTTAACCATGTTCTGCACAGTGGTAGCTGTTTTATCTGAGCTGATGAAAGATAAATGTAACTTACTTGTAACGTATCAACTTAATGACACTCACAGGAAACCCAGAACGCATTTGGGACCCATTAAAGTAGTTTCAACTTGGTTATGTTTTTATGTTATTAATAATTTTTAAAGAATTAAGGAGGCTACTACTGGCTAAGCAGATACTGATATTCATTGAAAATGATGCCTTGAGGCCCCATGGTAAATGTGGACGGTTGTGTGGATGGCTGCCACAAATCTGTATCACATGGAAAGCTCTCACAATCTCATTAAACCATTTGTTTATGTCATGAGTTATCCTTAGTTAGCCCTTGACGCAGCAGTTTTTCCTCAGTGTAATAAATTACTGTCTATGTCTGATTTATTTGAACCTTAGGTGAGAAGCAAAATTTCTTTTATAAGAAGCTTCTGTACTCTTGAACTAGTTCATGTGAAAGTTGCTGTACATGCTCTTTTTTTCTGGTCCCTGCTAATTCTCATGTGTTCTTTTATTATCTGTATATAAATTGAAAAGTAATTTTTAAAATGTGTTTCTAGATGAAAATCAGCTCAATTAGATTATTCTCTTTTATTATAAGCTTGATGTAGCATCGGAGTAGAGAAAAAATTGTGTACATGCAAATTTTCCTACATCCAAAGTATAAAATTGAGAAAGGTAAGTATACTTTAAGTAGCATGCAGTAATTTGAAGCACAAAGTGAAGTAATTTGAACTTCTTGAAACAGGAGCTAGTTAAGAATCATTTGATTTTTCAGAATAATAAAAATTTTACCATATAAAAATTCATTACTTTTCGTACTGTCAGGCTGTATACGGAAGTTTAAGTGCTGTAAAGGCAGTATGGAAAGCACAAAAGGAAGAATCTGGTGGAACCTTCGAAAAACCTGTTACAAGATAGTAGAACACAACTGGTTTGAAACATTCATTGTCTTCATGATTCTTCTCAGCAGTGGTGCTCTGGTAAGTAGAGCTTGCACCCATAGGAATGGTACCTATAAAAATGTGTTATCAAAGGTAGTATTGTAACACATGTGTTCATTAAGAAAAAATACAAAGTTGTCTTGAAAGAGAACTTGGACCTAAATTCTCAGATTATTTCAGGTATTACATTTAAAATAACTCATTAAAATTTTGCAGGTGAATTTTTTATTAACACAAGGTAATGTGTGTGTGTTTATGGAAAGGATTATGCTAAAAATCTTGTGTAAGAAATTATAAAAATAATGAAAAATGGATGGTGTGCATTAAAGGAAGCAATTATTCTACTTCAAATTAAAATTGTCCCCAAAAGAGGTATAGATACTAAATTCATCATGCTCTCATTATTTTTTTGCTATAGTTTGAGTTTCAGTATTTCTAGACTGTTACATAGAAATTCTTGAATTCCTTTATACTATTCTTAGTGACATTTAGTCCTTCACACAGTTTGGACTCATTTTGGTTGTTGATTGGTACAGGATTTGGAATATACTGTCATTATCTTGGTTCCAACACCTAAAGCACCATGTCCCTTCTTTCTCTGACCTTGGTGTTTACAGGGTAGTTTTTCTCACTTTTTTCCTTCAGTCGTCGTACTGCACGTGGTGTTTTGCTATCTCTTAAATATATTTTCCCAGAGGCGCCACCAGCTTTACTCTTGGGCTCAGTTGCTTCTGGTGTTGGGTCCGTGGTGGAGTCAGCACAAAGCAGCCCCCTGGTCTCTTCTCACAGTGGCCACACCTAGAGCCTCCCACTACTAAAACCTTGCCATCAGCACCTTATTCAGCAAAGATCGTCACCAACGTAATATTTGGTCTCTGTAGCTCATTATTCTCTTTGGTTAATTGAAGTTAACGTAATAATGAGACTAACTGAGCCTGACTGTGCTTTTCAGGGTGACAAACTGTAGTTCTGTGTTGAGTATTACTGAAATTTCTAAAAACTTTTGTAATTCCATTATCAGACAATGACAAAATCTGAAACTCAGAAAGAATGTGATTGTAGTTTCTGCTCATATTGTTTTTTCAAGGTAAAAGATCTTAAGTTGAAAGTGATTCTACTTTGCTCTTTTAATTCAGTTCTGGCTTAATTTGTAATTTGTAATTTCCAAAGACTTTGGTATCTGACTTATATATAACCCATTCTTTGCAGGCTTTTGAAGATATAAATATTGAACAGCGCAAGACTGTAAAAATCATACTGGAATATGCTGATAAAATCTTTACTTACGTCTTTATTCTGGAAATGGTGCTAAAATGGGTGGCCTATGGTTTTCAGACTTACTTCACTAATGCTTGGTGCTGGCTGGACTTCCTGATTGTTGATGTAGGTACTATACTTTCTAGGTAGTCTATTTTTGTTGTTTAGGCAGGTCCTTTCATGTAACTTCAATATAATATGTATACAGTGAAGAATATAAATTGGGCTTAAAAGAACAGAAAATTACATACTTGTGAATCAGATTCCACTGTAATTACTCAGTGAGTAACTAAATCTCGCCTTGTGCCACCATTGACTCCATGTGTTCTGTGCTTTACTACACTGATTTGTAAGAAACTTAGAAGGTATAAGAGGTTATCCCCTTTCCCTAAGATTAAATTACCCAAAGTGAAATACCCTCAACAAGCAAAAGGAAAAAAAAGTTAGGACTGTCTTTGAGTAAGGCTGAATATATTATGTGTTTTTATTAGCTTTCTTTATGGATGTCACTGGCTTCTGATTTTCCTTTATTTTAACTCAAATGAAAAATTAAAACAATTCTGTAATTAATGGGAAATCAGCAGCAATCATCCAGATTTTGTTGCCTTCACATAAAATTGTTGATGCCATGCTTTAGTCTCATGTCCTGTTAGGATTCTAAGACAGAGTTTCCAGAACCTTGTGATACTTAAAGTTGCATATTTTTTTTTTATCCGTTAGAGTTGTAATTGGTGAAAATGAAGGAAAATTAAACATAAATAAATAAATGTATTACTAATTAAGTAATATTTAAGTAGTATTCTGAATTATTATCTCTGTACAAGCCTGTATTGGGAAAGGTTGATCTTGAATTGTGTTTAAGATCAATGCTTCTAAGTGGAGCGTACCATATCTCCATATGGATAGATATGGGCTCTTCCTTTTTCAATGATTTCAGTGCTTTCATGTAGGCATCCTAATCTTTTGCTTCCAGTGTCTGCATTTTATGGCCCTGTAATAGCAGATTATATAACAGTTTATGTTGGATGGCACTTTTGGAGGTTTTCAATTATCTCTAACCTCAAGGTTAGATGAGACAGCTCAGGCTGATACTCCGTTTTTTATGGAGAATGCCCTACTTAGCAATGCTTACTTAGTATGCTGGTGTCAGGAGTTGTCAAACACAAGAAAGAAGTGGAAATTTTTTTTTAAATGAAAGTTCTTGTATGCACATAGACACACATCCACAGATGGTACCAGAAAAATTAAGCTTTCATTGCCTTCAGCACCATATAATGAGGGGAGCTATCCTTGCTTTCTCCCCTCCAAAAAAAGAAAGCAGAAAAAAGCAATGTGTTAAATTGTGTCTTAGTTTTCAAAGAAAGATAAAACTACAGCATTATTAAGTAGAGATGTGCTAATCTTCCAGGAAGAGGCTTTCCTGTAATGCAAATTTAACAATTGCATTACCTAAGAAAATATGGTTATCTGACAGGAATACCTGAAACATTTTCCCTATAACTTCTATAGAATTATGGTCTGAAGGCATAATGATCTTAAGGTCTTGAAGGATTCGTATGGATTAATGCTTTCTATGCTGTTTGTCTAGCATTTGAATTTAAAGAGGGTACAGTCTTCTGAAACAATTATAATTCAGTTTGTACAGGAAATCAGATTGGTGGCATAAACAAAGGTCATTGCACTCAGTGAACGTGTTATTTTTCTGTATCTTTTCCTAGTATTTTTCCTTTTTTTTTTTTTTTTAATTAATTTTTCTTCTCTTGAACTACATGGCCTAATTATAATTACTACAGTGGCTGAATTATTTGAAGTTTTAGACAGGTTATTTCAAAAATACAGGTGGTGATCACTGACTTGTATTTCATATCTTGCACAGTTATTCCCTGGGTTAATTTGGTTTTATCAAGTTTGTGTGGTTTACAAAAAAAAAAATAAATTAAATCTTGATTTTTTTTTTTTTTTTAAGAATCACCTTTGGTTATATTAAACCATTGCATGCTATCTTTAAGAAAATTAGCCAGTTTCTCCTCGTTGTCTATCTATTTTATTATGTGCCATTGTTTCACTCATTTCAATGCTCTAACATAGATAACTCTAAAACAAATCTGCCAGCTTCTCGTTCATGCTTGGACTTAGAATTTTTAACTTCAGTTTTGAAGTTCAAACATGGGAAACAATGCTTTTTACCAAATGGAGGTAAACACACATTTTCTTCTGGTACTTGATATTATGATTTTTAAATAACCAGGTTGCTTTACTGTCTCTTCAGACTACTGCAAAGCTCACAAATTAAATTATTAACTCTCATAACTCTACTTCCAGGAGAGTGCTGTCTATGCATTCAAGTGCATTGCTTTTAGATAATTTTATTGACATTGGTATTTTTTTTGTGTCATACAGTTAGGAGTCACACATATAAAAGTCCTGTCTGAGTATATGCCACTTCCAAGCCTGTCTTCAGCACGCAATATGAACTACTAGGTCTTCATATACAAGCTATTTTGTGGATTATTCTAAGTGCAAATTAGCAGAAGCAAATACTGCTTCTTGAGTATAATAAAACACTGTTTAGTATTGTAATATGTCGTGTAGAACGGGATTAGGTTTTCAATACATTTCAGGTAATGACTGAGTTTACTGGGAAGCTGAGCTTTTATTCAAATTGCTTTTATCAAAATTGCCCTTCATTTTGCACAAGTATGATATACATTCTAGTGAGAACTCTGTGATGAAAATTCCAGAGGTTAAGGTGTCTTTTTGTCCAGGCTGTTCTGAAATTTGCATGTAATGTTATACAGATTTTTCTCATGTTTTGTTCTTTTTTTTTATTTGTTCTTGCTGGAAGATTAGGGACCTTGTAAACTTTTTTCCTCGATATCCAGATCAAAGTTTTTCATTCTTGAGGTATTTGTATTTTGAAGTTACTGAAAAAATGTAAAAAAATGTTATTTTGTTTTGGCTTTTTCCTTCTAGGTTTCGTTGATTAGCTTAGTAGCTAATGCCCTTGGTTTGTCAGACCTTGGTGCGATTAAATCCCTTAGGACACTAAGAGCTTTGAGACCTCTAAGAGCTTTGTCACGCTTTGAAGGCATGAGGGTAAGAAAAAAAAAAGAACTAATGTGTAAAACAAATCCATAAAAATACACCTAATTATGAAATCATGGAGGAACACTGAATTGCATGTCTTTTCTCAAGGCCAACGGTAGCATGTTTGATTGTATTACATATATTATTCCTTCTCTGTTTGCATTACTTCCATGTAATGTAATGTTTTACATAAAATCCTTTTTTAGATTTAAAAAAAAATTAACCCTTGTGTTATTTTTCAAAAAATGTTTGTCTTTTTTTTTTCCTTTTTTCTGTTTTTATTTCCTAGGTGGTTGTGAATGCTCTTACTGGAGCAATCCCATCCATTATGAACGTGCTTCTGGTTTGTCTCACATTCTGGCTAGTTTTCAGCATCATGGGAGTAAATTTGTTTGCTGGCAAGTTCTATCACTGTGTTAACACCACAAATGATGAGACATTCACACCAGAGGAAGTCGGTAATAAAAGTGCGTGTGAAAAAATGAACATGACTACTGGAGGTGTTCGGTGGAAAAATGTGAAAGTAAACTTCGATAATGTTGCAATTGGTTATCTTTCTCTGCTTCAAGTGGTAAGTGTATAAATTTTACAGCTTTATTTTTTGTAGCAGTAACATTTAATTCCATAATTTTCAGTGTTATTTTACAATATATGAATGGATATGGGATTTGATTTTATAATTCTGTTCTATGAAGCTAATTAATGTTGTTATGGTAAAATTCTGATACACTCTCTGGCCTTTTTGGGAGAGGAGGAATATCTCATATTTACCTGATGGATGTAAAGTTCCTTGGCACCCAACTCCTAGAACCTTTTCAAGTTCTGCAGAAACACAGTGTCTAGTTAAAATACCTAGATAAAAAAATTGAACTAGGTTTAATTTCCTTTTATTTGCTTTATCTGTTAAGGCATATTGACTAGAATTTTTATCATGGTAGTCAAATAGATACATTCTAGGGCTCATCTGATCTTCAAACAAGAAGAGAGCCAACTACTGACTTAGAAAAAGGTTTTAAATTCACTTTTTCCTCTATCTTCTTTCTCTTTTTTGTTATTCTTACTAGTTGTACTCCAGTCATTGCCTATTATTGCCAAGTGAGCTTTTTTGGAGAAAGTTTTAGCTTGTTTTTAAACTCCATATTAACAGTTGAAGAATTTACTGGTGTTAGATTTCTAAGCACAAACCTCTTTTAGAGGCAGCGTCTGTAAATTGGAGCCAATAATACAGAAACATGTATTCATTGTCAAGTTCTCTTGACAGAATGCTTGTGGAAACTTATTTGTCCTCATAAGCAACTGGTAATTATCCTGTCTTTACAAATTTCCAACTGGTAGTATTTAGTATTGTGCTAGCAGGCTATCATCTGATTGCTTCAGGGAGCAGCAGTAGCTGTTGCTAAATAGCACTACGCATAAATTACTCACTTAGAGAACGGCAGATTTTAGCATTTGTAACATATACAGTTCACCTTTGTGGTGTTAGCAGTAAACATACCATTCACACCTTGGATGCATTCGGTGTCGTTGCTCAAAGGAGTAAGTGTGATGAAGGCCCACTGGAGGGATAAGGAATTGGCTGCATAATTGTGTTGAAAGATTTACGGTCAGCGGCTTAATGTCCAAGTGGAACCAGTAACAAGTGGTGTCTCTCAAGGGTTTGCACTAGGAACAATACTGTCTAAGAGCTTCACCAAGGACATGAATAACAGAATTGAGCATAACCTCAGCAGTTTGCAGATGACACCAAGTTGAGTGGTACAGTTGATATGCTTAGAGGGGATGCCAACCTGAAGGACCTCAAGAAGGCTTAAGGTTGTTGAACCTCATGCAGTTCAGCAAGGCCTCGTGCAAGGTCCTGCACCTGGTTCAGGGCAGTTCCCAGTATCAGTACAGACTGGAGGATGAATGGATTGAGGGCAGCTCCACAAAGGTGGTCTTGTGAATGCTGGTGGAGAAAAATTGGATGTGAGCTGGCAATATGCGCTTCCATGTGATTGCACTGGATATGATTGCAAAGTCAGTCATATCCTCAGCTGGACAACAACAATTTTGGCCAACAGATGAGGAAGGTGATTCTCCCCATACACTCCATTCTTATGAGGCCTCACCAGTACAAGGAAGATACAGACCTCTTAGACTGGGTCCAGAGGATGGCCAAGAGAAAAATCAGAGGACTGGAACACCTTTCCTTTGAAGAAAGGGCTGAGAGAGTTGGGAATTTCAACCTGGAGAAGAGAGGGTTACAGGGAGACCTTATTGTGTCATTTCAATGTTTAAAGGAGACTTATAAGAAAGACTAAGAGAAAATTTTTCCCAGGCCCTGTACTGACAAAGGGCCATGTTTTTTAACTGAAAGAGGGTAGATTTATATTTTATATAAAAAAGATTTTCTTTTTTTTTCTTTTTTTTTTTTTAACGATAAGACAGTGAGACACTCGAACAGCTTGCCCAGAGAAGTTGTGGATGGCCCATCACTGGAAGTATGTGATGTAGTGAAAGATGTCCCTGCCCATGGCAGAGGGCTTGAACTAGATAATTTCTAAAGGTTCCTTCCAAGTGAAACCATTCTATGGTTCTGTTATTTTCTCAAGAGTTTTTGGGACTACTTACCTTTTGGAGTTTCTTCTAGGACTATCCATACCCTGTCTGAACAATGCCAACCAATGGTGGCCGATTCTTTTTTTTTTTTCTGGATAAGTCCTCCAGTATTTTTGATAGTCAGAAAATTAGAACTGAGAGTCTTATTATAAATTGCGGTCTCTCTGGTAGGCTCATATTGTTTGCAACTCATCTCACAGAGAGTTTATATGAATTTCCATGAAGACTAGAGTTTATTCAGTGTTTCATGAATTAGGGAGAAGTATTCCATAGTACACTACTTCCTGTGAGTGCTTCACTTATAACCTCCTAGACTTTTAGTATTTATTTTTGTGGGTGCATAGCAGAAGACACTGTTTTATTTAGAATGTTTTCAAAATTGGAGCTTTGATGGAAAATATCAACAAATTTTGCTTTTAGGCAACATTTAAAGGATGGATGGACATCATGTACGCTGCGGTTGATTCTACAGAAGTGAGTGCAATATAAAATCTACTGAGTAAAAGTTAAATTTACTGAGTGAAAACAAATATGATTGATGTAATGCTTCTTGAATGGCAGTTGAAATGAACTAAAATATAAAAAATTATAATGTAAAACCTTGATAAATTTCCTATATAAACCTATGTACCTTTAATAGGTTAAAAAAAAATTAGAGCCATAGATCTACATAAAGTATTACTCATTTAATAAGTAATCTGAAAATTAAAAAATAATGAGATCTGGTTTCCTATTAATTTATCTCACTGAGATTGTTTTACCTGTGTCTTCAAAACTAACCCAAATAGTCAAGTGGCATCCCTGCAATAGCTAATCCAGAGCTGCAGACTCTGATGATGTCAAAAATAAATTGGCTAAATTTTGCCTGGTTCTCTTTTAATGTTGGTATTTGTTTGCATCTCTCCTCTATCCAACTCCTGATTTGCATGAAGTCTATAGGAACTGAATTGCTTTTGACAGTTTTAGGATTTGTACATTTCTGTCAAATTTGGTAGCACCCGTATGAAATGTCATATGTCATTAAAGGGGACAGACAAAAAGGGGAGACAGGAAGGGGAGGAATGGCAGGTCTGTGTGTGCAGTTACGGACATCTGTATTAAATAGACTTCCAAGTTGAAATATAAGGCAAGTGTAGGGTATGCTTCAAAAAAGTGGGGTTTACCCCCTTGACAGAGACTTGATGTCCATCTGGATGCCACTTCTGTTCCTGCTGATATACTGTGATTTATCTGTTATTTGTGATGTGTTGCTGTTTTTCTATGTTACATAGGCAGAGAAACAGCCCAAGTATGAGGACAACCTGTACATGTATATTTACTTTGTTGCCTTTATCATCTTTGGATCATTTTTCACCCTAAACTTATTTATTGGTGTCATCATAGATAATTTCAACCAACAAAAGAAGAAGATAAGTATCACATATTTCATTTTCACAACACTTCATTGTTATTGAACACTCAGAAAATGTATGCAAGGATAAAACTGAAACTTCTCATCGTAATAGAAAAAAAGAAATCAGCTGTTCAGATGTCTGTTTATTAACAATATTGAAATAATAGTAGTTTCTTTTTAAGGCATTTGAAGTAATTTAAAGTTACACTGAGTGTCTGAGTGATGTCAACATTCCTCTACAGCCCAGTGATATGTTGTACATCCAAAAGTTACATCTTTGTTTTTTCTTATCCTGACAGTGCTGAGACAAAGCTTTGTGAAAATGCAGATGATTTAAGTCAAGCAAATAAATGACAGGAAAGAAGAGAATATGCGAAACTATAAATACCAAATTAATAAGGAGAAATACTGTGAAGGCCTTCTCAAGTACAGACACTCATACAGACAAATTAAGTGCTGGAAGTACTGCTCTGTACTGTAAGACTAGAGAGGGCTGGCAAACTCCTGAATTAGTAGTGAGTTTGCAAGGGAAAGAAAACTGATGACAATTGAAAATATGTAGTTTTTCTTTCAACTAAAAGTTTTTTCTGTTATTCAAATGAACACAGGATTGTGTCAAGAACTCCGGGGGCATTTAGATAGATTAAAATGCAGACTGTGATGGCAAATTAAACTGTACTTGCTATTTAAACTATAAATGCTGCCTAAGGTCTACAATAGTCTTATTTTTCTGTGCAGACTGGGAGCAGAATCATACTGGAATATTGATTTTTTTTTTTTTTTAAGTGAGCTAAGTAATAACAAGGCAGTATGTAATTTTTGCATTTGTGATTTGAGATGGTTTGTGAATGATTCATTATACTGAAAAAAGATCTTGCTAGACTTACTGCAGTAGAAACTTCAGTAAATATTTCCACTTTAGATTGGAGTATGCAGCTTCCTATATTGCTTCTTCAGATCCTCTAAGACTGTTATTTGCAGACCCACATAATAGAAAGCGAGGAGTTTGTGGTTCCAAACCTAGGGGCATCTTCATCCTCCAGGATGTTTGCACCTCCCTTGGAATAAACTTCAGGTGCACCCATTGCTTAGGAGGAAGGTGGTTCCATTTCTCATCCTTGGAGAGCAAGTCTAGGGTTATATACAGGTTATTGGCATTTTTGGCAGTTGATACGTAATAAACTGGCCTTACCCAGTAATGAGATGATTATAAATTCTATTAAGTTCACTTGGCAGACACTGTCTACTAGAATCATTATGACTCAGAAGTCAGAGAAGGGTTTCTGCTAAAGAGCTTTTTCTGGCAGTGCCATGCACACCCATTGTACATTTGTAGCTGTTGTAACTGTCACCAAGAAAGTAAAACACTGCAGATACAATTAGGCTGGGGAAAATTCTATCTACATGTTATTCTTCAGTTTCATGTAGCAAATTAGCAAACATTAGTCATCTGTCTTTTGAATTTGTAGATGCACCTGTGCTCACAGAAATGTCCAGGTCACTACCCAGCAGGATTTTTCTTGTGTTAGTTCTGCCTTCACATTACTGACATCCCTTCGTTTTGGGCAATGTTGTTGGAATATGAATGGGAAAAGACCTCATGTTGCAACACATGGTCTCTGTGTACTTAAACTGTGTGCATCTCTGTGGTTCCTGTATGTGTCCTACTTACATCACGTTAGTTCCCATGAGGAAAGAAATGTTCTGCTAGCTGTCAACTTCCTAACCCTTACAATCCTCCAGCATATCCTGTCTTGAGACCTATATTCTCCCTATGGGCAGCACACTGAGACAAGGATGACTTGTTCACTCATGATAGCCATTACATCAGTAAGACAGCAGAAGGAATCCCCAGTTCAATGCCAGTTTCTTTATAAATTTTTTTTGATTATTATTATTTCCCACCAGGTAAGATCTCCTGACAGTCATATCACATTTCCACGATAATTAGAAAATTCATTTCTTGTTTTTCTTCCAAAATCCTTATTCTCTAAGAAGTAAATTTTACTTGAATGTTTGACTTACGTGAAGAGCATGCTAAACAAGACCTCTTTTGACTTCTAAATTTTCATGTCTATGCATAGCCACAGCTGAAAGAGTCAAACACATTTTCATCCAGATTCATAATTACTTTGTCCATAAGATTGACACTACATTTGACAAAGTCAGTGAGACAAAGTCACAGAATCGCCTGTGACTGACATTCTTTTCCAAATGCCACTGCTTTAACATCATAGATACCTGGAATGTAATTACAACAAATGCATGAAAGAATTCAGGCAAGAAACCTGAGAGTAAGCTCTTGGTTCTGATGATCTCTGTACAATATAGGGGTTGATCAAGTCATATATGTATATAGACACACACAGTGGAAGTTTCTCATCTGAACTGAGATACCTGTACTCAAATGGTGAAATGTGCATCCTGGAAAGTAAAATCACTAATTTCTTTCTCCTCATGTGTTTTACCTGAAGGCATATCTGTTTGCAGTAAATCTTTGTACCTTTGAAGCTTTTTTATTTTTGGTAGATTGAATTACAATGTGGAGTGTATGATGCTAGATTTTTAAGTATCCATGGAACGTATACTTCACAAGTTGTTTTTTTTCTATACTTCTTTAATTGAATTAGATAGAAGTTTGGGGGAGTTTCTTTGTTCCTTAATGTGTTTTATTTTTCCTTCAAGACTCATCAGAGATTTTAACAACCTTTGAAATAGTTACTATGTTTGGTTTTGTTAACAATGTGTAAGAATGAATACAGGGTTCCTTAAAACCTGTTCTGTAATGCTGTGAATTAATGGATTTAAAGCCTTGGCTGTAATCAGTTTTGGGGTTTTTTTTATTATTTTACCTTGGAGGTCAAGACATTTTCATGACAGAAGAACAAAAGAAATATTACAACGCAATGAAGAAGCTGGGATCCAAGAAACCACAAAAACCTATACCTAGACCAGTGGTAAGAACGTGTGCTATTTCTGTCATCTATATTTGGGAGGAAATGGCAGCAGTACATTAACTATCAAAAAAATTCTCCCTTGACTTTAAAAGGGTTTAGGCCTAATTCAATTTATCTGTTCATTCTGAAATGAACCCTGTACATATGTCTGCTCTGCAGGAAAAATCTCTCGTATTTGTTGTGCCTCAAGGAGCAGAGGATCAAAGAATCTGAAGAAATATAAGCCTGTAGGTTTTCAGGGGAAAACAGAACTGGCAAATAAAGAAGTTACTGGACAGTGTTTTTCTTAGATTTTTCAGCCTTTTGCTTGGTTGTATATTTTGGGAGAGGAAAAAGGAAATAGGAGAGAGGAAAAGGATGTTCTTACATACAAAATACTTTTCTTTTTTCTCCCCTCAGAACAAATTGCAAGGTCTGGTGTTTGATATTGTAACAAAACAAGCGTTTGACATTACCATTATGGTTCTCATCTGTCTTAACATGGTCACAATGATGATAGAAACAGATGACCAGAGCGAAGTGATGCAAAATATTTTATACTGGATTAACTTGGTCTTTGTTGTCCTTTTCACTGGAGAATGTGTCTTCAAAATATTCTCACTCCGTTGTTATTACTTCACCATTGGCTGGAATATTTTTGATTTTGTGGTGGTTATTCTTTCAATAGTAGGTAAGAAATTCTTATATTCAAAATAAAATATATTTAGATGTGTATTTAATGCGTTATCTCTGTCAAGTTATGCAAACCAGAGGAGTTACTTAATTTTTCTTGATTATTTAGGAAATAAAAAACATACTTGAGATTAGTAACTTTCTTAATAGATCTGTGTCAGTTTTAATAATTCTACTTTGCTTTTTTTTGGTTGTTCTAAGAGTGCTGGGAAAAAACCCTAAAATTACCCATGTCAGATAAAATTTAATCTCCAATTATAATTTTCACTAATTCAACAACTAGAGTTGGGGCTTGGTCACATTTTATTGTGGAAAATGTAATCTGTGTAAAAAAAAAAAGTTATTCTCTTAATTTTATTTTTTTGTTTCACAGGTATGTTTCTATCTGAGGTGATTGAGAAGTACTTTGTGTCCCCCACTTTGTTCAGAGTTGTACGACTGGCCAGAATCGGTCGAATCCTGCGCCTCATTAAAGGCGCCAAGGGAATCCGCACTCTGCTTTTTGCTTTGATGATGTCTCTTCCTGCTCTGTTCAACATTGGTCTGCTGCTCTTCCTGGTCATGTTCATCTACGCGATATTTGGCATGTCCAACTTTGCCTATGTGAAGAGGGAAGCTGGTATAGATGACATGTTCAACTTTGAAACGTTTGGCAACAGCATGATCTGCCTCTTTCAGATCACCACATCTGCTGGCTGGGATGCTTTACTTGCCCCAATTCTGAACAGTGGGGAGCCTGACTGTGATCCCCATAAAGATCATCCGGGGAGCTCTGTGAAAGGTGACTGCGGCAACCCTTCTGTTGGGATTTTCTTCTTTGTCAGCTACATCATCATCTCCTTTCTGGTAGTGGTGAACATGTACATTGCTGTGATTTTGGAGAACTTCGGTGTTGCTACTGAAGAAAGTGCTGAACCCTTGGGCGAGGATGACTTTGAGATGTTCTATGAAGTCTGGGAGAAATATGATCCCGGTGCAACACAATTCATAGAATATAGCAAATTGTCTGATTTTGCAGCTTCTCTAGATCCTCCTCTCAATATACCAAAACCAAACACAATTCAGCTCATTGCAATGGATCTGCCCATGGTGAGTGGTGACAGAATTCACTGCCTTGACATCCTGTTTGCTTTCACAAAGCGTGTTTTGGGGGAAAGTGATGAGATGGATGCCCTCAGAATACAGATGGAAGATCGGTTTATGGCAGCCAATCCTTCTAAAGTCTCCTATGAACCAATTACAACCACACTGAAACGAAAACACGAAGAAGTGTCTGCTGCTATCATTCAGCGTGCTTACAGACGTCATCTTTTAAGACAGTCAGTAAAGAAACTTTCATTTATGTATCGGAAAGATGGGGTTGATCTGCTTATCAAAAAAGATGTGATTATTGGTAAGCTAAGTGAAAACTCACCTCCAGAGAAAGTGGATATGTCTGCATCCACCACAGCTCCACCTTCTTATGACAGCGTAACAAAACCAGAAAAAGAAAAATATGAAGATGACAAATCAGAAAAAGAAGACAAGGGAAAAGACAGAAAAGGAAATAAAAAGTAAAAGACAGAGAGGTTGTCCATGATGAATGTTCACAAGCCTGAGAAGATGATGTTTTTACCAATAGCATTCTTTATTTGAGAATTATGCCAAAATTACAAGTTTTTACATATTTATCCACTGCTGCAGTCGGTGCCTGTACCAAGACTATGACCCTTCACTAGTAAACTCTCAATTTGTAACAGGGAAACAAACTTGCAGAACAATAGTTTTGATTATCAGCTGTCATTATCTGAGAGGAGAAAAAAAAATTATACTTGGACTGTAGGAACCCTTAATGGAGTGCAAAATTACCAATCCTTATAAGCATGTATTTTTGTGGAATAATTGTATCCACTGAGTACATTTCATCTCCTGCGTTCCATGTGTCGGGGGTTGTTTTTTTGTCATCTTATTTGCTTTAATCACACGCTGCTATCATTAATTCTGCTGTGTGAGAAAAAATCTAAATACTTTTTATTTAGATAAATACTAAATGCTAAGTGATACTCTGTATGCAGAGGAACACAAGTGTCAGGAATATGTGATTATAATATCATAATATGAACATAGTTCTTTTGAAGCGAACTCTAAACGCAGAAAACTAAGATTCCAGATTGTTGAGCCTCAGGATCTAGATCAAATCAGCAGCAAATTATATAAAGACCCAGAGTTTAGATAGAGGATTTATCAGAAAAATAAAACAATGGAATAATTTTCACTGAAAAGAGGTTGGTAGCTTAGTCTCTTAAGTTTAATATACTTATTTTTAATACCCTTTAGTAATTCTTCATTTATTATACTGTCCATTTCAGATACAGTGATTTAAATAAACGGTGCTACACACAGCAGCTCCCATTCCAAAAATCATGAAACTATGGAAAAAGACCAGTTCCTTTCAGAGTACAAGATGCTTCATAATTCCTGAGATATTCAAATAATTCTTTTCATAGAAAAGCTACAAATGCCAAATTGGGCCTATAGGAAATTATACAGATTTAAAAAAAAAAAGGGGTAATTTTTTTTTTTTTTTTTTAACACCTGTAGACTCTGTAATATCATGAGTAGTTTCCATACTTCATTCCAAAGTCTGCTTCTACACTTCTTATTCCTCATGAACTGGTCACTTCCTTATTCCACTTAGGACAATTATCAAAGCTATGTGAATAAAGTGAGAGCAGAGTAGCTTTGGGGACAAATACTCCCTTAATGTATACCTCAGATTTAAAATTCTATGTTTTGGAAGGATGGATCATGCCAGAGACACAAAATAGGTAGGTCAGAGGTGGTTTTGACTCCCCCTATGGCACTTTAGTCAGGTTTCCACTGTAATGCAACCTTCTATAGAAAGCTGAGATGATGTACTTACATCAGCTTTGTCCTGCATTGTGTTTTAGATGACTTTTTTTGTCATCCAGGCTGACACGATACACGTAAGCAAAATATCCTCTGCTATTTAATCAATTGTTTCCACAGCGGTACCTTTTTGAACAAAGAGACAAGGACCTAATGACTCTGTATGTGTCACATATGTACCCTAGTAACTTAGCTTATCAAATTTCAGTAGATACTATGATATATTCTGTAATACTCCAAATAATTGGGAAGCTTTAACTGATGCATGCTTGCTGCTATTATCCTACAGCTGTTAAAGTTTAAGATGGGAAGACATGTGAGAGGTAAAAAGAAAAAAAAACAAAACTATTCGACAAGACCATCATTCCTCATACCAGTAGGCAATAGTTGCTGCTATTAAATATTTTATTTTGTTTGAATTTTGTAATCAGCAAATATGCAGTAAGTTACTGGACTATACAGGACAAATGTATGGCTTAAAATGTGCAGCTAGAAAAACTTTTGTAATATATATATCTATTGATCTATTCTTGTTATTTTGAAAATAGTTTTAATTTATAACATTTTATACTTATAAAAATTTACAAATATCTTCATATTGTTATTAATTTTTATTGATGTCTGTCATTAACATTTTACTTTTAGGAAGCCTAAGATACAATGTGAACTGGTAATTGGAAGTTTCTGCTAATTATTTTAAAAGCATTTTAACAAGGAATAATTTAAAAATAAATAGACAGTACAGTTATTTTTCTGATCAGTAAGTAGGTCTTTTTATGTGAAACAAGATAAAAGGTTTTTTTGTTGGTTTGTTTTTTTTTTTTTTTTTTTAATTATAATCCTGTCTGTTAATTTGCAGGGTAATCATAGTCATAAAAACATTGCTTTCCCCAGAGTTAGTGTCACACTGTCTGCTTTGCTTACTGGTACATACTGAAGTAGAAATGCTTTAAATATAATTTGTTATTCAAAATCTTCCTTCATGAGGATGAATAGTGAACTTGTGCAATGGGCAGTGAAATACTTTACATTTCTTCTTTATTCTAGAACATAGCTGGGCTCCTGCTTTTATAGAAATTATTGGCTCATTGTACTGATGAACTGCATGCAGGAAGTTATTTTACCAAAAATAACTGCATTGCTAACCCAAAAGAATAAAAATAACCTTTTTATGTAATTATTTTAGTCTTTGTGTTTTTATTGTATGAAGTTTATGAAGATTAACAAGTAAAGGTTGGTGGAATAAAGGGGGAACTTCTTTGGCAGTGAGGTGATATATTTGAGACATCTGGATCACATGTTGCTTCATGACTTAAATCAATATCAAGTTGTCACCCTCTAGATGAAATGAAATGCTTATATTGTCCTGACCAGAGAAGTTTTTCTAGAATTCAGAAAAGAAACCCATTCCAACCATGTGTCAAATTTTTGAGTTGAGCAGTGATATTCTCTATTGGTCAAGTCCAGTGCAGGATGGCTCCACAGCTGATCCATTAGACACTGCTCACCCTGGGATAGGTGATAGTGTCACCAGAATAACCCCATGAGGGAATAACGGAGTCACTTTAATCCCATTCTCCCCCAAGATATCCATGCTTGCCAAGAGGAGGGAAAAAGACCTGTTAGAGGTGTTAGTAGCCTAAAAGACATGGTCCCTGGCAAGAGGTTACTGCATACAGGTGGCAGCATATGGGACACAGTGTGTGCATTGGACCTGTGTTTGGGGCAATTAATGCTTTTTGTCTGTGTTCTCATTTCTTTGTAAAGAGTAGCTGCTGTATACTGGGATCAATATAGCTACCAGGAAAAAAACCCCTTGACTATGCTGTGCTTTGAAGGACAATGTGCATGTTTTTAGTAACTATCTGATTTGAATTAAAATGTGGGGTTTTTTCAATCCAGAATAGTTTGTATTTTACTATCCTAGTTTCTAACAGTAATTACTCTTAAATTGCTGCTTAAGGAACAAAGTAAGTCGGTACTGGACAGGTATGTAGTTAACTCAAAAATTCTGTGTGGAATAAGCATAAAATATTTATGTGATAATTTTTCTATGAATTTGGTAGTGTGCAGAAGTGTATGAAGTCACTTACAAAACCATTTTACCCTGTAACATTTCTGTCATTTTTGAAGTTACGTTTATTGAACCCATGATCCTACTAAAGTCACTCTCCATTTTTGGTATCTCAAAAGCTAAACTTTTTGGTTCTTTACAAAAAGAGTAATGTATTTTTGGATTCCAAGTGTATATATTTGAATAAATTTGTATCCTTTCATATTTCTTTGAAATTATTCCAGTATACCTCGAAGATAAAGAGCTTATGGAAGACACAGTTGACTTGCAGACTTCCTCTTTAACCTGCAGGTATAAAATAAATTAATCTTTTATTGTTGATATAAGACAATTCTTTCAGAATAATGGGTTGGTCATATATTGTTATGTAAAGCATTAAGCAAAATTCCTAGAACAATGGAACACTGCACTCTGTTACTGTCCCAGCTCACAGAGAATGAAAAATTAATATGAAAGGCTCCCTTAAAATTGTTTCAGAAATGAGCTTTCTTTATTCTTTGTTACTATTTCAGGAAGGTAAGTCTGTTGTGAAGGTGTCATCAACCTCCAGCCCTCCTCCACACCCCCAAAAAACCCCCAACCATACCCCAAACCTGTACTGGGACATAAAAGGGGAACACTTCTGGGATTTTTCAAATCTTGACCTTGCTCAACTCTATAACAAACTCAGTTTCACTTCAAAGGACAAGACTTGTCCTGCATCCGTCACAGAAGATTACTTCTAAAATATATGTAAAAATATAAAACGGGGAGGTTGCAGGGGGAATTGCTCATTGGTGGTGGGTTTTGTTTTGTTTTGGGTTTTTTGTTTGTTGTTTTGGTTTTGTTTGTTG
>VXAY01000371.1:141472-158464 GCA_013399855.1 Oxyruncus cristatus | reverse complement strand
TTTTTTTTTTCATAAAGAGGCCTTTAATATGTTCTGGGGCTTATTTGTATGTTTAAGCAGGAATTTCTGTTGCTGAGTACCATGCCCAGGTCGGATGCAGTCAGAGCATCGCCTCGGCCGCCGGCAGCGCGGGGTGTGCGATCCGGGGCTGCCTCCAGCAGAGGGCACGGGCGGGCCGGGTGCTGCCGGAGCCGGGAGTCTGCAGACACAGGCGGGATCGACAGACTCAAATTGCACTCACAGGCACAGGGGAGAGCTTACAGCTTTGCAGACAATTGGGAGATTTTTGTACTTGTTACAGCATGATAATTCGTCTTGTTCTGTAAATACAGGTTTGTTGTTAATACTTCTGTGACTGAAGCAGCAGTTTCCTGGATTTAAGTTCTGTGCCCTGTAAGGCATGTGGACCTCTATCCAGACCTGACAACGCATTGGTTAAGAACTGCCACGCTCATCTGAGCTTACTAAACTACAGCTAAAGGGTGTTGATGCATCGTGGAGTTGCACAAATAGCTTTAGTTTTACTTTTTTTAACAGGCGTTATTTATCCAGTCCCACAGTGCACCCTTGAAACAGCCCCAACCTTCTAAAAGAATCACATATGAAAGTATCTGTGTCATTTTCACGGCAAACAGTCATAATGAAGTATCATTAAAAATGCAATTTTTTTGGACATAGAAAATCCTTACAATACTCATTTCATAGCATAGATTCAGAAAGGCTTATCTAGCTCAGTAAAGCGTTAGAAGAACTCATCTGAAATATCTGCAGTGTAGGAATATTTAATGGCTCACAAACCTCTGCATTAGCAACATCCTTTTCAGTGGGGGATGGTACCATCTCTTTAATTGTCTGAGCACAACTAGGTTTTGTCTATGTGATACAGCATGCAAGCTCTGTCGCTCAGCATATTTATTTCTCCTTGCTAATCAGTGGGAGCTGTTGCACGGTGAAAGAGACATATTCTAGTGTGCTTGCCTTAAAAAAAAATCAACCAAAAAAAAAGATACTGCAGTGTAACCCAAGCAAAGTAAACTGCGGCACATTGTCATCCCTCTGGAGAGGGAAAATTGCATGCTGAAGCACGCATGATCTCTGCTGCAAGAAAAGCTTTTGATGAAAATAAGGAGTGACACTTCATAAACAATTTATAACAATCAAATCGAGGAGTTCCAGACATGCTCTGCACTTCCATTTTCTATTGTCTTAAAAGCATGTTACTTTAACAGCAATCCTAATAATCTTTCTGGAATGTGACAGCTGATTAAAATACGCCACAACATGTTTTTCAGAAAATGTATATCTGAAACAGAATGTAATAAGCTGTTTTCATTTTCAAAGGAGTAATTATCTGCAACATTCATGTTTAAAAGTGGTCAGAGAATTACATGCTGTACTGCTATTTGCAGTGTTGCTTTATAAAAAAGTCAAGCTTGCAGATACCATAGCAACTCCTCTGGTGGCACTTTTTGATTACTGAACTATATAGTAGCTTTATGCCCATATTCTGCAGCCATACTTGCAATAATATTTTTATATAGTGTTTAGTAAAAATTGCATCTGCAACATAAGGTAAGCTGGACTATGACAGCAATGGTCTCAGGTTCATGGTCACAGGCAGGCAAAATGTTAAAATATTCTCTCCAATAATAAACATTGTGGATACCTGTAACCTTTCTCATCTTAACTTCTTCTTGGCCCTCATGGCTGTCAAATGAGGTCAACAAGGATTCATGCAGCATTGCTGCAAACACTAGTATATTCATTTATACAGATGGAAAGCATCTGCTCATGCTCTAACTGTGTAAGATTGGAAATTGGATGTGACTTAGATGATGAAGAATAGGTGGGCAGATAAATGCAGGCTCCTGATAGCCTCTATCTGGAACTGCATTTACATCCAAGAAAAAACCCACATTTTCAGAGTGATGCTCAAGAGCACCATGAAGTGACCAATTTACTGCTCTTGCTTTCTCATTTGTTTGAAAAACAACTATTTTAAATTTCAATTATCTGTCATGGTGCAACAGTCTTTTAGAATTCTCTTATTGTTGTATAAAATTAAAAGAACAAGGAAAGGAGGATGCTTGTGTTGAAAGGATAGCAACCAATGACAGATATGGAGAAAACATAATAAAATGTTAACATGATTTTTCTGCTCGTATTTTAGGACTAAAACATTTATTTCATAGTGGAATTCTACTCCATGTAAGGAGAGCTTCAAACACAGGAAATTTCAAAAGGTGTACATAGAATAACTGACAGGAAAGGAAATTACAGTGCTGATATTACTGAAAGGTTATTAATATAAGATCTTTTGCAGAAGTTGATTGTAAGCTGATGCACTCTGAAAATAAGAAATTGTGCCAAAGAATGTGGAGTGAGAAAGATCTGCGGCAGATTATGATGAGAAATTACTGTCTGGGCACAGTGAAACTCTTTTTCTTTTGTGATTAGAGAGATAATTTCACACTAAAATCTAGGATTAAAAAATACTTTACATATCTGTTACATAACCTAAACACATCTATGTGTATGTACCCTTTTTATTCATGTCTGCTACTATATAAAATTTTTTAATCATTTTAGAGTATAAAAATCTTCTCAATTTTCTTAAAAGAAAAAGAGGAAAGGTGTAATAGGAGGGTACACAGGTTCAACTTTTCTGTATGACTTGGTATCTACTCACGTTCCAGCTTCTCTTACCTATTCCACTGCCAATTTGTTTGCATGAGATAAAGATTTCTCATGACCATTCAGGCTGATGTTGTGGAATGCACTCTTTTTATACATCCATGATTAAGTAAAATCAAATGCATTTTCCCCTCTGAAGGACAGGAAAAGGTGGAGTTTGCGGGCCTTCCTAGCCTTGTCACTAATATACTGTCCAAAAACTACATGTGCAATTCTTAGCTTTTGAAAAGCTCTGGGTTGTTAAGCCAAAGGAACTGAACCTGAAAGGTTTCCCCAGCATTCCTTCATATATGTATGACATAGTAAAAAAAATTACATTCTCTAGAGCTGCATTTAGTCTACAGTCTCTGACTCCATTTTTGCCTCTGGTCTTATGGAAGTACATTTGTGGAAGTATAAAGAACAGCATGTGACTAGTAGGTAAGAGCCTACACCTGTTCCTCTACACACAGGTTCGTCTTTAAGGCAGCTTTAGTAGAATATAATTCAATCTCCTTTCCTTTTCCTTCCTGCTCTATTCCCAGTCTAGAAGACAGAAGAGTTGCCTTTCAAACTGGAAGACCACAAATCAATTTGGTGTTGCAGGTGGTTCAAACAGTGGAGCTGAAGAGTAATTGGATCAGCTGTAGCAGTTATTTCACATATGACAGCACCAGCAAATGATGGTAGGTAACCTGATTAGAAAACAGACTTCAGCAGCAATTAGAATAAATGTTAAAGGGGGAAGAAAGAAGATACTGGTATTTGGAAAAAACCTGAGAGAAGTTAAGGTCTTTTAGGTTTTATAGGTAATTGTATTCCACATAAAACTATAATTTTGTGTATGAATTCTTTAAAAAGCAGAAGCACAGTACTCAGACCTACCTCAGGGGGATAGAGAACACTATAGAAGTGATATTAAATAACTTTGAAACATGATAAAAATACTTTAAAGATACAATTAAATGGAACATTTTAAAGTAAGCAGAAGCAGATAAAAATTCATACTCAGAGATGTTTAAACAACTTACTTCCTTCTTTTACTTATTTTTTTCAGATAGAGGAGTTGGTTTTGTCTCTTTTAGACTTGTCCCATCTCATAAAAGTGAAAAGGACATTTGGAAAGTATCTGGTTTGTTCATAACCTTGAGAAAGTTTAAAGAGTATAGTTAAATGTCAGGGCAATTTCAGCTATGAACTTCTACACATTTTCTCTTGGTGCCTAGTGGCTGTCCTAAAAACTTGTTTATCTATACAGCACTAACTGTACGGAAAAAAAT
This sequence comes from Oxyruncus cristatus, assembly GCA_013399855.1. Taxonomy (NCBI): domain Eukaryota; kingdom Metazoa; phylum Chordata; class Aves; order Passeriformes; family Cotingidae; genus Oxyruncus; species Oxyruncus cristatus. Next base: position 154,511 of record VXAY01000371.1, on the reverse strand, counting down.
TGTAAAATAGCATCTGGCAAAACATAATCTAAATTTCTGCTAAATTTCTAACCTTTCTGCACACAGCTGAGATGCTGGTCTGAAAAACCTTCCTTGGAAGGCTGCTGGCCATTCTGATGGTGAAAAGCAGTTAATGCCAACAAGCCACCAAATGTATCACCAAGCTAATCTAAGGGTTATCTGATTCCCTGGGTGAGAGACTGAGCCATCAATTGCTTTCTGATTCTTCCCAGCCCTTTGACTGCAGATGTGCTGAAAAAGTCATGGTATTTACCAAGCAGGTAAAAAGTTCTCTGAGCAAACTGCAAACTGCCCAGCATCTTAATCCTTCAATTAGACTGTTTGTGAAAGCACAGCAGTCAACAAGTCATTGCTTCACCTTGCACGTTGTGGTGACAGCCTTGAGTGTGTAACTGGCAACCTTTGTGGTGGGTGAGCTGGGGTTTCTCCATCACAGTTTTCTGCTCTTTATTGATTACCAGGGTGTGAGGTGAGGGAAATAAGGGAAGGGATGGAAAGGAAGAGAAGTGACTCAGTTTAGAACGCTAACACTGAGCTGGGCAGAGTAGGGATAAAGACAAAGGAAAGGAATGAAATAAAGCTGGGCGGTAACTCCTGTTGCAGATGTCAAAAACTGAATTAGTTGAACTGGTTTAATTTAGTGTTAAGAGAAATTATGTCAGAAAATCAGGAGTCTACTGTAAACATGAACCTGATATCAGTGAGGGGATTCTTTAGGATAAGAGGTATTGAGGAACTGCACAGCTTGCTTTGTATTTATAAAACATGCATGCTTAGGAGTTTCTGGCTGCTTCTGATCAGTTTATGTATTAAGGGACTACTGCAAACTTGTCTGTAATCATCTAGATCTATTACTGTCAGTTACACTGACATGTAATGATTAATCTTCACTGTTACAGACAGTGCCGTGTAATTCAGTTAGCCTTCCATATCACTCCCCTTTCCTAATCTTAGTTGTTCCTGCCTAGGAACAACTGAATATAACTGAAGAGTACTCCAAGTGGCTTGGAAATTTGCTAGGATACATAGAAAATTTAGCAGTTCTTTCACAACTCACAATGGTGAAAGGCATCGTGGGAAAGCATTTTCAAAGTGTTTCTGGAAAGAAGCTGTTATAGTGCTCTTAGGTTCTTTTAATGTTCAGGGTTTATATAGCAGATTTATTAACACAGCTGCTGGACAGTGAATGGGACACTGAGAAGTTAGGGTCAAATCTTACCAAATAAGTGAATTTTCCTGATCTTAGGTGATTTAGAAAGAAAATGTAATCCTTTACGTATTATTAATACAAAATTATTCTCTTATTTTGTAGACTTATGTCAATTTTTTTCCAGTATTTCATTTTCCTTCCTTAAAATGTTATGCATTCATCTTCACTCATCTGATTCAGTGTGAATTTACTAAAAGTAATACTGACAGCCATAATGTTTATAAACCTGGTTATCATGCAATCACAATTTCATTTAAGTAGATATACATCTGTGGCCTTCTCTTTCCTTCCTTAAAATTCTTGACAACTCTTTAGTGAGTAAGCTCTGGTGCTGGTGACTCACTGTGATTTTTGTTTCAGTAGCACTTCTGACAGCTGACATCTCTGAAAGTGTGTTATCCTTACTAGTTGTCAAGTGTAAGGTCTAAATTAGGCCATATTTTCACAAGCATTTTAACTGCCATAAGGTGGCAATGTAAGTGAAAGAAGAAGACTTCTCCCCTCAGTTAGAACAACCATTTGTGTTTCCCTGTGACAGACCAGATTGGAGAACTAAAAATTTAGTGAGAACAAAGTTTATCCCTAACCTAGATAATTTTCCTAATCAAGTCTCTCTGTGGCCGTACCAATGCTTGCAGTAGACAGAAAGGAGGTGGACAGCAGCAAACAATGCCCTTGCGTACTGATTTGGTGTCTGTGAAACTATGACTTTGGATATCTTTTGGCGGTCCCTCAAGCTAAAGCCTTGATATTTCCCTTTGCTCCTTGAGGAGAAATGAAACTGCAAAGTAAGCAAGTAATTATATTATGAGAAGTGAAAGACAGCTTTTACTTTATATTCCATGCCTCTGCTGCTGGTAGTTTTATAGCCTCAAAAACCTGATGCACAATTTCTTAATTTTCTCTTTCAATCATTTTCCTTTCAGTGCAGGAATTACTTTCTTCGAAGTTTTGCCTAACAGAAAACTGTGTTCTTGTTCTTTCAGCATCTTAGTTTCATAAATACTCTTATTTGTCACTTCCAAAGTAGCCTACTCCATGCTCCATGTGTAGCTACTGATTGATTAGCCAGTCATTTCATCTACCCATAAGAGAAATAAAAGGCATACAGCCAACTAACTTCACTTCTCAGTGATGATTTTTAAATTTGGATCCTTTATAACTCTTCCTGGGAGTTACGTCTCCATACCCAATCTTGCCACAAATAATTATACAAAAGTATGGCTATAATGTAGTCCATAAATTACACATAATGCCACCTCTTAAGATGTGCTTATTCTGGTTATTACAATTTCCAAAAGCATTGTCTACTAATAGTGAATGTTGAGGGGTATTGAGGTAGAATAAGCCAACACAGGCTACTTCCATTTTAGAAGAGGACTTTGCTCCAGTTCCAAGTAGAGGAATTTCATCTGTTATTCAATTGTAGTATATAAAAATATATTTTTGGCTGACATGAAAGATGTTGGCAGAAGCAAAGTGAAGAGGGCAACAGGGTGGGTGGGTTAGGGCAGAGGCAGTGGGTTAGTGAGGTAGGAGGAGAACCCAATATTGTGGTTCAGCTGCTGGGAGCAGCTACAACTGATATGATAACTTTGGTATGTGGTAATTGTATAAAATTCACGGTCAGGGATGTCATCCATTCAGTGAATTTACTTTCCCTTTCAAGTTGACTTTCATCTTTTGGTTGTGTGTCCCTGTATTACTTATTCCATGAAGATCTGTGAATTTTTAAACTCAGGGGAAAACAAACAAAACCAGAAGTGTTAGTTGGGTTTCTTTTTGGGTTTTGAGTGTGCATAATAAATGATTAGTGAAGAATGCATAGCATCTGGGGATTAATATGATTTCCTCTTTAGGATTTGCATAACTTGGAAGTGCATCATGCATAACTGTCTTTGCCATGGCCATGTTTTCCAAGGATCAGAAGAGATTTTTTTTTTTTAAGGAATCTTTTTTCAATTAAAGATAAGTCTTTGAATTCCAGGGTTCTTTTCATGAATCAAAACATCTCAGTGACTTTTTTTGTAAAATAGGCTGTGTACACATTTATTACCATGCAGTTGATTTTTTTTTTTTTTTAATTTCTACATTAGTTGTTCTTAAGGTATTTAGAGTCAAAATTAGGGATTTTTATCCTTTTAATCACTTCTTAATGTCTGACAGGACAGATAATAATAATATTAAGAAGTAATCTCCCATGAGGGTTTTTTTTTTCTTTTTTTCACCTTGACAACCCACCTCTAATGGCTTTTTATCACTTTTAGCTGCCTGAGCCTATCAGCCTGAGTCATATCATCAGGAAGCAAATTGTACCTAAGCTGAATGGGAGGATTCCCAGATGGTGATTTTTTTTAAGTTAGTCTGATGTAGATACTTCACATTTATGAACAACCTTAAGAAATTCTCCCTCTCTCAAAACCTTTATCAATCATTAAATTTAAGAAATTCAGCTTTTAGCAGCAATGAAACTTCTGATAAAAACATGCATAAATTTTCTTCTTTGATTAACTGTGGTTTTTTATATGAGTATCTAAGCCATGTATCTGGAAATAACTGATTAACCTAATTCATACATATGTCATGTAATTATATATGACTCACAAATAGAATAAAAATATATACTTTCTTAGCTTTAAAGGATTTAATCAAAGCGGTACTCCCCTATGAATGAATAGAATGATCCTTCTTCATCTTTGGGCTCTCTGCCAAGATTCCTGAGTATGGCAAAAAAATGAGACTGAAGGGTTTAAAATTAGATCTTACCTGTCTCTCCACAAATGCTAATAAAATGGAAAAAATAATTCACTTGGATGCCAGAGTCAGTAAACGTACCAAGATTTTGGGGGCTAAAATAGAGAAAAACTGGATGGATTTCACAGCATGCTTGCTGAGCAGGGGGTTAAATTTTGGAAGCAGGCAGCCAGCATGCTCTGCAGCAGTTTGCAGGTGTAAGGACAGCAACATTTTGCAGTTTGTGCTCTCAGAAGTCCACTGATATTACTGATGCCTTTTAAGAGAATATTGAGAATTTCAATAAATTTCTGCTTCCTTAGAGGTTTAGGGCACAAATTAACGCTATGAAGTCCAGAGGTATGAACTGGCTAAAACATTTTCTTCACTACACAGGTGCAAGGAAGTGTCTATGTCATTGTAACAAATAGTAACAAACATGCTAATGCAGATCAATAGTGACTCTTCAGCTTTTGTGGGTTTTGTTCTAAGTGGAGAATGTAAACTAATTGAATAATGAACTTCAATATTTAAAAAAAAAAAAAACAACTGAAAACACTAGTATTCATTGTCACAATATTTTTGGGATTAAAGGGGAGCACAACAAAAATACAATAGTGCCAGTGAATTCATTATTTCAAAGTGAATGCTGGACATGTAGACTTGCGCTTATTAGTTGTGTTTTGATGATTTTTTTTTTCCCCAGGGCAGGAAGGCTGATTACAGGTACCATTCCGTGCAATGCTAGCACATAGTACCTTGAGGAATAGCCAAGAATGGTAGCAAAAAGCTGCAGGCTCTTGGCTTGTGTAGTGGGTGATTGAGCAACGTGTGAGGTTATTAGCACGTAATCAAAGCAGACAGGCGTTACTTTGAGCCCAATTTTATTGATCATTAAAAATCTACATAGTAAATCAGCCGTAGAGCTGTTCATTTCTGCCTGCCATGCACGTCCAGAGAGCCTGAGCAGATTTCTGTGTTACAAAAAAGGGCTTGTTCTCTAGAAGGTGCAGCTACGGGGGGGAGAGGCTGGGGGTGGCAGCAAGCAGTGCAACATCCAGAAAGCCCAATGCCATCAACATTTGGTGACATAGTTAGACCTAAATGTGTTTGTGTGATTATGTGCATGAACCCCTTATGCTCAGAGTACACAGACAGGTGGGATTAGGTCCACAGGATCTCATTTCAGTCAGATTGATGTTATTTACCCTGCTCAGTGCAAATACAGATGAGTAACTTTACAGAATGCTACCCTACTACTCCTATTTTTCACATTATTTTCTTAATGAGAAAGACAGATATTTGGTTTTGGTAGCTGTAACAGAGATAAGCCTGATTTGCTGCTGCTTTACTAATTACAAAGCAACCGATGTGAAGGTGAATCTGCTGTTTTGTGGAATGATGTAGACATGGGAAAATGATTTTAGACTAAATTTTTTTTTTTTTTTTTTTTTTTTTTTTTTTTAATTCTGCATAGTATGAAGAAGTTCCTTCAGTCTCCTGACTCTTCCATCCAAAGAATTACTGGTGAGTACAAAATTGAATGATTCTACTTTGTTCACGTTTTCTTTTAAAAGCTTTTCATACTTTCCATTTCATTACATATGTATTTCAAAAGGGAAATTAAAAGAGAACTATTATATATTACTTAAGAATTGTCCCTACTGTTGGTTATACTATGCCTACATTCTTTTTAATTTCAGAGCATGACATACACGCTAGATAAAATAAAAATTATAGGGCTAAAATGCAAACAAGTTACTTTTAACTCACTCACTATGGCACATAAGCAGACTTCTGGCAAATAGTAGTAGTAGTAGTTTCTAATCCTATTTGTGATATTTTTGGTGTACCTAAAACACCTTCTATTTACTGAATTAATGTTAATTCAAATTAATAGTAAAGGATCGTACTTCATTGTGGTGGTTGATAATGAGACACAACCCCCTCTTCTAGCTTTAGAATAATAGGAAGGCAGCAGTTTAAATCTCCGTAGGACCTTAGCAATTTTGAGCAGTTACCATTTGATGGTCATTCAGCAGCCTGTGTGAGATGAATCAGTGATTTGTGGGGCAGCCTAAACAAGCCTGCAATGCTGCTCTGCCTATTCTCTATATAAAGAGACAGGCCAGATCTCCAGTGATGTCAGTCTGGCACTTCTCACAAGCTTTGCATTTACTTACTATTCATTATTAATTGTTAAGTGCTTGCAGCATACTTGATATTGTAAAAAGTACAAAGATACAGTCCCTGCCTGGAGGAGTTTACTTTAGAAGATAAGCCAAACCAACTCGTTCTTTTCCTATACAACAAATAGTTTTCACTGTGTTTTGTTCAAATTCTCTGAAACTCAGAGAATATGGACTTCAAGGCAGGTTACATAACATTTCTTTACTGACTTTCACTTTACCCAGCTCAGAGTGAAAGAACTGTCAGAGCGTGCTTGGCTATATGCAGTGTGACAGGTTTCACTGCTCTGAACAATTGGTCCCAACTGCTCTTGTTTCTTGTTTGAGGTTTCAAACCACTTTTGAAAGCTATCGAATTTCACGTTAATCTCCTCAGGAGGACAAAGAACGAATCTCTGGATGGGAAGACATGTCAGAGTTGATGCATACTGAATAGCAGTAGAGGCATAACACTACTTGGAAAGGCCTCTGACTAGTCTGTGCCCCGTCTCCATAAGGCAGAAAGTTTTATGATTTTGCTGGTGGGGAAAAAAAGGGGAATTAATAGATTAGGCAAATGTGGCATTCTCTTGAAACAAACAAACAAAACCAAATGCACTACCCTGCATTTTATAAATAGAATGTGTATGATTTTATTTGTTTGATTTCCTCTCAGGTAAGAATTAATACATGAGACATTTTTTATGTCCATGGCTGTACTTGCTCCATCCCATGCATTCCAGAATCTCAAGCACAGTCGCCAAATTTTGTAAGGCTTTGTAACTAGTAACCAAGTGCTAAATATTAAGATTTGAGTGAATGAGGGGGAAATTTTTAACCAAAAGAATAAAAGGGAAAGAAAAACAGGCAAGAAGAAGTCGGTGACTTGAAACATGCAGAGAGAGAGAGATAAAAATGTTCTGAAAAAAACTGAATCACACTTGCTTTTTGATCATGACAAAGCACCTCTGCAACCCATGAGTCAGTACCTGGAGCTTGTCAGGACTATGGGAGCACTGGCTACAAAACCAGGAACTGTCTTTTAAAAAGGGTGGTAGGTGTTCAGAGTTGCTCAACTTTTTCCTGATCACTATGTAGGAACTTTGAGATCTTGCGATAGTATTTTTAGCAGAACAGTTACTTCATGTATACTGCCCTAAATATCTTCCCTGTTGGTAGTTATTCCTTCTGTTATATCAAAAATGCCTGGTCACCATCCTTCCATTAAATGCACAAATGGAAGACCTACAGATGCTGGTTTCAGAAGAAATTGGATAAGCACAGTTCAGAAAAATTAATGCACAGCCACTCAGCTCACTGTAATTTTACTTTTCACCTCAGCATACCAGATACTCCTCATTGACTTTACAACCCCTTCTGTAACAGAGACCCTTTTACAGAGGTATTTGAGTTTATGTATCAATAATCGATTTTAAAAAATCTAAAAGCATCACAAAATTCAACTTTGCAGTAAGTGTGTTCCAAGGGGATGTTGGCATATTTATATTTGTTTTAAGGAACAGGCTGAGAGGAATGCCAAGCTAATCCAAGTATAGCTTCTTGCAAAATTTGTCTAATGGGAGGTGATCAACTGAAGAAAAAAACCCAGTTGAACTCAGAAAGTACATTAGAATAGGCAACAGAAGGAAATAAGAGGTCTAGGATTGGTATTTCAGTCATAAGCAAATTTAAACAAAACTAGCTTAGATACTGAATACTTAAGACAACTTCAATATAATGATGGAAACATAGGTCATTGAAAGTATTCCCCATGTTTGAAGCTCTAGACTATGTAGTCAGTTTTAAAATTAAGCATTCTGGATACCATCTGAACACCATAAATGGTAAGTGAAGAGAAGGAATCTGACTTTAGTTGTAACCATTTAGTCAGAGCACTGAAAGGCAATCAATATCTACAGAGTGCTGGAGAAAAAAAGAGTAAATTCTTTAAAATGTGGCAATCTGTAAAATTAGGCCTAGGCATCACTCCAAGATGCACAAATTTTTAATTTTTTTAAAAATTTTTTTTACATCAAAATAATTAGAGAAAACAACTTTAGACATGATGGTCCATCATCTCAAGAACTTTAGATTTGCTGATTGAGATTTTTGAGTAACAACAGACTAAGAACTTCTGAAACTTTCTTTGCTTTGATTTTCAAGTTGCTGGAATATACAAAACTTCAATCTTTTTGAAAATAGAAATGTAGATACCAGGCACATTTGAAAGATGGAGAGGTTATTATGATAAACAACATAGCATGCATATATGCTTTCCTCTAGAGACTCTCCCATACAGAAGCTCACACATACACCTTTATAGCAGCTGCAAAAAACGTCTGTGTTTCTCATCAGTTCGTATGTCTCATAATAAAAAGAGTTCCCATTCCCGTTCTGTGTTACCTGGAGATGGTTTAGACAGTCTTTATCTCCAAGTCATTTGTATGCAGGCAAGGAAACACCAAGAGGTAAGGACATAGAAATACTTCCTCAGTTCCTATACCACAGCATCTGCAGAGACATCAGGCTTTGTAATCATGAACTGTAACATGTAAGCACAGAGTGACACAAAAATACCTCTCTAGATGCACCTGACGAAAAAAAAAGAAGGTTTTTGCAAAAGCTTATTATTTGATAATTCATTGTTAAATGGAGTAATTTGCTCAATTTGGAATGTCTGCTCCCAAACACAGTAGGTTCCCAGCTGTACTGATTAAAAGAATTGGTAATGTAAGCAAGTAAACATATTTCAGTCACCCTCATTACTGAAAACCATTGTGTGCTTTTCTGACAAATTGTAGAAAAAAATAATAATGTAAAAGTCATGCCTGTGATGGCTTCAGACTTCAGCCTGCAAATACCATCCAGAAAGCTAAACGTAGCAGTAGCAGCAGGCAGCGTCACACAGGTGCACAACAGTAATACCTCAGGATGCAATAAACACTTAAATAACAAAACCTTCAAGACACAGATGAAAAGTGAGCCACGCCCCTACAGGAAAAGCTATACATAGTTTTATGTTTTTAACTATTTATTGTTATTTTAAAAAAAAGAAAGTCTATCTTCTATGATATTGCTCAGGCCACATGAATTAGACATGTGAAGATGTGGATCCATTGAAAACAGATTTTTGCTCAAATAAATGCTGAGGAAACAATTTTGTACTTTGCCAGAATGAGATAGTTATATCTCTAAAAATACTTTTCCTAGTTTTGACAATACTAAGAAAATCTCAGTTTGTTTTCCCACGCACAAAAAACTGACTGTCCATAACTTGTGTTGTCTAAAAAGGATATCCCGAGTTCTATTTGTCTTTTATAAAAGAAATTGAAAGAATTATAAAAGAACAACAGAAAGAAGCACCAGATGTGCTTGGGTATTCGAGCATAGCCCCATTGAGGAAGACTCGGTGTGGTTTATTGGATCTTCAGGATTGCAAAGACAAGCACATATGACTTCCAGTGAAATCCAAAGTATCATCTCTGATACAACAGGAACCTAACAGCTCCATGTGGCTGGCAGAAAAAGTACTCAAACTTTCTGCCAAAGGCAGGAATAAAATACCAGGAGTGGGTGGAGACAGGCAGTCCCTGAGCATAGACATGGTGGAGCTGCATGTTCTGGTTGTGGCTGGGGTAGAGTTAATTTTCTTCACAGTGGCTGGAGTCGGGCTGGGTTTGGGGTTTGTGCTGGTAAAATAGAGAATTTTTTCTTCTTGCTGAGCAGAGCCTACACAGAGACAAGGCTTTTTCTGCTTTTCAGCTGGCAAGCAAATGGGGGTGTGTGGGATTTTGGGAGGAGACAGAGCCAGGACAGGTGACCCAAACTAACCAGAGGGATATTCCAGACCATATGACATCATATTCAGTATATAAAGTGAGGGGAAGAATGAGGAAGGGGACGATGTTGGGAGTTTGTCTTCCCAAGTGATCATCATGTGTGATGGAGCCCTGCTTTCCTGGGGATGACTGAGCATTTGCTGCCCATGGGAAGCAGTGAATTCATTCCTTGTTTTGCTTTGCTTGTTGTCTTGTCACCTGGTACGTTTTGCTGATGTATAACTCAGCTCTTATTTAATGGGAAACCTTTGTTTTTGACACTTGCAATAAAAAAACTTTTGAGACCCTGCAAGATATTTTTGAAAAAGAGGAGCGTGACACTGTCTTTTAGGAGGGGAAGGTTCCCAGAATATTGTAGGACAACTCAATCCAGCCTTTGCATCCCCTTGACCACAAGTGCTCTTTTTGAAGAAGCCACACAAAGATTTGGGAGCCTTTTAGAGCCACCAAAGGATGTGACAAAGCACAGTGAAAATGAGATGATCCTAATAGGACTTGCAGGGAAAGGACATCTGAGGGGATCTGATGTGAAAGAGGAAACTGGGACAGCTGCAGAGGAAACCTCTGTTTGAGAGGGTGGGCAGATCTTCATGAAAAAAAAGCAGAAACCTTACCTAGAAATCTTAGGTCTACTGGGCTATGGGAAGGTTTAATTTGTATTTGTGATCTGTCTTGGAAAAATAACACCAGGTAAGAGCTGCAAGTGCTTATTAAGCTTTGCTTCAGAATCCTTCATGTGACCAAAAGTTTTTACAGGATGGGTTTTAAGATGAAATAAATGGGAAAAACATGTCAGCTTGTATAGCTACAAGGGCTTTTTTATTTTCATAATTTTGCTTTTCTCCTGCTCCTGTTCTCCAGCTAAAATGTGTCTTTCACAGGGTTTCAGTGAGTGTAAGCAGGTTTGAGGTTCCTAATGAAAAACCTGCCAGCCTCAAACTTGGCATGGATATGCCTGAGGAGGGCAGAATTGCACAGTGCAATGTGTTTACCTCCAGGGTGGAAGCAAAAACTTTTGAAATCTAATAGAATTTTAGTTTTAATATAATTTAGGTTGTAGAGCGAGTTTTTCCTACTTTTTAAAGGGTTTAATCTTTCATCTATTTTTTCTTTGATCATTGTTTTATATGTTTTCCTTTAATTATTATTTTATTATTTTTATCTGTATTTCTTGGTAATCTTTATTTTTCCCCTTAATTTTTTTAAAATACAAAATTATTTATTTATAAATAAATATTAACTGCGAGAGTGGATGAGGATGAGGAGAAAGTCTTAAATACTGAGCTGACCTAAATATATCTTCATAAATGGGTGGTTTTTAAGGTTGTTTTTGAGTGCAGTGATGAGAAAGAATCAACCAGGTTGGTTGATTCAGTGCATGAAGCTTCCTTTTGTATATGTAACAGGTACAGCAGGATTAGAAGTGGGAGAAAATCTCAAACACATTTGTTTTAGATGGTAGTTCACAGAATCACAAAATTTTTGCAGCAGGAAAGGACCTCTGGAGGTACTAAAGAACAACCATCTACTTACAGCAGGGTCAGCTGGAGTGGGTTGCTCAGGGCAGTGTTTTGAGAATGGAGATTTCATGGCCTTTCTGGGCAACCTGTGACAGTGTCTGTTCACTCAAAGAAATAAACCCCAACCAACAAACCCCAGAAAAAAACCCACACCAAAAAAAAAAAAAACAAAAACAAAACAAATGAAAACCACAACAATCAAACCACAATAGAAAAACCCCAACCAAAAACCCCACTGAAAACCCCAACAACCCCCAACCAATGAACCCCAACCAAAAACCCCACTGAAAACCCCAATCGACAAACCCAAACCAAAAACTCTGCCAAAAACCCGAAAAAACAAATCCCAACAGACTCCACCAAAAAACCCAACTGACAAGCCCCAACAATCCCCACTGAAAACCCCAACCAACAAACCCCAACCACCAAACTGCAATAAAAACCCCACTGAAAACCCACCAAAAACCCCAACCAACAAACCCCACCAAAAACCCCAACCAAAAAACCCCAACCAACAAACCCTAACCAAAAACCCCACTGAAAACCCCAACCAAAAACCCCACCGAGAACTCCAACCAACAAGCCCCAACCAACAAACCAACCCAAACCAACCCCAACCAACCAACCAACCCCAATCAAGAAACACCAAACAACAAACCTCAACCAACAAACCCCACCAAAAACACCAACCAACTAACAAATCCCAATCAAACAAAAAACAAACCAACCAACCAAAAAACTTCAAATAACCCACAACCAAAAAAACTCTCAAAAAGAAGCCCATAGATTTTCCTTAAACTTAAATGATTTCTTATATCCTGACTTGTGGAGTTTTCACTGAAAAAGGCCTAGCTCCACTTCATTTGCACCCTCCTGTCAGACATTTCTACACCCTGATAAGATTCCTCTGAGTGTTTTCAGAGCTCAACAGTCCCAGCTGTCCCAGCCTCTCCTTGTATGTCAGATGCTGCAGTCCCTTAATTATCATCACAACCCTTTGCTGGACTCTCTCCAGAAGCTCATTTCACTTCCACTTCCCACTATGCTCCCCAACCATTGAAATTTTGGGACTGAAACAGAAATTAAAGCTGCCATTATCAGCCCTGGTGTCATATTAGGATTAAGTATTAATATAAAGTATCAGCCCACCCTCCCAAGTGAGTTAATACCATACAGATGACCAATATCTTGGAGTTACGACAAGAAAATTCTCCTGCAAGATCAGCACACCTGCTCAGCCCTTCTTGGAGCATAGTTTTCCTGTTTTTTTCTTAAGGCGCTGCAGGTATTGTTTCACGCAGTAGGATGTTGGAATAATTCCCAGTGACATCTAAAAATATTGAGTTGCCAAGACCGTGGTTGTGCCTTTGAAAGAAACAAGTGGAAATGGGTTTGACCATTGCCAGGGATTTAAGTGACATTTGATCGGGTTTGGAGTGTGGAGTTCTATATTCCAGGCAACTTTTGGGTTTATGTTTCAAATAAATAATCTTTTAAAAATAAACCAAAAACCAAAACAAAGCAAACAAACAAAAAAATACAAAAAAA
>VXAY01000371.1:49068-140421 GCA_013399855.1 Oxyruncus cristatus | reverse complement strand
CCAACCAACAAGCCCCAACCAACAAACCAACCCAAACCAACCCCAACCAACCAACCAACCCCAATCAAGAAACACCAAACAACAAACCTCAACCAACAAACCCCACCAAAAACACCAACCAACTAACAAATCCCAATCAAACAAAAAACAAACCAACCAACCAAAAAACTTCAAATAACCCACAACCAAAAAATCTCTCAAAAAGAAGCCCATAGATTTTCCTTAAACTTAAATGATTTCTTATATCCTAACTTGTGGAGTTTTCACTGAAAAAGGCCTAGCTCCACTTCATTTGCACCCTCCTGTCAGACATTTCTACACCCTGATAAGATTCCTCTGAGTGTTTTCAGAGCTCAACAGTCCCAGCTGTCCCAGCCTCTCCTTGTATGTCAGATGCTGCAGTCCCTTAATTATCATCACAACCCTTTGCTGGACTCTCTCCAGAAGCTCATTTCACTTCCACTTCCCACTATGCTCCCCAACCATTGAAATTTTGGGACTGAAACAGAAATTAAAGCTGCCATTATCAGCCCTGGTGTCATATTAGGATTAAGTATTAATATAAAGTATCAGCCCACCCTCCCAAGTGAGTTAATACCATACAGATGACCAATATCTTGGAGTTACGACAAGAAAATTCTCCTGCAAGATCAGCACACCTGCTCAGCCCTTCTTGGAGCATAGTTTTCCTGTTTTTTTCTTAAGGCGCTGCAGGTATTGTTTCACGCAGTAGGATGTTGGAATAATTCCCAGTGACATCTAAAAATATTGAGTTGCCAAGACCGTGGTTGTGCCTTTGAAAGAAACAAGTGGAAATGGGTTTGACCATTGCCAGGGATTTAAGTGACATTTGATCGGGTTTGGAGTGTGGAGTTCTATATTCCAGGCAACTTTTGGGTTTATGTTTCAAATAAATAATCTTTTAAAAATAAACCAAAAACCAAAACAAAGCAAACAAACAAAAAAATACAAAAAAACACAATGACTAAAAAAACCCCTAAAAACAACAACAAAAAACCCCCAACCAATCAAACAAAAAAACACCAAAACACCCCCAAAAACCCTCAAAAACAACCAAACAAAAAAAATCAAATTGAAGGGGAAATGCAGGGACCTCTTGTATGCAAGCTCTTATTTTAGTTAAAATTCATTTTATTTCACACTTCATATTCTTTTATTTTAAATGTTATTTTTCTTTGTTCTTTAAATAGTTTATTTGTCTGTATCTGTCAGATAAGAAGGATGCTGCTTGCTGCCCTGTGGGACAGTTTGACAGCTACTTGAGTCAAATATAGTATTCTTGTACTGCATATATTGAGAATAAATTAGGTGTCGCTGGGTTTTATGTTTTTCATGTTTAACAAGAGCTACATAAGGCAAAAATGGGGAAGCCTTCAACAAATGGTAAATAAATAGGATATTATTATTTGAAAATACCAGCGTATGTTTTAATTTTAAGCTTAAATTGATTGGTTTTCAGTGTGCTATTAAATTGTGGGTGACATGGGCTTCACAAAAGGCCTTAATTCAATGAATAGTGAGAGACTGTTGAATAATTTGTTTCTGTTCAGTCAGTCCTCTATTAAAATGAGGATGCAACAGAGGAAATGAAGCACTGACAGCAGGTGGGTGGATATACTTCCCGGAGTTCAGCATTAAGTCCTACATATAAATGGAAGTTCCTATCTTACTCAAAGTATGAAAATGTTCCCACCTGGTTCTATTCAGTTTTGACAAGTGTCTATAAACCTTTTTTTTTCTTCCACAGAAGTATGGAGGTGGGAATTTTAAAAAGCAGACAAGCAGTCTTTTGAATCTGAAAGGAAGTATCAAGTGGGTGTGTTCGTTGTGTGTGAATGTGTGATTTATACCTAAAATACGAGCCCACACATACAGGCATTGGTAAGATGGAAGGAGTTTTCAAAGCATTTTGTGGGGATTTCTTGTTTAACAAGAAATTCATTTACCCTTCTGCATTTCTTCCAGCTGTCGGCAGTACAGTGATTTATGAGAAAGGGTTGTTATTTGATTTAGAGCCATGCTGGATGCTGAAGTACATTCACTTTGTAACAGATATTTCCTGTTATCTTCGAGAAGACCTCTGCAATAATGTTTCCACACCCTCCTATATCTCTTAGAACTTGCTTAATGGCTCTCAAGAAAAAATGGCTCTGATTCCCTTCAGCAGGAGGGAAAATGAGGTGCAAGAGGGAGCAGGTGGCGTAGGACCCAGAGGAAAATTAGCTGTAAACATGAGGAGAACAAGATGGGTAGAAGCAATTAATGTCATATATTGAACTACACTATTCCTTCCACTAATCTCAGCTGCTCAGGTCTCACTGTGAAGAAGAAAAGGGTTGATGGGCAGATATTTGTAATGCAATGAAAAAACACACCTAGTTTACTATTTAAATGGTCTTGTGTTAAGGGCTAAAGCCATCTAAATTCCAGCTATAGGGAGACATTACCTTTTCCTCCTTGGAAAATGTATGTTTTCAGATGACTTGGACACAGGCTCTGGATGTGATTGTCAATCTAATGCTACATCAAACCCACAGTAATTTGCTTTCTCCTTTTTCAACCCTTTGAGCCCTGTAGATAAACTGTGATAAAATAAGAATTACCAGTATTTATTATTAAGTTTTACATGTATCATCATGGTTATACTAGTTATACTAGCTGATTTAAAACTTCTAGACAAACAGAGGACTAGTTTTGTCCTCCAGTCCCTCCAGGAGCCCTGAGCTTTCCCTCTGGTGCCCTCTAGTTCCCTCTGCTTGGAAACCCTTCCAAGTCCATTATGGGGAGGGGAGGTGGTGAGGCAGCAACAGCAGACGCCTCGTCAGGTGTCTGGACCCCCATGGGGAGGCAGAGCTGGGGCCACTCTTTGGGTGCCCTGTCCTGGCTGCGTGGTGGGGGGACTGCCCTGAGGAGAGACAAACGAGGCTTCTCCTGCAGAAAGGCTCAGCCAGAGGTCAACTTGCCAAACAAGCCTGGGGCTGTGGGTGTGCTGAGGGGGAAGTTGTCCTGCAGGCAGCGGTAAAGGACAAGCAGGACGCAGTCTGCTCAGGATGCGGCGCATCTGAAGGACACCACGGGTTTGGGCCAATTGTTGCTGCTTTATTAAATCACAGCCATCTACAACTGGATCAGTGGCAACAGAAGAGCAGTGCTCGTAGTTTGAAATTTTGGGTTTTGCTGAAGATTTGAAGGCATCAGGACTCCAATTTTCTGGCCTTTGTGAAGGACAGAGTTTCTTTTTGGTGATAAGATCTCTGCCTGGAAAGCTCCCCAGGCAGCCACTAGGCCCCAACACGGCAGCAAGGGTGTTGGCAGCGGTCACCCCGGCCCCTGCCTGCCAGCCCACGCCAAGCCTCCGCCTTCCCCACAGCCCCAGAGCCCTGGATGGATGCCCACCCGGCTGTCCCTGCTCACCAGGTCAGGTGTCTCGGACAGCGCCTGGCAGGCTGGGAGTGTTGGAAGCTCCTCATGGATGCAGATGTCGGTGTCAGAAGAGCAGTGCTTCTGGACGGAATCGTGGTGTTGGTGTTGGTCCTAAAGCCGCCACGATGCAGATGGTCTGTTTTGCCAGGCAGGAGACGAATTTATTGCTGTCTCTCTTCAAGGGGTGAAGGCCTGTGAGAAAAAGAAACAGACCAGACGAACCCCCAGACNCATCCAGGGTCTCTGTGCTTCGGTTCCTCAGGTGCCGCGTGGCCACTCCTAGGCACAGAGCTCCGTCAGCCCCCGCTCCCCAGTGGGTTCCCAGCAGCGCGGCCCCGGCCCTGCCGTCCTCCCCCTCAGCAGGGATCACCCCAGGAAGGGAGCGGGGCCTGGACGGGAGCCCTTGGGGCTCTGTTCTCGCAGGACAGAGACTGGGGGGCAGCTCCAGGCTCTGGGCTCTGGGCGCACACCGCGGGCTCTGGCTGCGGGGCAAGCCTCACCCAGCCTGCACGCTGGTGCTTGGCAAAGCAAGGTGGGGTCGCTGCTCTCCTGGGAGGAAGGAGGAAAGGTGAGCTTTGGAAAGAGTGGCCCCCTGCCCACAGTGAAGGGGGCTGGGGATGGTAGCTGAGGGAGATGCCCTGGGCTCAGATTGCAGAGCAGGGACAAGTTGCCCTGCGCTGCAAGGCCCAGAAGCCACAAGAGCCCAGGGGAGCAGAGCCTGCTGCGAGAGCTGCTGACAGGACTGGGCTGCAGGGCAGTGATAAGTCTCCCCGAAAGGAAACTGTTCTTCTTTCTTTCCTAACTCTGCAGGTTTCTATCTTGTCTTGGCTTAGTGCATGCTCACGGGATCGTTGGATCATTTTGGATGGAGAGGTCATCTAGTCCAACTGCCTCATCAAATGCAGGGCAACAGTATGAAGGCAAAACTGGAAGACTTCTGAAGAGTCCACAAAGACACTGGAGGTGTGGTCCAAGCTGGGAAGTTTGTTTTTCTGTGATTACACAGGTGCTGAGTGTCTTTGGCTGCAGCAGCAGGTTGTCCCTGTGACATGGAGAACCGTGCAGACCTGGACTCTAGTCTGTCTTGCTGTGAAATCATCCCAAAGGGGAAGAGCTGTTTGCACACAATTCTGTTCTGTGATATTAAATCCATGAACTTAGTTTGACTGAAGGCAAAAATAAAAAGAGAGTACTTCTATTTTTTGGATTTCCCATATAGTTCCCACATATCTTTTCAGCAGGTTTCCCAGTGTTATACTTACCCCCTGCTCGAAGTAGTCAGACAGGGAATGCAGTTACGGAAAGGGCATATTAGGGGGAAAGTGTATGATAACCACTCTTGGTAGGCTAGAGCAGAAATGAAGCCAGCATGGAAGAGAGATGCTTTTTCTCCAGGCCAAACACCCGCAGCTTCCTCGGCCGCTCCCCATCAGACTTGTGCTCCAGACCTTTCCCCAGCTCCGTTGCTCTTCTCTGGACATGCTCCAGCACCTCAGTGTCTTTCTTGCAGTCAGTGGCCCAAGCATAATTGACTGCCCAGCTCTAGATGACCAAACCCGCACTGTACCCGGATCTGCTGCAAATCAGTACATCTCCACTGGGGTTAGTGGAACCTGCAGGTCCCGTGCATGAGAATTAAGGTCAAAAATAGGATCATATGAGAATTACAAGATCTTGTTTTACTCATCTGCCTGGGTATTACTCCTTACTCAGAGGTGTTACAAGATATTGAAAGCCCTCTTTGGTACCTTTATTGCCCTCCTACTGACAACCATAATTCCCCATGCCAGCTAGCAGGAATGGAAAAAAACAAACTAGATTTCAAGGGAGCTTGCTAACATTGCAGTGACAACTGGGAAGAACAAGTTTTACAACTCGTAAAACTGTCCGGTAGCTTGTTTCTAGATTTGCTCTTCCTGAGGAATGGTCCACTCTCCCCACCTCTCAGAATGAGACAGAATACTTCTAAGACAACATGGGAGCTCTGGGAGATAGAGGATGGAGATGGGGCTGACCACTTTAGGATACAACTCCATGGAGAGATCAAGACAATTAGGATCTACAGTGAAACTGGAGAAGGGTCTGGCAGTGAGAGTGCCATGTTTGGGAAATGCTCACTCTGCTAGTGAAGGCATCTGTAGGGAGAAGCAGACAGACTGCAACCAGATTGAAGCGGTTCAGAGAGTTTGTTAAATCAGAGATGAAAACAGAGATGTTGTAGATAATTTTTTTTTGTTACATCAATTAAATAAGGACCAGTTCTGCTATATTTGCATTATTATGGTAGCAGAGAGATGAAGTTTTTATTCAATACAGGATTGGTAGAATCTTTACCTACTTATATGACTGTAACATCTCAAAATCCAGTTTCTGTGTTACAATCACACAGAGCTGTGTCCTCACCAGATCTTGCTTCTATTGTCTCAAGGAGGGCTGGAAGGAAAGGACACACTTTGAAAGGAGTCCCCCCACAGCATTAAAAATTCACCCTTGTAATGAACAAGCAGTGGTGAAATCTATACTGTTTAGAGCTCTAGACCAAGTTTGGGTGTGCCATGGGAGAACAGGGAAAGGAGAACAGATTCTAATTCAATAGTGGGTTTATGGACTGTGAGCAGAAACTGCTGCATGGAATGGTGTGCCTTGTATTCACAAGGGGTGGAATTACAGAAGGATTATTTTAAGTCCTTTAGGCTCTTAAAAACCAGTGGAAGTTGGAGACCATCTGTAACGAGGGAGCATTTTACCCAAGAGTGAGTGAGAGAGGAATGAGGTCATTCAGAGTCATGGGGCTCACAAACAGGCCATGAGGCGAAATCCCAAATTATTATGGAGAGTAAATGCAAACTTGCAGTGACTCTGTTTGTGTGGAAATCCTTTGCCTCTATTTGAATGTTTCTCTTGGAACCACTTGACCCCCAGAGGCAGCCTTCAAGAAATAAGTTTGGAATAAAATATATACATTTGGCCCACTTAGTTGAGTCAGATGTTTGGATTTGTCACTCCCCTTTCGTATATAAAGTCTGGGCTCAGCTGCTCAGGAGGGTTTGATGGCCAGATTGAGGAGGTTGGTTATTCTGAGCTACATTTCCTGCCTTGTCTGTTCTGCTGGAGATCTGATGCTTTTGGCCTGTGTTGTAGCTGTTATGTTCAGTGTTGTAAACTGCTTGGGGTAAGTACAGGAGGCTCAAACTGTCTGGTGGCTGCTCAGTGAATGAGTCTGAACCCAAGAGGCAGCTGAGAGGAAAATAGATAATGTCTCCAGATTCCCTCAAGGGAGAAGATACTGAAGCTTAATGACTAAATACTCAGTAACTTTGTAGGCCAAGCCCAACAGGAAAAAAAAAATGAAATTACTAATTTTAAACTTTGGTGGGAATTAAAGTGGCCCAGCAGAGTTTTATCTTGCTTTTTGTTTTGGTTTTTAACTAGCTTGCATAATATAGTACAGTAAGATTTTCTACTATGGGCAGGGTACGAGTTTTATCCTAACAATAGCCCGGTTGTTACCAAACATGAAACAACAATGTAATAATCCAGGAAAACTTGAAATTATTAAATATCAAAATCGAATTTTTATCCATTTTGTATATTGGAATTTTTTTTTCCTCTCACATGAGGTTGTGGAGTTCTCCACTCTCTTCAAGGATCGTGCTGTGCTTAAACTGTCTCAAGGCAGGTATTTTCTAATTAAAAAGGCTTATATAAAGTGTAGAATTGTTACATGTTTCTGATTGTTCTCCAAGAGAAATATATTTATTTAGGCCAGCCTAACCAGAAAATAACTGATGTGGCCTCCATAAGTTACCCAACTGCCTCCAGCATCGGCCAGAGAAGTATTTCAAAATCATAAATAAGATTTAAATACTAGATTATTTGATATGCTGGAAAATGTTGATACTTATTTTCCTGCCTTTCACTGTCTGAGTCTTTTGGGCTGCATTTGGGCAACGTCACTGACAAAATGTCACTGAAAGCTGAAAAATTTTTTTCAAAAAGTCTTATTTTCATCTTTGCGTGCCAGAAAGGGTGGCTTTCAAATAATCAACACTGGGCACGGCAGCATTGTTAGCCAAGGTGATAGGTACATAGCAGTTGCCATGACTTATCTAATTAACAGGCATTTTAATTGCCTGTATTTTTTTTGTCCAGTCTGCTCTGCTCACATCTTTAGGATTGAGTATGACAGAACAGTGAGCTTTGAACACAGTCTCTGCATACATGCACCATGGGGAGGTCCACAGGACCTCAGAGAGCTGAATGTAGCGCCAGCATGTCACAGTCAGTGATAAATCCCTCCTATTTATGCCTCACCATTAATCCTGAGGCTACAGTTATGAGATTTACCTCGAGTTTCCTCTTCCAAGAACATACAGTTGTGGACATTTGCATGCTCATTTTTCCAGCTTTAGCCTTTAGGTGGATGGTTTGTGGGGTTATCTAAGGCAGCAGAAAGTTACCGGAATGGCACTTTGAATTACACAAAAGAGAAGCACTCCAGGGGCTGTCATGTTTTGCTCTCTACAACTCCCTGAAAGGAGGTGATAGCCAGGTGTGTCTCTTCTCTCTGGTAACCAGCAGTAGGACAAGAGGGCATGGTCTCAAACTGCACTAGGGGAGGTTTAGGCTGGACATTAGAAAGAAGTTCTTTACAGAGAGAGTGATCAGACATTGGAATGGGCTGCCCAGGGAGGTGGTGGAGTCACCGTTCCTGAAAGTGTTTAAGAAGAGACTGGATGTGGCATCAGTCATGGATCAGGATCAAACCATAGTGTGTGTGATGGATCAGGCCATGGATCAGGCCATGGATCAGGCCATGGTGTGTGCGACAAGGTGGTGTTGGGTCAAAGGTTGGACTCGATGATCTCAGAGGGCTTTTCCAACACAGCTGATTCTGTGATTCTGTGATTCTGTGATTCTGTGGGAGAGGCTACCCAGACAGTCATCACTGTCTGCTCTGGGCAGCCTGTGACAATTCACTGAGAGGAGAGATGCAGCAGTAGCCAAGGCTATGGTAGTGATTTGTAGAGCTCAACATCTGCTTTCACCTCCTTCCCTCCCTCTCTCATATATGGGAATAACAAATTATGGCTCCATGTGTTGGGCTCTAGCCTCAATTATCAAAGTAATGCAGTTCAGCCAGAGATAAAGTGTGAACCAGGGCTTAGCCTTCACTCCCATTTTAATGCTGTAAGATTCCAAGCTCTCTGCCAGCTGTCTGACAAATCAGCCCAGTAGGTACATCTTAGTCTGGTGCTCATTTTGCACATGTGCAGGAGGGTGCTCCTGCACAGCTTCCACCTCCTCCTCTGACAACCACCCAGTCAGTCAGAGACCGTTGAGCCTCAGCCTTTTAATAGATCTGTGTGCTGTTAGACCTCAGCACGTTGTTATACCCACAGGAGAAGGCAACTTCAATTTTCATATTGAACAGTAACGTTCTAAGCCCTGCATATTGCTTTGAATCAAAGCAGCCCAAACTTGAAAGCATTTATAAAGTGGAAACAGGTGTAGTCAGCTGTTTAAATACTTCACAAGTTGTTTGACACATTACCACAGTAGTCTGATTCACATTGGAAAGTTAGGCATTTGCATAAGCAGAGTGAGATCATAAATCATTTTGGACAGTGTATTACTCTTGCGCTAGTTCCTGTGGATTGATGGAAACAAGTAGCTGGAACAAAGCAATGCGAGTCTGTTCTGAACATATATATATGTATATATCTGTTTATGATTATCATTAAGTAATGGAAAATAATTTTTCATATTTAATAAAAATCAGATGAGGTTTTTCTCCAACTGCATTATTTTTGTACTTCCTTTTGGTAAGCTTGGAGTTGCTGAGTTGGAGAGGCTCAAATGATTGTTTAAATAAAATGTCAATTGGGCTCCTAAATTCCATGTAAAAGGGAGCTCAGGCACTGTATTTGCAGAACTGAATTCCAGATGCTGCATAGTACTCCAGATCATGTGCTATCTGATACTTCTTGTTGTCTTTTGAACAATTATTGCATGCCATAACCCCTGATCTTTGTTTCCCTACAAGTATGTACTACTCCGTATTTTATGACATGATGCAAAGTAGATGAAAATATTAATCAACTAAAAAAAGAGTTACCAGAGGAAGAAGGGAGAGAGCCAAGCATTATGTTATACTCCTTTGATGAATGCTCTATATTTCATCTTTATGCACTTTAGCCAAGAGAGTAACTCATCCCTTTGCATAAACATATGGTGGCTTTGTCTTTAGGCAGATTTGTGACAGGAGTGAGTGGGTGACTTTGCAAGCTCTGACAGTTGTCATATTCATGGGTAGCAGTGCTGCCAAAGATCATGCATATTAACACAGTTATTCAAATTCCCTGTAGCACCAGAGTATTGCATTCACAAACTGCTTCTCCCAAAAACTTGAACGTTACTACATTTGTTTGCTCAGGGGGGTTCTGTTCATTTGTTTGGGCCTTTTTGCTTGTTATTTTTTACAGTTTTCAGAAGTCTTTATTTTGGAGCCAACATATACAATAAAAAATGATTGCCTTTGATCCAAAGTAGTCAAAGATACTGGATTTCAGCAACTGAAGTCTTTTTCTGGGAAATAGATCTGTTTGTGTTGTTTAACAATGGGAACTGACTGGTATCTCAATAGACAGTAAATATGAGATGCTGTGAAATGGAAAGCAAAAGGAGCATCATCTCTGTCTTTTGCTTGACAAAGACCATCTGACAGATCCACTCTGGCTTCCTGGTAGGTAAAGTAGGCAAGAAAGGAAAATAACGAAGAAAACTGTATTGTTTTCTGAAAATAGACTTGTTTTCAACAAGTTGAAATGCTAAGGATTTTACGGAGAAGGGAAAACATAGATAAGGGGCCAAAAAGACCATGGTGTGCTGTGCTGAGAAGCTTTTATTTAAACATATTAAATGAAAACCAGAATGTTTTATTAGACAATTAGTGTTTTATAGCCAATAAAACAGAATCGAGCAATTGAGATCAGATATAAAGAAAGGCAACCCCTCCATTTCCTGAAAAACACCTAAAATTTTCAAAGGAAATTTTGATCCCGTGTATCCCATATCCCATTTTTTCCACAGGACTTGACAATTGAATGTGGGAGGGGAAATTATCTACTTCTGATCTCCACATGTCAAATCTTATTTAAATGTAAATAGCAACTTTAAATTCTTTCTCCGATTTACTTTTACAATCTCAGAACACCAAAAGGTCTAACTGAAGTAATATGCACTCTCAAAGTAGAGGATTTTTCTATCAGTTTGACATTTGTAGGAACCAGGTCCAAATCACCTGTGTATCACATAATAAACTGAATATTTTTGTATTATATAAATTGAACATATAATTCAACAAGTCAGCAGAGAAGCCAAATGTGATACCAAAAGGTGGCAAAAAGTTCTGTTGTTTTCCAGATTATTTTGTTACCAGTGTGATGAGGTTACTGCGACCCAAAGCTGACAATGAATCTGTTCAAAGAAAGCAAAAAAAGATCAGATCTTGTGTTAAATAAATACAATAAGAAGGACTAGTCAGTGACAAAGTTTTAATTTCTGGATGTACTTCCGCAAGCCATTTGAGACCTTGATGTACTTAAACAGCAGACAACTACTAGTCACTAACCTTACAGAGAGAAGGTGCACCTATGGGGAAAAAAAAAATATTTTTGATACAGCGAACCACTTAGGCATGTGTTGCATCTTATAATCTGGTGAGCAAAGCTTTGGGCATTTTCTTCAGTTCTCCCAATAGTCCTGCTTAAAAATTAATTCAACAAGCTGTTGAACAATCCTGCTTGATCCAGTAAAACACTCAAACATGTGCAAAGTAATCTGGCATATTCCTGGTGACACCTGAACTCTGCTGCTAAATCTGGTACAGATTTTTACTGTTCCAGTCTTTTGTCCCAGTCCACTCTTATGCATAATTTCCTTGGCATCAGGGGATGGATTTGCTTTTTTGTATGAGTTTTTTGTATTTTGCTTTTGTATGAGTTGCGAATTTTGCCCTAAAATATGAAGTTAAGTGATCACAAAGAATCACAAATGAAGGGGAAACAGCAGCAGAAGTGATGAAGTTTTCATCCCAGGTAAAATTTTAACTAATCCAATGACTAATAGTTGGGGCAACAGCTAAATTGGGTAAACTCCCCATATTCAGACTGACATGAGACCAGCTCTGCAATTTTTTTCTTATTGTGGCCACATATGGAGGGTAATCAAGCCATGGGATAAAAGGGAGGAATATTGTTCTCTCAGAGTTTTCAGTTTCATGAGATTTTAAACTTTTTCAATAGTGCATGTTTTTGACATATTATCCATTTTTCTGATGAGGATTTGAGGTTGAATATAGAGACATACACTAAATTATTGGAATGGAGTGCTTTTGATAACACTGGATACCTCCAAATCTTACTGTTGCTAAACAAAAGTAACTTTGCTGAATGGAAATTAACTTCATCATATCAGGATGTTTTAGAGGCCAAAAATGTAAATAGGATCAAAAAAGGATTAGGCAAACCCACAAAGGAGTCAAACTGGATCACACCTCTAATGGAGTTGTAGCTCCACAGATGATACCTGAAAGGAGTAATGTGTTTGTCAGTATATTATTCCTTCTGAAGGAAAAAGCTCTGTAAGCAAATATATGAGCAAATATATTCCTTATTTTAACTGATGATTTCCCAAACAATTAAACAAAATAAAGATCCAGGAATAAAGAAGAAAGTCTGGTTTAGATGTTTCTTCTCTGAAGTCGAAGGCCAAATGTGTTTGTGTTCTTGAGGCCACAGGCAAGTTCTAAGGACTGTCATTGATGACTGTGAATTTCACATTAGAAAATAACTTCTAATTTCCCTTGCAACCAAAAGGATGTAGTACTTCTAGAGACATAACCAGACAAAACAATCAGTTATTCCTCCTGGGATGATTTTGTCTCCACCATCAGCCTAATTATAGGTATTTATGTAATACGTTAATCTCTTATTTTGACCATTGAAAAAAAAAAAAACACCTTTCTTTTTCTTATAAATCTATGTCATGGTAGCTAAAATATATCTGAAATCTTACAATTTTTCATTTACAATCTGGATAATGGGAATCTGTAATCTGATTCAAGTTGCATGTGTTAAGTGATCCTTACATAGACAGGAATTACAATCATTAGTCAGTAATTTCTCTGGCAATTATTTTCCATTCTGTGTTAGCTGAGTTGTGAAAGAATGGAAGGGAAAAGAGAAGGGAAGGGAAGGTTTGGGAGGGAAAGGAAAGGAGACACAAAAAGATCCACCAAATTTCAAGGGAAGGCTGCTTTTTCCAGCAGCCATCAGGCAGGTCATGGCAACAGTGATTTGAGAGGTTATAGACACTCTACATTGGAAGTTTAAACAGTCAGGAATCTGATTAAAAAAACCCAGCCCTTTAAACAACTTAAATTTGATTGTTGAACCTCTACAAAGGACTGTCTTACTATCACAAAAGTTATCCACAGTGCTTTGAGGGACAGAGAGAAGTAGAAGGTAGGCCTCTCCAAAGCCATGCTTATAATCATCTCCAGTTTGTGGGAAGAGTTTTCACTGTTCCTTTGAGAAGTTCAATTATGCGAAGATTACAGAAGTAGCTGCAGGATTTATTCTCAAGTGTCTTTGGTAATAATTCAAAGAGCAATGAGTGAAAAAATAATTTGAAGCCTGACATTAATCTTTGAATTTGTAGAAGAGCAATTGTTAGAAAATTCCCTACTGGTTTATTTTCCCAGTTCAATTCAGAATAGTTTTGAACAGGAGGTTATTCAGCACAGAGTTAGTATTTCTGTTCTGTATAGCTGGCAGAAAATATTTCTGTCAAGAGTCAGTTTGGGTCAGTAAATATTTTTTTCCTGCAGTGTTCCAGTATGCTTTTAAGAGGGATAGAGCAGGCTAAAAAGCTGATCTTGGAAAAATAACTGTTCTATGAAGCTGATAACATCAGTTGGCTGATGGATCAAAACCAGAATCTAAAATATTTTTTTTTAATACAGTTAGTTAATTCTGTTCATAACATCCTTTTGATTTTAAAAGCCTTAGAATCTTATATCCCATCTGTGTGTGCTAAAAGCCTTATGAAAGAAACTTGGTTTACAACTAGTTTACTCAGATCAAGATCATCAAATTCTGTCTGTATGGCCTGATCTCATCAGAATTATCCTATTTTAGCTCACTGTCTCTGTGAAAATAGCATTCAGATCAAGTGCTTATGAATCTGACCCAAAACTAAACTATAACCTTAGGCAATCTTGGATCATGAACATTAAATCATTTCTAACTGCAAATTATATTCCCTTCATTAATTTTTAGAATTTCCCAAGTTATCAATTACACAAAGACAAATGTTCAATATTAGAAAAGCCCAGTAGATTTGGGGTTTAATGTCTCTAAGCTCTTTATCATTGTTCAGAGAAAGTGTATATGATTTACAGATGCTTAAAAATCCCAGGAAATCATGAACTTATAAGCATGTTGGGAATCAATCTCCCACAATTTGCATGGAAGACAAGGCTGAAGCAAATGAGGGGTTTACTTTGACCAAAAGGAGGAACAACAATAAGATAAGATAAGTGTATTCGTCTCTGGTTTTCCAGCTTCGAAGGGTCGGTATGTAAGAGCTGGGACGAAAAGGTTCCTTTAGTTCAGCTGTTCTTAAAGTTATGCTATAGGGAAAACCAGATTCCTATTTCTAGTTACAAAATATCAGGCAAAAGGACAACAACACACCAAGCCTGGCTGGGACACACAGCATAACATCAAATGCCCTGTCCTTAAACCCTTGTTCTCAGTGAGGGCTCCCATCAGAACCAAGATCTCTTTGAAGACTTGGAAAATTCCCTGTTAGGTTTAATGAAAAACAGAACTTTACGTGAGTTATTTTCACAAGTAAAGTGTAGGGCACAAGTCAAATTATCAGGCTCCCCTGGGGATGCTCAGACAGTTGAATTGCTGGATGACTGGGTGTCCTGAAGCACTTGGGGAGAGCTCAGACCGTGTTTGCCGAGGACACAGAGTTTTGGACTTTTCCCTCTGAAGAGCAAGTGAAGAGAACACTTTAAACAAATCTCAATATATTTGCTACTTGACATTTCAGCACAAAATTTTAAACAGAAATGCAGAGTTATTGTTACCTTTGTCTTCACAGAAGTTTTGAATTTCACTTAGTTCATATTGAGAGGACTGAAAGGCGTGTGGTAGCCTTTTGCTGCCTTCAACCTTTGGCTCAGGACTTTGGTGGGATTAGGAAGGTGTTAAATTAAAGGAGGAATAAGATCACTGATTCGTACTAAACGAAAGCAAAGGCTGCACACTGTCTTCAGGATGTTCTGCCTTTCCATTAGTTTCCAAAGTTTCTAATAAACTTTCCATTTATTTTTGGCAAGTAACTGGTTTTAATTATTCCTCCTTTGGGATGCACAGTGTGCTCAGTACAAGTGGTTTCCATTAGAAGGCATTTTACCAGGAATACCTACACAGGTGTTGTTTAATAACGTATAAGAGATCTTTGCAGGGAACCCTGCAGACCTTCAAATTTGCCAGAGCATTACGACAACAAATATAAGGAATCTAAATAAAATGTCACATTTGTGAAAAAGAAGGGGTTATTCTGGAGTCTTGAGGAAAGTTTGGAAGACCATTTCCATGGTTTTACTGGGAGTAGAGGGGTTAGGTTTGCTGTTTGACTGGTGATTGCAACGTGCTAGGTACAAAAAATTAGCAATATTTGCATGGATATTTGTTTGTTTGTTTGTTTCTTTATTCTAATGGTAAAATGACACAGACTGGCTTCTGATTTACTTATGCTAAGTCACATTTTACTTGACAAATATCCTACTGAACTGGGAGAGAGGAGGTAGGTTGAACATTGGGTTTTGGAATCTGAACATAAATGAATGTTGACTTTTTTTTATTGTTTCAAATTTCTTATCTCTGAAGCTTCCTGGGGTAGATTCAAGACGTCCAAAATTAAGATCATTGCTCCTTAGTGTAAATGAAAAGAAAAAATCAATTATGTCTAAATTTATTTCCCACAAATTTAATGCTTTCAAGATGCTCTGCTCCATCGCATCCTGAGCTTCACCCAAGTCAGTGGAATCAGGCCAGTGGTAAATCCTGTCTAAGATTCCAAGAAGGAAACTTCCTTCACAGAAGATGACTATTGCAATTTTTAATTTAAGCTGCAATTTTTCAAGACAGAGAGATATTTAGAGAGTCAAAAGCACATCTGGGAATATTTTATAAACTGTAGTATTTTCCCAATGAAAATGTAAAGCTTGTGTTAGGTTATGTCCAAAATTTCATCTTAATTAGGGTTTGCATTCCCTACATGCAGCTATATTTTACATTTGTTTTGACATCAGAGACATACCCTTAATTAAATGTCAGCAAAAGCAAAGGTGATGGAGAAAAAGAGTGACATAAAATATGTACATATGAAAATATGTATGTGTAAGTGTGTGCAGCGAGTTTCTTCTACTCTAAGAGTCAGCACTGCGATCACTGTTGAGCTTTTTATAATTCCTAGACTTCACTGGGGGAAAATTGCCTTGAGAGTTTAATGGATAGGGAAGTGAAAGGAACTGAAGAGAATTTTTTTGTACTCAACCTCTAGTAACCACTTCTCAATTTTCATTCTGAAGGTGAACTCTGATCAGTCCTTCTTCTGTGTGTAGTACAAGGTTTACTGGGATATCTTTGGGCTTGTTTGGTTTGAGTATGGGGGGGTTATTGTTTTTGTTTATTTTTTATTATTATTATTATCTTCAGTTATTCTTAACTCGGCTCTTCAAAAGATGCAGTAGCTGTGACGTGAGTTCTTATTCTATCTTGAGATACACAGTGGTCTAAAGTTCACAGATACAACCACTCCATTTCCTCACCTGTAGTTAAATTTGAGTTAAAAGGCAGAAATGGGAGCAATAATTTTCTCTTTTTAACCATACATTGAATGTGGTTTATAATAATGGTAAGATGTGACAGAGCAGGACACACAGTAGCCAATGTTCACCAAATCATTAGTCATCTCTTTACTTCCTTGCATAAAATAACTTTAAGAACATGTGGAAATTGTGTGTGTCTTTCCCAAAGGCAATTGTAAATCCCTCCTGTTGTCCTGCACAGGGACCACTGAACATAGCAAGGATTGTATGGATGGAGCCAAACTCATCTGCTGAGAACTGGACCAGAGGACAATCAGTCCACTGGAGTTTCTCATGCTTTTTCAGGTATGACTTCTTACTTATCCTCATATTGCCAACAGCTATTGGCCCAAATTGTGCTCTAGCATATGAATAGTATTATTTTCCATGTACTCTGCCATTATACACCCCTCTGACAGTAAATGCACCCCCCTCCTCCCCAGGCAGACACATAGAAGTATACTTGTTTTCTTACGCCAGCTTTCAGAATAGAGGATGTAATATCCCCTCTTGGAGAGGGAAAACTTGTCCCGTCATGTTATCATCTGTTGAGTTATTTAATACTCCACACATTTACTTTGTGACATTAATCACTGAATCTTGATGATACACAGATTTTTAAGGTAGGAAAAATATCCTGCCAGAGTCGAACTATAGGCATTTTAAAAAGGCTGTTCTGGCTGGGTCTGTATTCTCAAAAGGGAGACAGTCAAGTCACTGCAGTGTATCAAATGATCTGATATTTAGAATGCAAAAATGACAACAGACATCTTATTCAGCACCAGATAAAATCTGAGTGAGAAATTAAATTTGAGAACATGGTCCTGCTTCAAACCCTTCTGGATACTGTGTCTAGATAGCTGAGGAACTGCTTCCCTCTACAGGACCGTGCCTGACCATGACATCTATGGAATAATAAAAATTCCAGCTGTGAAATGGAAACTAACAGTCAGCAGGGACAGAGCCTTCTCACAGATGCTTTGTGCAGTGGTGTTTACTCCTGGAATGTATTAGGGATACCATCAGGTCCACTGGTCACGTATAATTGACTAAACTTTCCCTCAAGTAAATAAACTTCACTGGGGAGGGGAGAAACAAAGAGTAGGTGCTGTTTGTCAACTGCTTTTGCAAATGGTTTTGCCTCATCTGAAGCAAAATCTCACCGAGGGAGAAATCATCGTTCTCTATGCTTACATCAAGTTCATCACAACTTATTTAAATATTTATTTTTTAAATTATTATTATTCAACCTCCATGTTGTACATAAAGACTGTAGAAATAATTGGGTATTTTTCCCTCTGTACTTCCAGGGAAGAATATTTGTTGTGTACAAATTATACTGGTCTTTTGCAAGTCTCTTTTATTCTTTAGATGGCTGTCACCCATGTGTGAAAATATGTTTGAGGAACCAATCTGTAGCTTTCAAAACTCATGTTCTCAAGGGACATTTGCTCAGCTCTTCACACTCCCTGCCTTGCCTGTAGATGGAATTAAACTTTAAGACCATTGTATTAAGAAAAGGATATAAGTTCCCTTAGGAACAAATATTGTATTGAGTTTTAAAATGTGAATAATCTAGATGTCATTGGTGTATGAAAAAAGCTGTTTTGTCTGGAAACTTCATAGGCCTTTGCCATAAAGTAGTGAGGGCATTAAAAGAGATGGATGTAGAAAATAACTTCGGTTTAAATGACTGATGGTAAACTCTTGCTTAGCTGAAATGTCAAAAATTAATAAACAGCAGAGCAGCCTCTTGAGAAAGGCAAACTTTAGTAGGCTAAATGATCTGAAGTTTAGATTAATATTTGACAATCTAAGATTGTGTTTTGTTACCCCAGTGTTGTGATCCACAAGAGTTTGTGGGGCTGCAAGGAGGCTCCTGTCTCCAAAATCATAAATCCAAAATCACTGGATGTAAAGTAAGAGTTGCTGAAGTCTAACCTGGCTAGAATTTGCATATTAAAATAAGTAAGAAAAGGCTTTTCAGCCATATAAATAAATAAAAACTGGGAGATACTTTTATGCTCCAGTGTCATCAGAAGTGTTGATTTGGATGTGGTATTAAAAAAGTAAATAAATTTTGCCTTGACTTTCCCCCAGTCCCCAAAAATAGAGGAGGTAATTGGCTTCAGTAAACTGAATAACCTCTGTCCCAGGAGTGGGAAACAATTAGAAAAGGAAGATGTAAGCCTGGTAAAAAAGACTATGTTGAGACACCCAGCAGATTTCCTATCTGGAAAAGAGAAAATATAATACCTATATTTAAAATGGAGAGAGAAAAATGATCCAAGTATCTATATGCATCTCTAGTACTGAAGGATTAAAAAAAAAAAACTGAAGTAACAAAGAGACACATTGAAATACACCTAAAATGTCTTTGGTTATAACACAGTTGTACATCAAAACAAATGAATCATTCTGATAACTCATACAGATATATATCCTCTGTCTAGAACAGTACGTCAGGCTGACATTCATAAATTTCAGCCATGAAAACAAGGGGAAAAAATTGGAAAAGGCATGTTTAATAGGAGAATTGTAAGACTTTATTGTAAATGAATCATAAACAGATGATATAATGACAGGCATTGATGAAAAGGGGATTACAGTGCAGATTAGAGGTGAACTCTCTGGATTAATTTTGGGATTAATCTTGTTTGTTGTTTTGACAGGAGCTATTCTTGCTGTCTATGACTTTATTTGCTTTAAAACCATAAGGGAAAAAGGCTCTTAAGGGTGAAAGATCAATGCACAAAAAGGAATGGACAAAAAACAAACACTCTCCATAATTATCCTTTGACTGAAAACTATAAAAGCAGTGAAATGATGCAATACCTTCCAGTAGAAGTAATGAGACCAAAACTGAGATACACTACTGCTAAAATAAATAAATTTCTGCAACAATAGTGGTCTAGACTTGGTGATCTTTTAATCAAAAACAAATCTGCTAATTTGTTTTAATGAAGTACAGAGATTTTTTTTAAATATAAAGAGACTGAAAGAAGAATTTAAACTGTATGCATTGAAAGCAAAAAAAGAAAAAAACCCAATAAGGATACAGGAAAAAATCAAATAATCAATCCTCAGCACACCTCTGTCTTGTGTAATAATACGGGTGGTATCCTATTAGGGGAGAAAATCGAGTCTGTAATTACAGACTGTGTCATAATGCAAATATTATGGGGGGCTGAGTCAACCTTTCAAAGGGCAACTGTAATCCAGATATTTTGCTTTTATTTTTAATTCTATAATAGTAGGTTTGGTTTGTTTGGGTTCTTTTACATGTCTGTGTGTATAATTCCTATCTACACTAAGACAGAACACCAAGCACGTGCTTTGATCAAACACTAAATAATACCACAGTTTGAAAGGATTAATTCAAGGATTACGCATCCAAAGCAGTAGAAGTGATATAACTTCCAATATAACTTCCACTGTTCTTTCTTTTTTTTTTTTCTTCTTTTCCCAACCTGGCAAATATTAGCTTTCTAAATCGAAAATCACCAAGCAAGTTTCCAAGCATTTTTCCATCTGTCCACACTCACAGAATTTCAGGAAACAGAAAGGCTGATACAGCTGCTGGTAGCACTTTGAAAATGCTGAAATCTCTTTGAGTAGCACAGAAAGATCTTGATCCATAAGTTTTCCACAGGAAAAAAAAAATCAGTGTAAAAGTTTCAACTCCTTTTAAAGGCAAAAGGAGCAGAAAAAGTTTTTAGATCCTGAAGGAGGGTATAGAAAATAACCAGTTCAATACAAATTAAAAAATGCCTGGTTTTGTGGTCTAAATTTTGAAAGAAAGCTTGGCAAGAAACACCCTGCAATAAAAGGATTAATATTAATTTCTGGGTTTTATCCTAGAATGGATTTTTATGACGATGGAGCCTGTTACTGGCAGAAATTATGCTGCAGCAAAGTCATCTCCAGTACATTTCAAATAGAACAAATAACCATTAAGTCACAAAAAATAGAGAAAATATGAGCTTCAGAAATCATAATCTCAATACTTCTATCATGTTTTCTCATACATATGGTAATAGTTATTATGGGGTTGTTTGGGGTTTTTTTTCAATTCTGCCTTCAAAAAAATATTACAGACCCTGAAAGTATTTGCAGATTACAGCCACCAGTTTGTCCTACTGGATTTCCAAATGACAATTTGGAAATCCTACCCTAATTTCCCTTGGACTTCAAAAGTTGCTCATAATCTTCTCTGACAGTCACTTCCCAGAAAATCTCCTGCAATTAAAAGCTGAATAAAATTGCACTTTTCAGTTAAAAAGTTTGAATTTATGTTGTTTTCTTGATGGAAAGCCAGCAAAACAAACAAATGTTGGAAGGGCACTCTTCATACATGTTGGAAATAAATTAAATCAGACTATGAGTGCTACAGAAACAAGAATGTTCTTTATTTGATGCAGTGACAACTTCATAGAATCATCAGCTTCTCAGTAACTCTCTGAGGGACATAATTTTATGTTAAAATTTGTACAACAATGACAAACAGTTTTGTGTTCTTTGATTGGTCCCCCTAGTGTCCCCAGGGTTTTTATATCATAAAAATTAATTTAGCAATGCCTCCTCTGTTTTGCCAGTTTTTTATTGCATTGTGAGCTTGGTAACTCTTCTAATTAAAAAGGGGGGAAAAAAGTGCCTCCCTAATTTTTCAGTTTTAATCTCAACACAGATCCATTATCCCAGACCTTTAGAAAATAAATGTTTCCTATCAGAAATGATGTTTTTAAAGACAACAAAGAAAATGCTTGTTCTATCTAAAGAAAACATATAGAATAATCAGTTCAGGACACATTTTTTGGCGCAGGCCCTTTAATTTTCATTTTCATTTTCCCTTTGCATGCTCTTAACTTTTATAAGGAAGTACCCTCTGTGTACCTCCTATTGGACATACAAGAGTCTGTTAAATGAAAATGCTGGAACATCATGATATTGTATCCCCTTCCCTAATTCATCAACAAAACTATCTGTGCCTTGAAGGTCCCAAGTCCAGAAATATGGTTTTAAACGGAATTAAATGTGGAGTGATGCATAAAAGCTGGGAGTGCCTTAGAAAGGTGGACTTTGTCACAGTATATGATTCCACAGGAATTTTCTTTACTAAAGAAGCCAACTCATGGATTTCAGAGTTTGCTTACTTTTAAACTGTGTCGGGACTTGAGAGGTGCTGTTCTGGGATGCTACAAACTGGAAATATCCCTTTTTAAAAAACCGTCCAAAACTGTGCGTGGAAGTTAAAAGGTGGAGTTGGGATGGGAGAGTCAACTGCTGAAACTGTTGTCACTGGGTCAAAAAAAATAAAAATAGGGCAGGGGAAGGCACAAAAATCCCCAAAGCATCAAGTCATGCATTGAGTTACTATTATGACAAGCTCACAGATAACACAGATATGCAAGGCAGAACTGGTTTGTATTTTCCCATTAAGCTTTTGGTCTCTTCCAAGCCATTCCTCTAAATGAAGATTAAGGTTAATTAATTGAAAGGGCTGATTGAAATGGTTACCAAACACATTGGGGACTACAGCCAAAGCTTATCCCACTACTAAGTCATGGGAAGGTTCCTCTGTTTTATAGCACATTTCATGCTATAGATAAATTTAGTTAAGGTATTGGGAAGAAATTCTTTACTGGGAGGGCTGTAACACTGGAACAGGCTGTCCACAGAAGCTGTGGATGCCCTATCCCTGGAAGTGTTCAAGGCCAAGTTGGATGGAGCTTTGAGCAACCTGGTCTAGGGGAAAGTGTTCCTGCCTGTGATAGTGGGAATGGATCTTAAGAATCATTCCATGATTCTATCTGTTCTCCTGATGAGAGTGAGGATGCTAATAAAGTTTCTTTTCTATCTTGCTATCTACTAATGAAGCTCATTACTATAATATTCACTTTTGGCATTGCCTTTAGATTCCCTGTATCCCTGGCACAGCAGGATGAAACTTCCTGGTGGATGCTACAAGCACAAAACAAATACACGGCTTAAAACGTCCCATACAGCAGAGAAAACTTAACATGACTTAGACTTTGGCTGAAGCTCACAGTGTGTTTTTAAGCCTTATAGCCAGAGGAATTTATGTTTAAAACAGGAAGGTTTATGGATTTTATTTGCTCTCTAAAGCTACTTAGTACAAATATCTTGAGTTCATCAGAAATAGAAAAAACACAGGGTTAAACTTAAAAAAAAAAACCAGAACAACAACTCAGCTACAGGGGAGTTTATTTCTCTACTTGCTTTTCAGTGCATTCAAAAACAGCAGGGCAAGAAGAGTCACATGGCACAGGACACTGTGCTGAGTTTAAAGCAGTGACTGTGAGAGAGGGCAAGAGCTTGTCCACCATGTGGAAGCCTATAACCCTTTTAACTTAAGGAAATTCACGAACCTAATCCTCCAGTCTAGTTATTTGCAATACTGTTTCCTTTTCTTAAAAGCTGAAGGTGATGTGGATGAATGAAATGAGCAATTCCTGGGAGAATTCTCTAATATTTTCCATGTATAGTTAGAAATGTAAATGTGTTTGGAATGGGTTTGACAGACCAGGATTTAGAAGTGCAAGGGATTGTGCTTTAGCCTGTTCAGAAATCTGAAATCAGTAAAACAAACAAAAAAAAAAGCTGAATAGATAACACAGGGATAACTGTTCAGTTTGGGATTTTCACTTTTACTGGTTGCAGAAATTGCTGGTACTTCCATCCTCCTGGAAGAGCAGGACAGAACAGCAGACAGAACAGCAAACTTTTTTCATCAGGCCACAGATCAGGCAGCAGATGGCAACTTTGGACAGCCTCCAATCAGGCTGGCTTGGATTAGAGATGAGTCCCATCCCCTTCCAAGTGAGCACAATGCTGGGCTGAACTGGGAGTTGGATCACGTCTAAACATTGTGTCTGGATTCAGAGAGCAGAGTTTTGCTGTACCTGATCCAAGGGCTTGACTCCAGCCAAGCTCTAATTAGGGCTAGTAACTTAACAAAGGAATACTCTGTGTGCTGCCATCAGTAGCTCTGTGTTACCTGTCACCTCTGCTGATATTTTAGAAAAGATAAACTCTCTCCAGGGCACAGCTGGTCTCTGGGGGCTGCTTAGAGCACTCTGTTTTAACACCTGAAAAGGCAAAAAATTGCTGTCTGATTTGGTAACTTGTTTCCATGTCTTATAACCAGCTGGAATTAGGAGACACTTCCTATGAACACTTTCATGATAAGTGAAAGTAAGGTAACCTCTGAAGAAATCAGCATCTTTTAAGCAGTTTGCAAATCAGGAGCAACTTGCTCTTTCCCAACATATGTGTAGGTGAGAAGAGGCAGTAAATTGAAAATTAACTTCATAACAGCAAAAAAGACAAAGCCTGGGAAACAATTTTGAAGACAGTTGTTAGTGTGCATGACAAAGACCAGAGAAGCCTCTCTAATTGTTTTTCTGAGCCCCTCGTTCTCAGACTGGCTGATTGGAGTTGTGCTGCCTAATGTTACTTTCCACTCTGTAATCCCTTGCTGTGCAGGGAAGGGGAGAAAGCGCTGTGGGACTGCAGCAAAGGCAGCCCTGTTTTCTACTCCCTGACATCCCACGTGCTCCTGTGAAAATAGCAGAAGTTTATTAAATTATTACGATTGGAAGTTGGCAAATGTCACACCAATCCACAAAAAGGGTCGGAAGGAGGACCCGGGAAACTCCAGGCCTGTCAGCCTGACCTCAGTGCCTGGCGAGGTTATGGAGCAGATCATCCTAAGTGCAATCACACAGCACGTCCAGGATGGACAAGGATCAGACCCAGCCAGCACGGGTTTAGGAAGGGCAGGTCCTGTCTGACCAACCTGATCTCCTTCTACGATCGGGTGACGCGCCTGGTGGATGAGGGGAAGGCTGTGGATGTGTCTGTCTGGACTTCAGCAAAGCCTTGGACACCGTCTCCCACAGCATTCTCCTGGAAAAGCTGCAGCCCAGGGCTTGGCCAGGGGCACTCTGTGCTGGGTTAGGAACTGGCTGATGGTCGGGCCCAGAGAGTGCTGGGGAACGGGGCTGCATCCAGCTGGCGGCCGGTCACTAGTGGTGTCCCCCAGGGATCAGTGTTGGGCCCAGTTCTGTTTAATATATTTATTGATGATTTAGATGAAGGGATAGAGTGCACCATTAGTAAATTTGCAGATGACACCAAGCTGGGGGGGAGTGTCGATCAGCTGGAAGGCAGGAGGGCTCTGCAGAGGGACCTGGACAGACTGGAGAGCTGGGCTGATTCCAACGGGATGAGGTTCAACAAGGCCAAGTGCCGGGTCCTGCACTTGGGCCACAACAACCCCCTGCAGCTCCAGGCTGGGACAGAGGGGCTGGAGAGCAGCCAGGCAGGAAGGGAGCTGGGAGTTGGGATGGACAGGAAGCTGAACATGAGCCAGAGTGTGCCCAGGGGGCCAAGAAGGCCAATGGATCCTGGCCTGGATCAGGAACAGTGTGGCAGCAGGAGCAGGGAAGTGATTCTGCCCCTGGACTCAGCGCTGGTGAGGCCACCCCTGGAGTGCTGTGTCCAGTTCTGGGCCCCTCAGTTCAGGAGGGATATTGAGGTGCTGGAGGAGGTCCAGAGACGAGCAACCAGGCTGGTGAAGGGACTTGAACACAAGTCCTATGAGGAGAGGCTGAGGGAGCTGGGGTTGTTCAGCCTGGAGAAGAGAAGGCTCAGGGGAGACCTCATCGCTCTCTACAACTCCCTGACAGGAGGGTGTAGCCAGGTGGGGGTTGGTCTCTGCTCCCAGGAACCAGCAGGAAGACAAGAGGGCTCGGCCTTAAGCTGTGCCAGGGGAGGTTTAGGTTGGATATTAGGAAGAAATTCTTTCCAGAGAGAGTAATCAGCCATTGGAATGGGCTGCCCAGGGAAGTGGTGGATTCTCCATCCCTGCAGGTGTTCAAGATGAGGCTGGACGTGGCACTGAGTGCCATAGTCTGGGAACCGCGGTGGTGTTGGATCAAGGGTTGGACTTGATGATCTCAGAGGTCCTTTCCAACCCAGCTGATTCTCTGATTCTGTGATTCTATGAAAT
Source organism: Oxyruncus cristatus (assembly GCA_013399855.1). Lineage (NCBI taxonomy): Eukaryota > Metazoa > Chordata > Aves > Passeriformes > Cotingidae > Oxyruncus > Oxyruncus cristatus. The sequence goes on along the minus strand of VXAY01000371.1, from coordinate 114,991 downwards.
AGATCCAATGTCTGCATCTTACTCTAGACTATGCCGCTTAATGTGAGTCTTTGCTGTGGAGCCGAGCTCAGCTACAAAAGGATCTCAGTACCTCATTCTTAATAGAGTTCACACTGCCAAAGCCCTACACGAGGAACAGAGGGGATGTTCTCCCTGGCAGGCAAAGTGGAAAGAGGCACAGAAGGGCCAAGTCCATGCATCACACTTGTCCTTACATCAATCCACCCTTATGCAGGTGTGTCACCCCCTTTTTTATTTCTAGAAACTGTTGTTTTATAGAAAAATCCCTGTTTTATTCTGTGCACATGCTCATAATTTTACTACACATAGGCACTGAGCTCAGGGAACAAGGACATCTGAAGTTCTGGATTGTCTATGCTATGTGCCTTTGAACCTACTTTGTACTCAGGGCAGGTCTCGGTCCTGCTCCATCAGAGCCGTGCTTCCCTGCCTGCCCTGGGAGGGCAGTGCTGCCTGCACCAGCTCCCTGCTGCCTCCTGTGCTGGTGAAATCCTTCTGGATGAAGCTGAAGGGCAGAAACAAAGCTTCCTCTCCCTCACCATGTCCAGAGGGAAGCTATACCCCATAGGGCTGTGGGTGCCCATGAGGGCAAAAGGACAATCTCATGTTTACTGCAAATTTATGGGTTAATATATTGAAAGTCTGACATAGCAAAGGCCTTAGAATACTTCAGGCTGCTTTGTCATCTTGTTAACATGCTATCCTAATTCCACTCTTTTGCTTCACAGACAAGTACCACTTTATTAGCCACAAATCTATTATCTCCTCATTTGAAGGGCTCTGAATAGGCTTACAGCAACATTCTACTTTTGTAATACAACAGGTCTTTTCACGCTGGTTAAAAATAGTTTAAGAAATTAAAAAATTCAACAGTGACAGACATTCCAGTTGTTCCTTTCATCCTCCCAGTGTGAGCCAGCAGGTGCAACTTGACAGTCTTTAAACAAACCTTCCCCCTGCTTTGTGGCTGAATAAAGGCTTCGACAAATACTTATCCTTTGATATGATGTGTACATGACAAAATTCACAGGGAGATCTGAACTGCTGCTTTGAAGCAAATACTTATTAGAACACTAGAGCACTAAAGTGCATTTTGATTTGGCTCGGTCGCTAGTAAGACATCAAGTAAAATGTGCCCATTATGTCAGTTCAAAGCCAAGTCTAAACACTGACTTCTGAGAAATCTGAAGAGAATTTGTGGTTGTGCAGCTACCCTGCTTCATTGCTTATCTAATTTCCATTTCCTTCTCTGTCTGTCAGTTCCCCTCTGCATTTCAAGCTGAGCTGTTGGTGAATCATCTGAAATTCATTAAATATTTTCCATTACTTTATTTTTACTTTCTGCTTTCAAACCTTCTCCTCCTCTCCCCCTCTGCCCCAAAATGCAATGCACTTCTAGCTAAACAGGACAGGGGGTGGCGACCTGTTTCTCAGCTTCAGGGTTGTTCCAGATTTGTGCTTGATCTTTGCAGGTATCCAGAGAGGAATATTTAGTCTAGAATATCTGGAAAGGAGCCACAAAGAGTGGACCAGCAGTGAGGACAGAAAGACATAAATCATTGCCCAGGAAAGATCTGTAGGTGAAATTAAACTAATGCATCTCTTTCTGCCCCAGAAAAGCAAGCAAACAAACAAACAAAAAACCCCACCAATGTTTAGAACACCTTTCGTCCCTTCTCTCTAATTATATCTTGAAAATTACTGTGAAATTTTAGAGTGCATTGCAACATCATCTTTCTTTCCTGCATGTTACTAACCCCCCCAGCCTGCTCATAGTTGTCTGTGTGAGAGCAAGGAGCTCCAGACATGATTCCCCAAGCCGTGAGAGCACTCAAAAAATGCCTGACCCACTTCTTCTACAGCAGATGGCAGATAATGTCTTCCTGGTAGAGGATCTCACTCTGATCCTAACAAGCTGTCTAATTTAGTAGAGATATTTCAAGATGCAGCTTCTGAAAGCTTAGGAAATGTAAGTTCAAATTCGAAATTTTGGGTAAATTTTAAATACTTAATATAAGTGACTACCAAAACAGCCTCCCTAGATGTGTAGTTTATTCACTTTACCTTGACATATTTATAGCATGACTTAATAATTTTCTCACAGATTTTCTGTGGTCTAATAAGAGATCATCATTTTGAAATGAGACTTTCTGGTGTGGTTATTGTTGCCTGAGGTGATGAATTCACAGAGTTAGACAACCCTAACAGTTCATCCTGGCCTTAAAACATGAGAGGCATTTTTCCATCCAGCCCTTCCGGATAGATGAAAAACAACCTCTAGCTGGAGGAGGTAGCAGTTCATTACCGAGGTGAACTGAGAGCTGGTGGTGCTCAGCAGGAGTGGCTCTGTTCAGTGGTCAACCTCTGGCAGGCTCCAGACCTGCAGGACACGTCTTAACATCCACCACCTGCGAGCAGAAATCCTTTCTCCCAGCTTAGACTGAATCAATGAATGCATAAAATATCAGCAAGCAACCAAGGAGAAAGGTACTCGGAGTTTGTTTGGTTTTGTTTTGTTTTCCCTGCTGTCACAGGAAAAGTGCTTGGAATTCTTGATTTGTTGAAATGTTCGAGAGGGAAATGACACACATTTCTTTTTCTGAAAACCAGTGTGTAAAGAGAGGGAATGTTATGTTTTGCTTTGAACTCACGTGTTACATTTTAAATACTACACCTTGCAGCACGTGTAAAGGCATATATAAATACACGGGAAAAAAATAATCCACTTGCAAGACTGGTTGCCCTGGAGAATGGTTTTGGAGGGCACTTGCAAGTAACCCTGGGCAAGGAGTACAGAGCACTTTTCCTGTCTAGACTTGATGGGGATTGGGCTATTAGACATGGGATTGGACTTGCCTCAGGTATATTGAGGTCTGTCTGCTCAGCTTCAAGTGGAATTAAATTACGGTTTGAGAAGCTGTTTTAGGAGGAGTTGTGGCTCTCAGGTAATCCTGCTGTCGGGTGATGTAATCACCTTGCAGAGAGAGCAGTGCAGACTTGAGTTCATACACAGGGTTTGTGCTTCTATTTTTCTACCCATACCACTCCGACTAAATCCCCGAGAAGCAATGAGGGTTACATGCTTGAAAGCATATCAGCTGTCAGCAAGCCTTGCCCTGCGACACTGCAGAGGGCATGTGCCAGTCATGTCCTTTGGACTTGTCAGGTTTCAGGAAGGATCAGCCAAGCTGTCAAGGTTTGTTAACCTCTTGGCACCAAAACAGTAAACTACACATGTTCAGCAAGAAACCACAAGCACTTTGCCTTAACTCAGCAGGATGGGAGTGCTGAGCAAGGGACCTCGGCAAGATGCGTGTGTGGACCTTATCTCAGCAAGCAGGAGTTCCGAGCCAATAGCGAGGGGATGGCTTTGGCGCCACACTAACGAGTCAGACTTTGCTGATGCAAGTGCTCTCAGGTTTCGGCTCCTGGACACAGGGCCAGAGCACTGGAGACGCTGAGGCTGTAACATCACAGTACCTAATGGCTTGGCATCCCCTCGGCGAGCCAGAGCTGCCGTGCTAATCACCCCAGGGGCTCAGCCTGCCGCTTAGCAGAGGACCTATTAATTAGCGGTGCTAAGCCAGGAACAGCGGAGAGTCCTGCAAAATTCATACGGGTGTCAGACCTGAAAGAGCTTTGCCTCTATTAAAGAGATTAATAGCTGTAGCATAGAAAGGGAAAACCTGCTGTTCCATCTCCCGGCTTGCACCCCTCCATCTTTCTTGTGGTAGTGTAAGACCTGTCATCCTTTGTCAGAGGCTAAAGGAGGCTGCTTTGCCCTTTTGTATATAAACTTTTTTTGCAGACAACCTCTCCTTCTTGCGTCTAAAATAGATGCAGCTTCTGAATTCGCTTGAGACAGAGCCATAGCACAGGATCTAGGAGGAAAAAGTGCACAACGCTAAATCTAGAAGCCCTTAGAGAAATTCACTGTCAGATTGGAGTAAAGGGAAAAAAACAAGCGCTGACTTTTCCAGGTTTGAGGAGTTTTTTACATATGAGACTCTTTACTTTCCTAAATGGGAAACACTGAAAAAGGGTAGGGAAAAAAACCCCAAAATTAAACCTAATTATGTTTCTCAAACTAGTTATTTGTAAAGTAAAATGTATTTCATCTTCTCCAATAGAAACATGAAATTAGGGAAGGTTATTGCTTTTCCTCCTATTTTCCACAGGTTTTATTCATTTCCCGTGTCTATAAAGTGTTTCTACGAGTCTGTAAAGAGACATTTGGGAGGCTCGCAGGCTACCGATATTCAATTACCATTTAGTACTACCCTCTTCTCTCTGCAAATTAAAAACTACGCAGTTTCCATAGTGACCTAAACAAGATAAGAATCAGCTGATTTAAGTGAAGATAAAGAGCCAGCTAGTAGATATTTTAAATTAGTTTGGGGATTTGTTGTTTGGACGTTTTTTGCTGGATTGATGGTTGGTTTTTTTTTTCTTTTTTTTTTTCTCAAGGTATATTTGGATTAATAGACTGTAATCCTCACTTGAAAGATCTCTGGCGATGACTGGGCCGCCAGATCCTGGTGTGAAACTGGTCTGGGTGCTTTTCAATGCCAGTGGTTCAGAGTAGTAAATGGCCAGGGAAGGATATTCTTCATTTTCAGCTGTTCATGTAGTTTCACCAGCTCTTTTTCCTTATGGCATCACGACTTAAACAGATGCACATGTGTGATCTGTGCATTTCTCTGAAATTTGAGTGACTAATGAGACTCCTTGCAATGCAGAAGGGACCCAGTTACCTTCCGTCCTGCAGTGATGCCACTGTCCCATCGCTGGGACAAACCCACTGCAGCAAGAGACACTGGATTTACTGCAGAAAAGACATTCAGCACAAAATCCTGCTCTTTCACAAAGGTCCTTGAGCTCTGTTTTTAAAACTGGGTTTGTTTAGAAAATGATAAGTAGATATAGACATCTTCCTGTTTTGTTTGTGGTTGGGTGGGGTTTTTTTTTTTTTTGTTTTTTTTTTTTTTTTAATGGGGGCTGGGAGAGTGTGCTCAGAGATTTGGTGTGGGCAAGGAGTGATGAGTTTCAGGTAGATAAGCAGATGGGTTTATGCAATCTGACATTTAAATTGCAGTCTATAACATGTTTGCACAGCTCTCAGATCAATGGATATGCATTTACAAATAGGAAAAATCGTTTGGTTGTTTGTACAGATGGAGCTTCTGAGGTAAAAAAGCACATGTTCTATGTTAGTTTTGTCAAGATCAACCACAGGTAAGAACCTCATCTTAGAGAGAGTTCCTCTAAAATACTGGCACTGTGCTCCCCTTTTTTAGAGTGGTGCCCTTGAGGCTGAACACAAGCTTGTCATGAATGGGACAGTCCTAAGCCACAGAAAAACTCTGACCTGTCCATGGAAATTCTGGCTTTTAAGAACAATATTTCTTGTAGTTTCTAAAGTGTTTTGTTTTAAAATGAAGGCGAGGGTTAGGAACTAATTCCAGACTCCCATCCTTCCAGTCTGAAGTATTTGTAGTCCCTGATGGGCTCTTCCTGCTGTGGATTCTTCCACATTAGCTGAAGTTTTAGGCTCTGAGCACTGAGGCTGAGTGTTCTCCGCCAACTGTCCTGTTCCCTGTTGCTGTTTAGGTGAGAGTTGAACCCTGTGTTTAGAGCCCCTCATCGAGATTCCTCGCCCCCATTAAGCCAAGTCAGTGGACGTGCTAAACTAGCATAACTAGTCCAGCTACCGGTCCCAAAGTTACCCAGTGGGTAACCAGCTCACAGAGATGCTCAGGCTGTTCATGTCACTACAGCAGTTATAGGTGATTCTCTGCCCTGCACCAGGTTGAATGAGCCAATCTTTTGCCACACCAACAACAAAAAAAGGCAAAATGTACTGTAAGAGTTTATATACTTTTTTATTCTGATACATCTATTCTATGGGAGATTCTATATGGTGCGGATAATAAGACAAATTACGTATTCCAGCTGCAAAAACACAGAGAATGATGTGCAGTTCAGCTGCAAAAACACAGAGTTCATGTGACATTGTTCAACCCTCTTCCCTTGAGAGATCTCCCATCCTAGGTCAGTGTGGAAACAACAGCAGTTGCCAACACAATGTAGTCCATTAGCCGGGCAATCAGGATACCTGCCTTTCTGCAGTCGCCAGTTGTGTGCTTTTAGCAAACATTCAAGTCACATGAAGAAAATTGGACTGTCAAAATCCAGAAGATGTTAGTAGACAGAGAGTAAAATATATAAACTTTTTAAACATATTTAGTATACACTAAAGAGGCAGTTTCACAGCTTAGTACATTTGCGAAGAGTCTTTCCTTTTGGGTCTCTTTCAAATTGAAGTATATATTTCATTTGGTTTTGTTCATTTCTATAATTGTCGTCACCATCTTCATCTCTCATCCTGGTAGATGTTCACTGAAATGTGAAGCTCCCTGTAAGAGAAGTTCATTGATCCATCCGTAATCTTCCAGGTGTGTATCTACAGCTGTGAATTACACACTTGCACCACTTAGGGGTGAGCAGTGAGTTAAAAATCCTGTGAGAACCTCATGGATTTCCTTTTCTTTGTATTCCTGCTGCTGGTATCTGGCTGCATGTAATGTTCTGGCTCTGCATGTTCCTATCCTGGTACCATATATGGCTGCATGCTTTAACAACTATTTAAAATGTGAGCTCATAAATAATAGGAAAATCCATTAATTGCCTAGTTTAAGGTTTGTGAGTTTTTAAATTCTTATTATATAATAATAACAGCTTGAAGAGTGCAGACTCAGAAAGTGTCAGCTGGTAGGATTAGGAAAAAAGCCCTTTTACAGCAAATCTACTGAAAAGAACAACTGAGATTTTGCATAGTCTAAATTTTCCCTAATCCAGTAGGGAAATTCTACTCAAAACATCACTTCACAGTGTGATTCTCACCTAGTGTGCATAATTTGTTTACTAATGCAAATTGAACAGTCCAGGCAACAGCTCTTATTTAAGAGAAATTTAAAAAAAACCAAACAAAACCAAAACAACAACAACAACAAAACCACACACCTCCTGCAGGAAAACTCAAGTTCTCTGCTGAATAATTTGTACTTTCTGTACTGTTTTTTCTTACATGCACATCAACCCATTGCCTGCTCTGAGGCAAACCCCTGAGTTTCATCCAGAGATGTGCCTGCTTGTTGCGTGGTTCGTGGTCTGACCATCCGAACTCATTGATATCATTTGATCTAAGCAGTGGGGTTTTTTAAGCTGCTATGTACTCACAGCTCCAGTTTACCTCAGCAGCACAGCAGCCAGGAAATCAAAAACACATCTTAGTAATATTCTGGAATTCATATTCTACTGACAGGAAGAATGGAGAAGCCATGGCCGTAGGAGCTGCACAGGCCAAGCTATGGCCTGTTTTTCTGCATCCTGTGAAGATGATGGTCAGAGGTTGAAGATGAGCTGTCTTTCAGGGAGACTTTGAGAGCATTGTGGAGTTCTTTTCCAACCTAAATGGTTCCGTGATTTTGTGATATGCCATTGCATTGCCTTTGTCCATAGTGATCAGTGATATTTTATGGCCTAAGGTCAACGTAATTAGGGAAAATCCAAAACCAGAGGAGATGCAAAATAGATATGCAAACAGGTCCCCCAAAATTTTGGTTATGGACCACGTGCCAGTGGGACAGGCCAAGTGCAGAGAGTTGTGGTCCATTCTGAAATTCAAATTTTCAAGAAGCCCAGACCGCAGCAACTGAGTAGATTCTGACACTTAGAGGTATGAGAGAAGTTGATGTCTTACTGAATCTGGTATATCTGTTAGCTGTAAACATCGAGGTAAAAAGGGTGCTAAGAGGTTTAAAAATGGTGTGAAGAATTGTCCTCTCCTCAGTAATGGATGTGGCAATTTGATGCAGCATTGATGAGATCTGATCCGTGAGTAAACACGTTTCAGATGGGAGAAGAGCCACTGGTTAATCAACCTTGCAGAGCCTATAGTTCAGTTTGGGGCTCTGCTGGGGTTTGTGGTTTTGTGTTTGGTTTTTTGTGTTTGGTGTTGTTTTTTTTTCCCCAGCTTACAATGATCCTATTGCAGCTGCAATAGTTAATGAAGTGCTGAAAATGGAGTTGTTATTCACACTGGGGGGAAAAATCCTTCCCTCTGCTGGCTCCCCACAGGCTCCAGGAGTCACTGGGTTGGGTCACGGGGGAGGACTTGGCTGTTGGCTCAGGCAGCACATCCTGATGAGCAAAGCTTGGGAGTTTCATAAACAAACATCTAGGCAGCTGCATCCCACCCAGGCTGGTGATGGGAGGACAAACTGTGAGATGTGGCAGGAGATCTCCTCAGTTCCTGTGCTCCTGGCTTTTCTCTGCAGCAACTGGAACTGCAGGCATTCTCCTACAAACAAAAAGAACTTTCAGTTTAGAATAACCCCTTTTTTTAATATTTGTCAACCAAGGTGTTGATGTTTTGTCTTCTTTTGGTTTATTTCAGGTAAGTCACAGCCATAGACATTCTCCCAGATAAACAGACATGTAAGACGTTTGCCAGCGTATATATTTTTCCTGTGTGAAACTAATTATTTCTTTAGCAGATGTCTTGGTTGTGCAGCCTTTTCCTTCAAAGATCATGTCCTGAGAATGAAAAAAACAAAAAAAGTTCAAAACCTGGTAGAATGATACCAAACATGTAAGTATAGCTGAACAATTCATTGAAATAATAAATGACCCACTTCAGCAAGACCCTGAGTGAATCCAAATCCTGGAATTTCTGTGCTATGTAAAGAGTTCTGATAGTATTTATTTAAGTGGGAAGCTTTCTCTGCAAGGAAATGGGTAAATAGGGACCTCAGATGTTCAAAGCAAAGGTCCTGTAGAAGAAATATCAAACCTCAGGGCCATTCCCTTAATTTGTGTATACCATTGGTTACAACTTATATCAATCTGTCTCTCAATGCTTTTTCACATTATTTGGTCTTACTGAGCTTGCAAAAATTGATCTTGTTTGATTTTAGTCTGTAGGAGCTTCTGTCTCTTCAAGCTTTAATGACAGATAAAGGTAACAGTAGATTAACCTGACTTGGACAGTGGCTGCCTGGTTCTGGTCCTATCTCAAAACAAAAAGGAGAGAGATGTATCTAAGCACAGAAGAAATTATCGAAGCAGTTTAAGATATACATATTTAAAATTAAATTAAAACTGCCTGTATTCTTGAAGGCTCAGGAGAAACAAGTAACCAAAGGCATTTTCTGGCTGCCGCAATCAGTGGAGATCAGCTCTTTTGTTTGCCAGTCCCTTCTGCAGTGTTTATGCAAGCTGAGTAACAACAATGATTTTCTTCAACACGTGTGTTTCCAGTATGTGTGAGATAAATTTTACCAAATAAATGAAACAAGAAGACATCTCCAAAATATGCAAATGAAGTATAGTGTCGCACTTCCAGCGTGCTCCAGGGACAGCTTGTCAATAGAATTGCTTCTCTCTCAGCAGTGTCTGGTGGAGCTGGAGACAGAAAATCCCAAAGAAATGTCAGTAAGGCGTAGAATAACAATAAAGTAATTTTCAAGTTATTTTCAGAGGAGGTATCTACTCCTCCCGTGGCATGACAATAAAGCTGTCAGAGATTTAAGCAGGCGGTTGGCCCCAGCACACAGTGCTTCTGCCCTGCGAGTTTGCGTAAGACAGATACAGCAGCTGTAGCACAATTATCTCTGAGAATGTTAGAGCTGAGATGGTCCGTGTGTTCATCAGAGGCTGAGCAACAGAGGAAGAACTAAACGCAGTGAGAAATTCAACTTGTCACTGAAATTTCCAACTCAGTCATGGTTTGGACCACCCTCTGTGGGATACTTGGTCCTCACGACACCCTGGGATATCACTAGAGTTGTTGTGGAGGCTGAGGGACATAACATGGTCTGTGCTTAGGGACTGTCCATTAAAATGCTCTGCAACAATGCTGATAACTTCAGCATATTAGTTTATTCCAGTGGGAGCTGGGGGAGCCCAGGTAGAGCCATAGAACTATGAATGCAACTCAATTTCTCTACTATCAATTAGTCCTTGGTACCTCTGTCTAACTGTCCTTCAAAATCAGGTTAATCCAGAACACGGCAGAAAGCAGCATGGCTGTGGTTTGATTTTGGTTTTTCTTGGTTTGGTTTGGTGGTTTTTCCCCTCCACTTTTAACAAGGGTGATCTTCCTTTCATCCACTATTTGTGGAAGTGTCTCTGGGAATGGATCACCACAGAGGCTTCAATTTAGTGATAATTCAGGATAATTCAGTACCAGGTTCTGGCTGGTTATAACGACTCCCAGGGAGCTTTTCAGTCTGTTTTAAATCTGACCCCTGTTTAACAATGTCCAGGAGATGACATTGCTGCCCATCAGAAGGTTTGCAAAAACTGCACTGGCATTATAGTGCAGTTTATCAGATTGCATCACATTGGGAATATCCCAAAAACCTTTTCCCTGTGCAGAGGGCTGACTCTGTCTGCTTGACTGCTTCTGGTTTCCGTGCTATTAGTGGCACCACATGTAGTTGCTCAAGATTGCTGCATGTCTGGAGTGCCTACTTGGGTATTGTTTGACAGGACAAAATATGTGTTTTGATTTTAAAAAAAGGGGAAGGAAAAAGCCTGTGAAAAATAATTTTATGCTTACACCAGTACAAAAGTCACTCACAGGCACTAGTGGTGCTGCTTTGCAGTGCTGGAACAATTTAAACCCTTAAATTTAAGAACCTTGAAAGGCACACAGCAAATGCTAACCAAACTGCTTTCCCCTCTGCCTCCAGGGCATTGGTTTTAAACACCTAAGCTCCACTAGCCTTTGAATTTCCCTTTTTAGGCAGGAAGTTTGTTAGAAAGGAAATCCACATGCAGGAAAGGAGAGGCCTCCAGTAGTGTCCAAGTCAGCGTTTTACGTGACTTAGCTTCATTTTGAGAAGAATAATTTATGGTGGTGGGAATAAATAATAGTGGTGAGTTCTAACTGTCCAAACATGATACATAATACCCTGGGGAAAACTTCCTCTGCTGTGTGCTAATGACTGATTATTGGCTCTTATGTTATGAGTGTCTGTAACAAGTAAATCATGTGAAAATAACTGATGTGCCCAGGTTTGTTTAAGCAGCACTTGTCAAACTGCATCTTCAATCCAATTTGAGACATGGGTTGGGTTTACTGCTACAGTCAGTGTGGTCTCTTTGCCAGCATTTGTAAGCAACCAGTGCAAGGTCATCTGCTGAACTTAAAATATCAGTGATTTAGTGGGATTTGCGTTGCACAGAATGGCCATTATATCAGTGTCTCTTCCTGAGGAAATAAATACACTGAGAATCAGGTAGGTGCCCAGCTCACCTGGGAAGATCATCCACCCATTAATTTTAAGAGCAATAGCAAAAATAAATTCCCTCATGAATTCAGTTTGTGTGTGGAGAAATATTTTCAAACTGTTCGTAGTCTCACCATGTTGGCTGCTCCTCCAGCTGCAACCAGGGCGAGTAACTGCCTTTTTTCCTCTTTCTTATTGCAGCTTTACTGAAATGGCTTTTTCTATTATTTTTTTTAATCATCCAAGAGGAGAGCAATTTGTGCCTCTCTCCCTGTCTAACATTGGTTCTTGAAAGAGAACCTTGAAATTTTTCATGGAAGGAATCTAAAATGTTGCTTTTCAACTTCATCTCTTTGTTGTTGCCAGCAAGAGACCTTTCTAGAGGTAATGATTTTTTTCTTTATCTGTTGCAAAGTAAATAAAATTATTGGGCAGGGTGATAACTGGACATTGCAAATTTTCCCCTGCGTGGTGAAGCCTACACTGATTTTGCTGGCTTTCTGCACAAGCAGAGTTTTCTGAGTTGTTTTCAGAGAAAAACAAAAAAACGACAACAAAAATAATGCAAAGAATAGTCATAGGATTTACAAGAGCAATAAAAATTTCTCTCCATTCTACCAATTTTCTTATCCCAGGTGACAGGTATAACACATTCATTGAATTTCCCGTTGGCTGTCCTCCTTGTAATACCCAGACACTGAGGTTTACTGTTAGAGCTGTGTAGGAAGGAAGTCTTGGTCCTTTTAATTCCAGGCTTTTGACAGGGACACAATTACTTAAATGAGATTTAGGTTTTTTATTTCTTTCAACTAACTGAGAGTGCAGGTTCGGGTTTTTAATTGCTTGATGTGAACAGTTGTTCTTAATTGGATTAAGAACACAAAGCAAACCAAAAATGTCACTCAGGTATTGTAATGGCTATGGGTCACCACTGATTTGAAGTCAGTCTTGAAGTAGTGACATGGATTCCAAAGGTTTCATTTGTTATTTACGGTTCATTGAGTCTGCCAGTTCCACTGCTCAGCTTTCATCTTGGTCAAATAAGCTCTTCTGAACTTTTTTTCTCTTTTTCTTTCTTTTGCATGTCTTCATGAGTAGGTGAACCCATCCAGTGAATGGCTGAAACTACACCACTGATAGTGGAAAAGTGGTTGTATCACTGAACACAGTTTTATTTTGCTTTAATTTCTCACAAAATATTTGTGTTGTTTTTAACTAGGTTAAAAGATGGCTCAGTTCTGATTACTTCGGATACAATGCACTCATCTGAATTTAGTATTCAGGGAGCAATTCTCCATCTCAGTCATATGCATAGCTTCTTACCATCTCACATCACTATGGCTACTACTGGCCCAATGTGGTTTCCATGGTAGTCAATGGAAATTTCTGAGGCTGACTTCACAGAGCAGGAGAGAAAATAAGTCAATCCAGAAAAGGTACTAACAGAGCTCACATTTTTCTTTGCATTGCCTTATTTATGTAGTAGGGAAAATGTAATCCCTGACAAATGGGGACCACTGTCTCTGGATTCATCCAATATTTGTAAAGGGGAGAATTGTAAAACTAGGTTTTTCAAGCCTCTGGTGCCATCCTTGAGAAAAGAGCTGTGGAATGAGAGCAAATATAAGGGAGGGGGAAAATCAGCCAACACAGCATCATATTCGCAGATCTGGAAACAGATCTTTGCTCTTGCATAGAAATATCCCTCTAAATCCTTCCATGGTTCAGTTTGTTTTAACAAAGGTGTGTGTGTGTTTGATGTCTGATTAATGCAAGTCCTCCATTGTTGCTGTAGCTTTTTCAGGAATCAGAGAATTAAAAGGTCACTTTGAATAAGGTGCTTAATTAGTTCAATTACTGTAATCAAGGGCCGAATTTGGCCTGGTATCTTGATTTTATTGGTGTCATCTGCTTCATGTGTCTCTAATACAATAAAAACATGAGAGCTGGCAGTTTCAGTCCCTTTGACCCTCTTGTGAGTGAGGCCAGAGCCTCCCCAGGAAAAAGAGAGCTACAGCATTTCAAAGTGATTTTCACATAGCCTTTCCAACTATTATTTTTTTTCCCCTCTCTTCAGTGCATTCTTTTTCTGTGTATTAAGAATCACTTTCCCTCCTCTGGAGGAATTTTCTCTATCCCATGCCCTCTATACTCCCAGCTTCCATGACCCTCTTTTTACCTTTCTTTTCACACGGTACACAATTTGGGTTGTTTTCAAACAAATCTGAACTTTTGCTTAGTTCTGATTTTATTTGTGGCCTGAAAAACAAAGCACATTAACTTGAAACAGACACTGAATTGCCTATGGGGGTAACTTGCAAAGTACTGATGCTTGGAAAGTTGCCAAAAGAAAACAAAGCCCAGCAGTCTTGCCTTGTTTGTAGAGCTGATGGAGATCATTGACTCCTAAACCTTTGGCATCTCCTTCCAAACAGCCCCCTAAAATAACAAATACATGGGCTATGTCAAGCAGTTATGGTCTTCTGAATCACGAGCCAGACATGAGAGTGACATTTAGGCTGTTCCTGCGTATAAACATTGGTAGCTCAGTTTTGGGGCAGCCCTGTCACGCACAGCTAAGCTGTGCTGTTTACTTCCACTGAGGATCAGGCCTGATATCCCGTAGTGAACAAGTGAAGTGATGGATCCAGAAAACGAAGAAAAGAGTAAAAAGTTGCAAGTTAAATATTTCTGTAAAAAGAAGAGAATTAACACAGGCAGATCCTGTAGCATAACTGCTTTTTAAAGACAGCCTGGAATAAAGCAATTGCTCACTCAAAATTAAAAATTTGATAGTGAAATTTCACTTCATTGCTAAAGAAGTTGAACTTTTTACACATATCATAGAAAAATGTCATTCTTCATTGGTGCCATGCTGGACATATTGTTGCAAAGTTTAAACAAGGAAAACTTTGCAGCCTTAAGGGAGGTCCCACAAGAAACAGAAAAGAAAGAGGACACGACTAAATACAACTTTGTCCAAAGACACAAAGGTGGCAGTTATTTTCCTGCTCAAATGGGAACATAAGTATGGGTAATATAAGATGTGCCATTTATTTCTACTTCTGTTTCTGAAAGAGCAGCAGTGTTTCCAATGTTGCTGCTCGTAAAATGTAGAGGCGTAGCTTATGCCTTTGTACTGTCTTCCATAGCTAAAAAAAAAAAGAAAAAACCAGAGTGGTAGGGTGGATTCTCTCTGCTTTCAGTAGGATTTACCACAGGCTGAACACATGTGTTTGCTCACTAGGCTTGGTTGCCTTGCCTTGATCCATGAGAATGATTTAAGCTTATCAAAAACTGTGCATCACAGTGCAACCAATGTCTGCTGTGCCCACAGTGCTGAGCCTTCAAATGGCAAAGGTTCTTCTGCAAAGACTGGCACGTGTTTAAAGGCCTGAATGCCAAAGGTACAGGGCATATTTCTGTGACTTGAAGCCCATTAGTCATCTAAATTAATGGGGAACTTGATCACAGCATAGTTTTTTTAAATTGATTTCCCCTTCATGCATTCCTAGGGTATGCTTGTTCTTTGTTCAGCTTTCCCTATCCTTTCTTCTTCCCCTCTCCCTTTAAAATTCCTGTGTTGGCTTTTCTTATCCTTCCTTCTTCCGCTCTCCATTTTACATTCCTAAGTTTTGGAAATAATAAATTCGACTATATAGACATAAACACCCATCTAATGAAAACAGCATGTGATAGGCATGCTTATAGAATCTATCACTCACCTGTTGTACACAATAGATGACTTTGGTAAGAAATAGGACACTGAAAACCTTATTTCTCTCTCTCTTGCAGCAACATGGATCTCTGGAGTGACTCCAAAGCAGGCAATGGAGTTATGCTCCTGTAAACACTGATGGGAGACACCAGCCCTGAGAATTTCCTCTCACAGCACTTCCTCTTCCACTGCATTATGCAAATGTGTTTTGTGCCTTCACTGCCCTCAGCATTTCTTTTTTTCAGGCCCAGTTTCTACAGAATTACTGAAGTCATGGAAGTAATTACTTGATAGAAAATAGACTCATTCAGTGAAATATTTTGAAATTGCAATTGGCCCTTGAAAAAGAGAGTGAAAGCAGGGACAAGTAACAGGTGGTGGCAGTGACTAATCTTTCAGCCTATTATTTTACCACGTGGGGGTCTATGCCACATGCTGGAAATAAAAGAGAAATTAATCATTGTGTGACAATGTATTGGTTAAGTAGCGCTCTCCGTTGCAGTGGTATTTGCCTCCAGCTAGAAACCATATGCAAGGCTGTGGCTCTGAAAGAGTTTCAGCTGCATGTGGGCTGGTTTTGTGGTGACCAACATCACATGACTTCAGAGGAAGAGAGCTGCACCATTTAGTTTGTACAGAGAAAATTAATTTTCTGACTATGCTAAGGAGTCTGCGAAAGGAAACCTGCATGCAAACACATGCTGGACTCCAATCGGAAATGATACCTTCTCTGTGGAATTGAACAGAGAATTACATCATGTTCATGGGACTCTGTAGGATGGTTAAAAAGAGAAAATATTTCATCCTGTGTTATTTGACAGTCTCTTAGCTGGCCTTTTCCCACTGAAGGTAGGAGTGCTGTAATAAGCACAGGCCTTTATAACTAAAGTCTATTCAACTACAGTAAAATTCTATAAATTTATGTATTAAATTCCAGTCAAACTGTGAAAGGTTTTTCTACAAGAGAAACTCACAGGGTGTATCTATTCTATTTCTCCACTAAATGTGTCCTTAAAATGCTATCAAGGTGAGGTCATTTCTCCACTGGCAAAGCAGAACTAAGGCACTAAACATGTAGTTCACTTTCCTGCTAGTTTTCTTCACTCTTTTTAACTGTGCTGAGAAGGACCAGCTCCAAAACACTCCTGTCTCTGCCTGATTATAGAGTGTGTTCCAGAACCCACACAAGCATAACATGATTGCATTAGACATAATAAACTTAATTTTAAAAACAAATGTTGGGCAACACAGTTTCACACGTGGTCATGACAGGAGACAAGGTGGCCTACGTGGTCCAGCTTGAGCCTGCACCAAATCCCACAGCCCCACCCATGAATGGCAAGCAGAGAAAAACTCTGAGAAGAGGTCAGAAATTGGTGTGTCTATCAGCAAAATGATCTGATAATTTAGTTGACTCAAGCAGAGAACTCTCCAGAAAGAAGACGACTGTGGCCAAGTTGTGTTACTAATTTATAACAGTTCGAGATGAACTGCAGCCAGGACTTTAATTTATTTTTGCTCCCTTAACCAGCTGTTCACCTCTTACCTACCAAAGTGTCAATAAATCCCATAGAGCTTCGTCGTTGGTGTCCCTGCCTCAGCATGCCATGAACAGAAGGACACGCATGAATAAGAGAGGGGAAAGGCACTGCTCTCCTCTAGACCCTATTGCTGAGAAGCACAATCTCATTCATGCTTTATTCTTACTGTGGTACATTGATTTTGTTTGTAAAAACAAAGTAGATTTTTTATTGTGGTTCCAAAACACAGCTCAGACCTGTAAGACAGAATCCCTGGCCCTGTTATAGACCTAAGTGTTACTACAGCCTGAGCTCTTGTTTTGCAGGTTTGGGCCCAGCCTAACCACGGCTAATGCTCTAAAATGCCTCTGTGAGGCATTGCCAAGGCCAGTCTCACAACAACACTATAAATATAACCAACTTTCCCTAGTGGTTTGGAGGTGCATGCCCATGTAATGGAGCAAGAGCAGTGAGAAAGCTGGAGGTCAAAAGTAAGACATGAAATTCTGAGAGGCTAAAGAAAAGCCGAGGTGAAAGTTGCACCTCTGAAAAATCTTTTCCCTTTTGTGTCCCTCATTCCATCTTTGCAGAATTTTCTTTGATATTTTCACATTTTCCTGTGTGTGCATAGTAGGAAAGAAATATGCACAATTCGATGATATATTTCATGCATGAAGGGCTGACAGAATTAATTTAGGGATCTATCACAATTTACAGTGCTCAGTGAGCATGTCTTCCTGAAACTACTGTGCCTCTGTTTTGCCCTTTCCTTAGAGACAGGCAGAGAACACTTTTAAAATAAAATGACCTGCATAGAAGGAAATTTAAGAGAGTCTTAAAAATAAAAATTTTTTTAAAAATTAAAAAAAGTAAATTAATCAGTCCCTATAAAATCATTGTTCAAATTAGCCTGATGATGTGGTTAGTAGTTAAAATAGCCATGGCTATACCTTCTTTTCATTTCACTTTCTTTTAACACTGACCCTTGTGTAACCCAGTGTGTTTGATCAGATTGTGTGTTACTAATCAAGGTGTAGACAGGCCTCTGACACTGTCCTTCAAATCAAGGGCTGCAAGTGAGTTGAACCATAAGATGGCTCCAATTAAAATAGTTTGGGACAGAAGCTCTAAGATTAATTGGAAGATTCTTTTAGTGTTTCTTTTTTTTTTTTTTTTCCCACTTGCATCCCCCAGATTACTGTTCTTGTCATTTGGCATTTCTTGAATCTCCGTGTTAACTTTAGTCTCTTTTCAAATACCAGTAAAAATTTTACTCTGTGAATTCAGGTAGAAATGTAAGTATTTAGTATACTGTAATCCTAAAGAAGATCTAATCTTGAGAAACAAAAATGAAATACAAGCTTTAGTTTCAATTTTAAGAAGGAAAAAAATGTAGCTGGACATCACCTTTTGGATGATCTGTTTTTTATGGACAGTCATGTTTAACTGATTAAAAACTTATATCACACAGAAAGTCTGATCTTCTGGTCATAATTGTGGTGTCTCATTTCCCAATGGGACACTCAAATGTTACTGCAAATCTTTCCCTCATATTTTTTTGAACGGCTTGATCGTACAAAACACGATTTCAGAAAGTGTTTACACTGAACCTGCCTCCTGGTTCCTAGAGAGCAGGAAGGAAGGAAGGAAGGAAGGAATGTCTTTACTCAACACAAAGTTGTATTTTGCTCACATTTCAGTTTAAGCATTTCTATTGTGTTTGCGAAACGTACAGAAAAGGCAAAGTCTTATCATCAAAACAGGCTGATTCAGGGTTTATATGCAGCTAATTGCTTACTGTTTAACCTACTTTTAGGTACATCCCCATATGCAGCCCGTTTCAGTCTCTAAATGCTTTCAAATCAGTTGGGGAATATTAATTTGTTCCTCAGCCCAGAAGGGTGCTCAATTGTTGGGTCAGCTGTTAAGAATGGGAAAATAGTCATTAGCACCAGGCAGCTTGCTTTCTTCCATTTGATCAGATTACTAATGATTAATCAAAGCTAAAGACTTGTTAGGAGCAGGCAGCTCCTCATGTTTGAGGAGAGCCCACACTGTCTAACTCAATACATGCTTTTTGTGAAGTACCATTTGTCTTTATAACTTATACTCTGCTTTAACTTGTGCCATCAGAGCTTGTAGTTCAAACAGGAACACACAGCCCCCTATATTATTTAGGCAGGTAAAGTTTATTATTTCACAGTTATAGAGCCTTGGTTCTCTGTGCCTTGTAATCACAGAGGTCTTTTACCAGCACGAGCAGGAAATGAACTCACACCCACTTCTAACGGAATCCAGACTTAGAGATTGAACATGAAATCACAGCTTCTGCAGCTCTAGAAGGATGTATTGTGACTTTCATCCTGTAACGTTACAGTGTATTTTAAAGCCTATATGGACACTCTGACAGCTGCTAGAAATCGGTGTATCACTCTCAAATCCAAATGAGCTTCACTTGTTAACAGTTTGCTGAGGACTTGGCCTCTTCTGCTTCCTACAGAGCAAGACATTTGATGTGCTCCTTGATTTTTGAGCACATCCTGCTGATGGTTTCAAATGTGTGTTCCTGAGTTGCTCAGTCCATTTGAAACTTTCAACTCCTGAATCAAAAAGAAATAAAGGAAACTAATGCACCAGATTGTACTTGTTCAGCACTGCCAAAGCAGAATAATCACATTGCCAATAATTGAAGTTCCCCTGGATGGACAGTGGTGACATTTAGAAGACAGCCTGTTGCTGTCCAAAGAATCTGGATGCTTGGAAAATCAAACAGGGGGACAAAAATGCTTCCATGTTTCAGGAAGTCTGTTTCCCATCAGTATCCCATCTTGATAGAGACCCTTGATTAAAGCTCTCTGGGAAACCTTACTTAGTTAAATGATCAAATACCTATTAAGAATTTCATCTGGACAGCCAATATGCAATTTTTCTCTACAGAAATGCAAGCCATGGGGCAAAGGCTCAAGAAGTCTTTGCTTGCTTCCTCTTCCTACTCCACAATCATGCATGGGTACAATCAGCACTTGTTCTTAGTGAGGCTGTAGCTGCCCTGGGGTGAGGAAACGTGCTGGGTGGAAAGCTCGGCATCAGCACTCACGCTGAGACCTGGAGCTGGCTTTGCACATCTCCACGCTCCCAAGAGTGGGTACATTGCATTTCAAAAAGTCCACGGTCCTTCAGGGGTTCTGACCCATGTGGTGTGAAAATGAAAGATGAATTTTCTAAGCACAGGCTTGCTCTCGAAGGAGCATGAAGGTCAGCTGCTGTGTGCAGCTACTTCAGTAAATCAGAATGGTTTCCAAGGGTGTCCAGCTGTGTTAAGCCCTTCTGTGGACGCTCCTGGAATAATACCACAGAGGAAGGCAGCCTCTTACACAAGGGCTGTGATTCTGTAAGTGTTGCTGCTCAGAATACACCTACATGGAAGCACTGGGGAAGAGAATTTCGGTTTGTACGTCAGTAACTAAAACCTCTCGGTCTCTCTGGGCTTTACCTGATGTAGTAGGTGGGAAGAATGAGGGAATGTTTGCCGAAATACATGATTTTTGTTTTTTCCCATCTGAAATCATAAAAGAATAGTTACATGATAATTTAGGGGACTAACTCAATATGATGTTTCTCTTCATTTACCTCACTGAGTCCTCTTAGTAGCACCTCAGACTCCAAACCTTTGTTCTTTAATAGTCAAAAGTTGCAAAAAAGCAACATAAGGGAAGAAAAGCCAATTAATCTTTCAAGGCAATGATTCACAGTAACAATAGCTTTCATCTATCTGCCTCTTGTGTTAATGTAAAAATCTAATTTTCTAACTTTAAATTCATTCTGAATCCTACCTCTTTAAGCTCTGTAAAATTTCTGTTGGTGACCTCTACTTCTTACATTGTTACTCTTACTAAAACGCTTGAAAAAATGTTAATAAAAATCTTGAAATGCCTCACTGAATTGGAAAGCTATTTAAATACTTGCTATCAAGCTCGAAGTTTGAAATTCCCTTTGTCTTTTGTGTACTTGGGCAAGTCTTCAGTGGAGCTGTCTTGCTTTGAATGATTTTGTGCAGGGTTGGATGAGTGGAACAGGTAGCCCAGAAGATTTTCTTTTCCAGACTGAAACTGGAGCAAATTGAGCTTCTGTGGAGAATTAAGGCTTGAGTCCGTCCTTGATCTGTATCTGAAAGTTTTTCCTGGAACTGATTCCTAGCTTCTCAAGAGGTGGACTGGTGGAGAATATATCCCTTTTCAAAGAAATGAAAAATCAGGAGTGACTGGAGAAGCAAAACTTCCTTATTTTGAAAGAAAAAGGTACATCAGGGAGGAGGAGCTGAGGAACTTGTTTTTGTTCAACTGTGTGTCCAGACAAGATCACGGGAGGCTGGCTGGGACAGAGGAGAGACTCCCATTTAATTGAGTCCTTTAATTGTCTGAAATGATTCAGAGAAAAAAATATGAACACTAACAGAAAGACCGAGGACATCTCTGAGGACTTTGCCCTAAGCCCAAAGATGCTCCACTTTGGTGAGGAAACAGAAAAAAATGTGCCAATTTTATGGATCCCCAGCCTTATACCTCACATGTGTCTGTCATCTGTAGTTGATTGTTTCTTTTAGCTAGCTTTGATATAGTGCACTATACCACTCCATGTTATACTGTAGTCTATTAGCAGTTTTTAGCTTTTATACTGTGTAGTAAATAATTCTGATTGAGATCTTTTGTCCATTTATCATAATAAATAACTCATTTTATATAAATAGATCTGATTTGCCATCATTAAAACCTGTGGGGCAATGTGGTTCAATCACACCTTATAATTTCTTAAATTTAAACCATTGTCAAAATCTGAAGCTAATAAAGGATTAAACTTACCTTAAACTCCTTTCTGGAAAAGAAATACATTTTTGCCCCCTGTGCATTTTGAAATATGTGAGCTTTACATATCATGAAGGGCGGTGGACAAATTAAAAAAGCTGAGTAATTATTGACTCTACTTTTTAACATATCTCAGGTATTTTGAGGCTTGATATATAGTTGGGGTTTTTTAAATGTTTTGAGGTGATGGTGACACATGTTTGAAACTCCTGATACATGAGGAGTGTGGAAACAGCAAGACATGAAAGGGTCAGATCCTGCCTTTTGCATGTTTTGTGTATCTGGAGCCATATTGTGGAAGTAAAAGGAATTACTTCTGTTAAACAGGTATTCTAGCCTCTGGATTTGGAGGAGAGTTTCTGATCTCAAATTTCCTTTATGTCAGCTCATGTAACCATAATTACCAGGCACTGGTTTCTCTTATCCCAGTCCCCTATCCGACATCTGTACAGAGCTCTGAAATCCCAAACATATTGGTGTGAATCTGTGCAAGTACTCTGGTTGTGGGAATTTTATTTTATTTTTTTTTTAATTTGGGGGATTTATTTCTCTTTTTTCTGATCAGGTGCACGGCACACGCCTGGTTCCCACAACTGAGAGGAAGCAGATTCTTGCTTTTCACTCTCCTGGGCAGTAATTACAATTTGTCAGGAATGAAGCTAGTTTTGTAACTCAACATTTCCCCGTAGCACAATTGTGTAGCACCTATACAAATATTGGTTCCTGTTAAATGCTTGGGGAAAAAAAAAAAAAAACCAACAAAATTTGGAATTGGCCTTAAGTAGTCACAAGAACAAACCCTGCTATTTCCCCCTGTCCTTGAACATTGTACAATATTCATTGAAATTGTCAATAAGACTTCCATTGACTTCTGTAGGAATAATTCCAGATCCTAAATATTTATAGTTCCTCGTGGATGTTGTATCAACATTCATAATCTATTTATATATTCAGTCAGCATAGTAAAGGTACAACAAGATTGTCATCATTGCCCAAGTATAAATCTTGGGGCATCAACACAGACTTCAGTTCCTGCGCTCCTCCAGTCATGGATTTCTGATTACAAGTCTGATAAAGGAATTAAAGTAATTTTTTCTGATTAACTCGGTACTGAATCTTCTTCTTCATACCATCTTTTATACTGTGTCAAACAGTCATGAAGGAGAGATAAATGACAGATAAATCTGTGGTGGTTACCACTTTCTGGGCCTTTTTTAAGTCCCTAAGGAGGGGCATTTAGAAGAGAACAAAAGCTGTGAAAACTGGTAGTTGCCACCCAGGATTTCTGGTGGTTATTGAATAATTTTAGTGTTATTCAAATCCACAGCAGATAGAAAATCCACAAAGATAGAAAATAGGACTGTAGAGCAAGTAACTATGACTTTTTTTCACATTTTCATTCAAATTTCATTTGGAAGGAAAAAAGACCAGCATAAGAAATATTTTAGGAAATATTTTTGATTGAATATTCATAGCCTATGGTGGAAAATTATGGGATTATTACAATATCTATTTCTCTCATATGGAAATAACACCATAAGATGTCTGTACCCATCATGAAGCAATGCACATGAAATGACTGTCAACTATTTGCAAAGGGCTCTTATTGAATCTGTCACCTTTACTAACTCCCTGCATATTCCACCCCTCCACCTGCCTCTGGCAGAGTGTACATGCCTCGAGTCAGGGCACAGAGAAAACAGTCTTAGTGTAGTCTGCATCTTTTTTTTTTGCTTAAGGAACTAAGACTTTTTGCAGATCTAACACCTTTTCATGGCAAGCAAAATCCCTAGTGATAGATGTTTTTTACTTGACTCAGGAGTCAAAAACAAAAGAGAAGAGGTATCCAGTGGTGGAGCAAACAAATTTTTGATGTTGGGAGGAAATTTCCATTAGGAAATTTTGAAGGAATTTCAAAAATGAGAGCCATCAAGCCAACCTGGGAAGAGCACTCCAGGGTTTGGAGTTCCAAATTTTCCAGTCCAAAATTTCCATTAGGAAATTTTGAAGGAATTTCAAAAATGAGAGCCATCAAGCCAACCTGGGAAGAGCACTCCAGGAAAGCTTTGTCATGTGGGAGATACCAGGGGACCTTAAAGATCATCCAGTTCCACCCCTTGCCACAGGCAGGGACACCTTTCACTAGACCACGTTGCTCCAAGCCCAGTCCAAACTGGCCTTGAATACTTCCAGGGATGGGGCATCTGCAAACTCTGTGGGCATCCTGTGCCAGGGCCTCACCAGCCTCACAGTAAAGAATTTCATCCTAAATCCAGTCTAAACCTACTCTCTTTCAGTCTGAAGCCATTTCAGCTTGTCCTGTCCCTTACATGATCTTCATCTGCTCTATTTCAGAACCAAAGTTTGCCCATTGGTTCCAAGCAAAATAAAACTGAGATTCACTTTAGATTTGTAATTCTACCAAGCAGCTGGAACTTTATGCTTTTGTGTCAAAAGAGGTCTGAAGGTAATGGTATGTTAAATTGTTCCTCTGAAGCACTTTTGGTCCATAAGAGTCATATGAAGCCACGATCCTTTAGGCTCGCACAGAGCCTACAGACATGGGAAGAAGTCAGAAAACTGGGTTTTGGTTAACCTTAACTGGAAAAAAAAAGGGGCTAAAAATAACATCATTCTCAAGCACTCACAACTTTACAGCTAGTCACTAAAATCTAGGGAATCAAAACCAAATCAGAATTTTAAAATTAAATAAAAAGAGATGCTATCTATTTGAATTCCAGCTATTAAGCAGTACTTCCAAGTTTATTCAACAGCCTCGAGGGTGATATGACAGATATATATTTTACTGTGTTTTGATAATTTCTGCAAAAGAGATTTCTTCTGAGTTATCTGTTGAACTCTATCCCGGTCTTTTGTCTACATTTCACTTCTGCATCATCGACCAGCTTGCTTCTAAATAAAAAAGGTGATTGGAATTTGCAGGTGTGTTAGTTATTGGTGATTTTACATTGCTGGGAAGCCACACCTTTGACGGTTCTAAACAGATGCCTCTGTAACACATCTGGTTATGCTCAAAAAGTGGAAATGTTGTTTTTTCTTGATTAAAATAACAATAGTAAAACCATAGCTTTACTGTGAGTAGTAAAACTTATACATTCACAGTCAGGAAAAAAAAAATCAATGATTAAACTATTCATATTTCTGTTTAAACCAGTTAGTTAACTACACTCTATTTGGTGCACATATTGAACAGAAATGAAGTTGCAGTTGAGGATGTTAAACTTGTGATTATTCATCAAGCATAACATTCACCTGGAGTTGTAGGGCCAAATTCAGTGGGTCTGCAGACAAAGATTGTGCTATGTGAGAAATATTGTTTTTCCATCCTTTGGGTGTGAAAAAAGAGGTCAGATGTTCCATATAATAATCTCTGAATGCAAAATTTTAACTTCTGAAAATATTTGTGCTGTAGTAATATAGATACATACGAGTTTCCAAATTGAAAGTGACTCAGACACAGACTGTGGTGCCTCAGTTAACTACAATCTTAATTAAAGCTTGACTGTGTGCAGAAAAACTAAACCATAAAATATTTTAAAAAATAAAATAACTACTACCATCTAATATTTGAAGGTTGTTACAGTGATTGGTAATGCTTTGCAATAACGTGTGTGCCTCTTTGCCTTTTCAGTAATAAATGGATTGCATAAATGATAGAAGCTACCGTAATCTGATGAGTTCATTATGGAATTATATCTTTAACTCATGTGCAAAACTAATCATAAGAAGAATGTTCATGCTGAAGCTGCTTGAGAAGAACGGTAACTTAAAAAACTTTTTTTTTTTAAATCCATTGATACTTTACTCTATATGAACTCATCGCTAGAAGACATAAAAAATCTTTAAAAATCAAGTTACACAGGCAACAAGACCAGAATGTGCACAGAAATCTAAGTTTTGATTTATTTCTTTTTAATTAGTGAGTGCTTTGTGGCTTTGTGTAGTACAGTGAAACAAGCCATGTTTGCTAGTGTTGTAAGAAATTCTGTGTTCTGAAGCATTTAAATCAATCTAATTGCTTTTGACATGGCTACTGCTTTTCTTTTTTTTTTCTTCTTTCTCTTTTTGGTACCTGGTTCTTCCTATGTCTCTGTTCTCTCTGCCCTTCATACAACCTTTCTTACTGTTTTCATCCTTTTCATCAATGAAATTTCAATGGAAAATGTTTGAATCACTAATTCAACTCCACTGCACAATGAAGGACCAGATACCACAAGGTTATGGGCATGTCCTCTTTACAGACATGGGACAGTGATGATGTAGATGTCCACAGCAGCTGAGAACTGCTTGGGTAACAGCACCGGTTTAGGCACCACACGGGCCACCCTGAACTAATGCAACCAACATCTGCAGCATTGGTGCACAATAAAACCTGCAAACCCTTCTTTTGTGGGATGTAATTTTGAGGATGCCCGTTTAGATCAGGGTCCTAAGACTTGGAAGATCACTGCTAGAGAAAAAAGCAAAATCTGCTCTCTCTGGTGCACAGGTATTTGTCAGCCTTTAGGCACGAGTTGTTTTTTCACTCTGTCTGAATCCTGAAGCAGTTTTCCTTGTCCTCTATTCACATAAGGCCACCTGTGCTGGAAGAGCTTTTGGTTATGATCTGGATTCACACTTTGTGGAGATTAATGAAGTGAGGAATGGATACCCAAGACATTTATAATTAAGGCCTTAAGTAAGTCATGAACCAGGGCTCCAAAGATGAAAGCCTGAGTGATTCACTACATCACACATTCCCTCTTGACCACTGTTTTAAGGGCACAATTCTTGCACATGCTCAGAGAATTATTCACTTCAGAGCTCCTGGCATTATCAACGTCACAGTATTTTTTCCCAAGCACTGCTCATGTTAAATTATTTGAACTTGCATCACTTCATAAGATCTGGTTAACCTTTTAGAGCTGCAAGTAGGTGTTTTGCATATTGAAGAACTTAATCTCATTCCCACATCTTACTGGTTCCTGGGGTTCCCCACAAGGAAGATATTCTCCATCAGCTTTTCAGTTGCTTCTCTTTTCAGCCTAGAAAACTAGGATGACTTTATGGGGAATCTAAGAGGGAGCAAGTTACTTTGAAACTTAGTTTTCTGCTACAGGGTGGGCATACCTTTCAGTTTCAAATTGAATTTTAAAAATAAATAATAATTTTGGCATCTTTCAAGAAGTTGGATACTTTTTCTTTTCAGAGAGAGTGTTTAGAGTCTAGTCCAACACTCCTAAGTCTTAGATAACCAGGGACAAGAAGGAAGCCAACATGTCTAAAAGGAAACTAAGGAAGTTATTAAAAGTATAAAAGACATCCTTCAATAGGTGGAGTCCAAATGAAAATTGCAGCAAAGACAATAAACTTTCTGTCAAGCTAAATATGAAGCCATAATAAAGCTGGCTAAAAAAAGATTCTGAGGAACAAGGGTTCAGAATCTAACAATAAAACCTTTTTTTCAGATGCATGAAAAGCAGGAAGTTTGCCAGCAAGTTGATGGATACAATACATTACTGACATGTACAAAGACCATTATAGAAGGACAAATCCACAGTAGAAAAGCTTGAAAGTATCACACTGATGAATGCTCATTACGGAAGATGTCAAGGAAGTTTTCCTGTTGGAACCAGTTATTGGGGACTGTTCTGAGGAACTGCTGATACTCAAAGGCTTTGATAGTAAAGTGGATTAGAATAAATCAACACAACAACAGAGGCAAGGGCCATGTTGTACCTGGTGCAAAAGCTCTGACAAAACTCAAAGAACAGTCAACTCTTGTTGCTTTTTACCACTTCAGCCTTGTTTTAGAGATTTATGATATTCTGTGTCTGATGCTGCTTTTCAAAAAGGCTTCAGAACAATCAGGATACTACAAACTTATGTGTGACTTTCATATTCCCAAACTGGTATAACATTCCTTTTTTATAGTCAAAACAACAACAAAAACCCAACCCACACCCATGCTTATTGCAGAGCAAAACGAAGTAATTTTCCAGCCTCCGTTCTTTTGCGTGAATAATTGTTCCAAGTTCAGTTGAAAGGTATTACTGTTTTTTTATCTTTGCTTGGCTTTTGACAGGAGATTGCCTTCTGTTCTAGCTTGAAGTCTTACTGGGTCCTTCAGTCTAATTCAGATTCATTCACTGCACAGCTGAGTAGAGTGGAGAGGAAGAAGCAATATGACCTAAAAATCAAACAGGGACTGTGAGACATTTGGTGGTTCATGTGCCTGGGAGAAAAGTTGGTGTTCCTACTTCCACGAAGTATTAGTGTGGTTGATTTTAAAGACTGGCCTCAGCTCTGTTCTCTGTCCCCGGTACTCAGGGGTAAAATTAGGATTAAGTGATATTTTTGGTTTAAGATATACAAGGGCCACCTGGTCCCTGCCTGATCACCAGCATAAGTCAGAACAGCCAGTTCATATCCCTTTTCCTTTGGAGCCCTGGAAAGCAATGGAAAAGCCTAGAGCTCTGCACTTCATCTCTTTCCTTCAGCACTCCCTCTTCCATTCCTGGGTACAAAACCTGCCATCTGCACAAATGATTGAAGTACATTTGAGAATAAAAATCCATTTTGTCCATCCTGTTCCTCCTGAGAAGATTCTGCACAGAAAATTAATTTGTCTGGCCTTGTTTGCCCTCTTTTTTTATAGCTGATGGTATAAACAGACTATACATAAATAGTATTGTGAGCTCAATACAGGTAATACCTATTTTGGGGGGGCTGTGTTCAATAACAGGACAATCAAAGCTGCATGATACAATTACTGTAGGATAAAATTCCTGTTGCCTGTGTGGTGCAGGCCTGTGACATTTTGCATGCAGAGATGCCTGTTGATACAAAGCAGATGTTCTTATTTCATCCCAGTGCATTTTGAATACAGAGAACGTTGTTGATGATGATAATACGTGGACTTCCTACTTTGATTTTGGGTTAGGCTTTGATTTTACTTTTCAGCTTCAGAGTAGTTTTTCCTCACTAGAAAGCCTTGACAAACCTATCTGGACATATAAGTGACTTCTATTTATATTTTTACTGGGGAATGGGAATCCAGCTGTACATAACAGAATCTTAAATACTGACTTCTGATCCTTTTTGTTTGCTTGTTTGGGGTTTTTCTTTGTGTTTGCTTTTGTCATGAATAGTGTATGGAGACAGTAGCTGTAAATGAGCATCCCCACGTGGTCGTTGCCTTTGTTATACCTTGAGCTGTTGGTTTTGGTCCTCTTTACTGTCAGATACCAAACCTTAGTTTGGGTGCTGTGGAGCTGGAATTGCCTGAAAATCCTTCAGGAATAACCAGGTCATGTAGAGACACTTGAAAATATAACTGGAAAGGATCCCCCTCTTATCTGAGATTACCAGAAGTATATATTACTTATACTTTTTTGTGAAATGTTTTAGGTTAGCTAAAAAAGAAAACTAAGTAGTTTATGCTTAATATACATAAAATATTTCTTTTTCATTTATGAAGCTCATAGCTATTTTCACTAATTAATTCTTTGCTTTCATCTTCATTTGCTATTTATAGAGTGGGGTTCTTTCCCAATTTTATGACAATTTCATAATTACAAATTATGTAATTTTTAAAACTGAGACAGAACCATCTTAATTCCCTTAAATTCACAGACAATATACAACTCTGGTGAATGAAGTGCTACAAGATTATCTGCCTGCAAACAGCAATTAAGAGTTTGCTTTCATGCAGTTGCAGAGAGCTATAGGAGACACTTCTCTATTTCAACCTTAGCCTGAGACAGTTCCTCCAGGTCACATTTAAATAAGAGAATAGTTAAGAATAGTATTCTTAAACTCAACCTGTTTATAATACCTCTGAGCAATTTCATTCTCATATTTACCCAGATCACTTCAGATGTGCTGCAGTTACTCCATGAAATTTTCAAGTGCCATTTTCAGATGTTCATCTGAACATCAAGGCTGAAACATCAACCTTTTATTATGATGGGGAGAAATTCTCTTCAACTACAAATTTATTTTTAAAAAAATTAAATTGTTATGTGTGTGTTTACAGGACTTCACAAGTCTGGAAGATGACTTGCTGTCGGTTTGTCCCGGCAGAGTTTGCCAGAAAAAAGCAGAAATGATCATTTTGCACCGGTCTTTTTCTTGCTTAAAATACCGCCGGGGTTGTAGCTGCTCTAGTAGCTGCGGGAGAGGATGAGGACGAGGATGAGGACGAGGATGAGGACGAGGACGAGGATGAGGATGAGGATGAGGATGAGGATGAGGATGAGGAGGCGGTGGGGCTCTCCTGATGCCAAAACTCCACCCGTGGCCCGTCCCGGTACCGCGGGTGCATCCCAGGGAGCATCCCCGGGTGCCTCTGTGTTCCCAAACCACGGGAAATGGGCCCATAAACACCTGTAGAACATGAAATAACCAACCTTTTGAGGGCTGTTGAGTCTGGCTTTGACCAGCTCTCGCCCTGTGATTCAGAAGCTGTGCCCTCTCTGTTCGTTCCTCTTCCTTCCTGGAGCTGGAGCTATCTGGGGATGCCCGGGCTGAGGAACGAACGTGGTGTGTTGTGATTTAATAGGATGATTATAAATTTATGATTTATAGTGATGCTGCAGCCCCTGCACTCCACAACCAGGCAGGAGCCATCCCAGCTGGGGCACCTGGGACATTCCTGGGGCATTCCTGCATTGCCTGCCTAGGAAGGCCGGTGCCCGGCTCAGCACCTGCCAGAATCATCCCTAAACACAGCATAACATTTCTTCTGAAGCTCAAATTCACACAAAATTTCCACTTCTCTGCAATTCCTTCACATTTCTTTATTTTATCTGGAAAACAAAAAAATCAAAACAAACAATCAAACAAAACACAAAAACAAACCAAAACCAACCTCTTGGAGGAAAATCAGAGAGGTTTTCCATAGATAGCAATGCAATGCACATGTATTTTCTCTACAACCAGATCTTGCATAACCTTTAGAAGGTATTGTTCCTGGAAACCTGATTGGTTTAACACATACGAGGGCCACCTTGTGGAACAGCAAATGGATGGATAGCTGATCCCCAGGGGAGAAAAATGTAGCTCCTCACTGACAAGCATGTGGACAGACCAGGAGATTCCAAGTTGATGTTGCTGGGCTGATGACTTTATTAGCAAATACTTTATATAAGCCTGATTTGTGTGTTCCCAGGTAACAATGTTCGGTTTAACAGCTTACATAAACATAACAAGATCTAGTGCATCCCATTATATCAAGCATTGAGTGAGAAATTGGGAGTAGGTCATCCAAAATAATGCAGTTTGACATGAAAGGATTTTTTTCAGCTAATCTAGAAATTCTCTGGTGTGGAGGAGGTGATATGTTTTGTCCCTGAAATATGTGATTCTGCACAAATACAGGCTCCACTGATAGCACATCAGTAGATAGCCATGTGAGAAATATCCCTTTCTCACTAGTTTTAGTATCTTAATTAAGTATATTTGACCAGTGAAACAAAGGCAGAGTGGCTGAGTGGGCAGACAGAAGTGCTACATGGCAGATTCATCTTAATGTGGGCCATCACCTTTTGTCATGTGAGCAGGAGCTCTCCTGCCCCACAATCCAGAGTGCTTTGTATGGGATTTCTTATTTGTGCTGTCTCAAACATCATGTGTTTGTGTTCCTCTTCAGATGAACTTTGATTCTGACCCTGCTCAGGGTGCCTTGCTTGTTTTGGAAATATTTGCAATACCCCCAGAATGTTTATTTTCCACCCCAATACGTTTCTACATTCTTGCAAGCTTTCCCTGGTTTTAATGCGATATTTGGCTGGGAAACAGAGAACACAAAAGGAAAACAATGCCCCAGTCTCAGGGAAATGTAGTGAAACTGTGACAGAAAGTGTTTTATTGGAAACAAGACAAAGATTTCCAGAGAAATAATAAACAAACAGAGCCAGCGTCTCTGCAAGACCATCAACTCCAGATGTGTATTTCCTGGAAGGACCAGACTGTTTTGTTTAACTCTCTTCCGCTGCCCTCAGCAGGTAGGAGAAGCAGAGGGCAGGTTTAGTGCTAATGTTCCAGGGCAGATAGTTAGGTATTTAATAAGTATAGCAGCAATTCAATTTGCATGACCAGATAACCACATACAGATTATTCCCAGTAATGGATCCGAAGCGCTGACTTTCGCCAGGTATTTGTTGAAGACCAGCACTTAAACCACACAGCTTACATAAAGAGTAAGCTCCAAAGGGGCAGCAGCAGGAAAACACTTCTCCCCTGCAGAGCTGTGCAGAATCTGTCTAATGTCAATGTTGACATTTGGGTCTCTTTTGCCAGGATAGCGTAGAGTATTAGAAGGATCAAGACGAGATGTGTATTTTCTGAAGCAAGGGCTCCACTCCTCCACCAAGAAACAGAAGTTTCACAAACAGTGACAGAGAACCCGAGAGCAGGTCCTTTTGGTATCCATGAAGCCATAGCACCATCAACTTCATGCACATGGGGTAGATGGAAGTGCAGCTATTGAGATGAGTCTAGGTCCAGAGTCAGACCTGAATCCAACAACCGCTGGTTGTGTCACCTCAGAGGGCTGGATGGGAGCCTTGCTGCACTGTCACTCCCCTGACAGTGCTCAGAATTCAGCTTCTCCATGACAGCTAACACCTTTCCCTTCAAAACTACGTCTGAGCAGGATACAACATCTCAGTTCAACCCTAGAAGTAGGATATCCCCTTTGGATAGACCACAGACTGGTCCAGGGGGACAGTGCGAGACTGTGTCCTCCCAGAAGCGCAAGTACAGCTTGCAGAGCTACATAATCTAAGTATTAAAACTAAAGTGTTGTTGGATGGCACCAGATGCTTTAAATCCCACTTTGTGACCAACAGCGGAAGCAGAAAAATAAGTGGGATGCAAATCAGAGAAAGAGGCTCAGGTAGGAACTTCCTCATCCAAAAGCATGAGGAGACTTCAAGAGCTTGGAGTTGAGAAAAACTGAGTGACAGGGCTAGAAATGAAGAGGTTTTACAAAAGATGAGGGAGAGATATAGTCCTATATGACCAACCTAGTCATAGTAAAGCAAGCCATATTCTTTTCTGGTTTATGAAACAGCCAGGGGATTAATAACTAAATACCAGTGGTGGGCTCTGCAGTGCAGGTGGTGCTTAAGCCTGGAAGAACACAGTGTGCCCAAGTACACTGCAGATGAAGCTGCTGCACTGGCAGCTATCACAGCCATTATTTTCTTGCTAAGCTAAGCGGGTCAGACATGGACATTCACAGGGATCTCAAAATGCTTTGTTTGTATTGAGGTGAATTTCTATGTGAGCATTCAGTGAGCAGCAGCACATCCATGTACATTCACTGGTGTGGATGATGGATGGGATACCTAATACATGGAAAGAGACGGCTAACACAGAGAATTTGCCTTGGGACAGAGCTGGGGCAAACTTTTTTTTACTATAAAGGCCGAGGGCCGAGAGGAAGGATTGGCTTTTGCCCTACAAGTCAAGATAACAAAATTGGCACTGCACTCTAGTGCACAAGTGAACCTTGTGACCAGCAGCAAAAAGCCAAAGTCTTTGAGCAGACAAACCCACCTACCTGGTATGAAGGTGCAGAATTGATGTAAGTATATTTGCAAATCAACACTTGAACATTGCAATGTCTGTGGACAAAGGACAGGCAGCCCAAACAGCTGCAGAGCTCCCTGAACCTTTACGAAGCAGCACAAACAGGCTTGCACCAGCTCCCTGCCTGTGTCAAATGCTAAAGCCAGACAGATGACTGTGACATGCCAGTGCTTCCTGGAGGGGAGATGTATTATCTGCAGGCTACACTCCTGCAGTGCTCCACTCCACACAGTGGTTGAGCATCCAGTGGTACCTCAGGACTGCAGGCCTTCATAACACCAGTTGAACACAAGCCCCAACCAACCAGACACAAACCATCTGCTCTCTCTAATGTGCTTGCTTGGCACAGCCAGCCACGTCTCCTTTCTGCTGGGAGGGCTGAGTGACCTGAGAGCCAGCCAGCTCTTCCTCAGGGCTTAGACACACTGACTGGCCTTTCAAACTCTGGTGGAACAGACACAGAGATGAATTTTGCACATTGGAGTCCCCAACACTCTCACTGGGGCAGCGGCAAACAAAACCAGCTGCAGTTTGCAAAAGGTATAAGTGTCACTGCAACTTTCTTCATCATTAGGAACCAAAAGCCTGGAATAGGAAGTTCCTGGCAGGAGTTTAAACTTGGTATTGCTGCATAAAGCCATCATGGCTTATGCTCAACACTTTGAAAAGTATTACACTATGTGTTTATGTATAGTAAAGTGTATAACAGACATGGAAGTCATCAGATCTCTGGATTGTCTGGAAAGTTCCTTTCTCACTCTCTGTCTGCCTCATGCAGCAGGGATAAGTTAAAAATGGTCTCCCAGTGTGGTGCTGGAGCATGTTTTGTTTGAGGTTAGAGAATCTTTGGACCTATTGCATTTCTCCTCTGACTGCAAACATTAACCTCTGTAATTGTATCCAGGCTGGTCTTTGTCCTGGTAAAGAATAGAGCATAACTTAAGTTTTGGCTTTGAGATACTCTGTGTGGATCCTCTGTGTAACAAGACAGTTTTTCAGTGGCATTGAAGGATAGTGGGATGGTTGATTTTCAACAGTAAGTGGATACCTAATGTCTCTCTGTGCCCTTGGAGATCATTCCTTCCTGTATTGTTTTGCCACCTGCCTACATAAAGTTTCTGCAATTTAGGGGTTAAACTCAACATTAGCAACAGAAAAATCAGTGCACATAATGAAGAAAAACCATTTGGTTCTGGGCAAAGGCACAAAATGCTTTAGGGGCCTGTTTAATATTCATTGTGCATATTCCTGATGAATTAATGTCTACTATTTGAGTTTCACTGGTTATTTTGTTGTTGGTTCTGTTTAGTTTTGGCTTTTGGGGGGTGGAGGGGATGAAGGATTCTTTTTATATCAAGACCTACAAGGGTGTAAGGTGAGACTGACTAGATCAATTTCATCCTTCGTTAGCAATGATTTCTGCAGGTTTCTGGTAGTAGCTGGACATTTCAAATATTGGCAAAGTTTGTTCTTACTTTCTTGTAGATGAGCTAATCTACATTTTCAGCCCTTGAGATCACAGGTCATAGCTGTGCTTCACCAGCTGCAGTTGATGATGTTACTGACACCCAAAACAGAGAAAGGAACAGCCAGATGCATCAACTGCTAATACTGTTAGTGGTGGGGAACCTGGGACTCCTGGTATCTTCACCCAGTTCAGAAGAAAGGTTGCTACAGAGTGCAAACAGGTGAGAGAGTATCCACTGAAGTTACCTGCTTTTCAATAGCTCTAAAAAACATTTTATTATCTGTAGGAACAAAATACGGAAAGATGACTCACATTCAAATTAATGGTTGGGCTTTTCAGTGACATGTGAAGAACTTACCAATCCATCTCACTACAAATTATTCTGATTACATTCTGTCCATTTGCTTGAAAAAAAAAAAATCAGTCTGTATTTCTAATTCTTGTCAGGCTACTTGTTTAAAGACTTCCCTGTATAAGTGAAGTTCAGAAAATAATAATGCGAGGCTCATCTTGCTTTAAAAAGACTGACAATAACTGTGCTCATCTTGTGTGAAACGGTTGTTCTCATATGATGTGTTTTTTAAAGAGACAGTCTATGTTTTATATGGAAATACACTTCATTTGTCTTTGTCTCAAACGCTAAGTGCCTGCAGGAGCAGCCTCCTCTTGTGGACACAGGACACCAGTCCCTCTCTTGACTCTTTGACCCAGACTAATTTCATTTCCCTCAGAGGGTGGAGCACCCCAAGGACTGGGGGTTTTGGAAGGACAGTTTGGGGCAGACCATGATATCATCTTGGTTCACATCTGTGGAAAACAGTGAATGCAGAATAATGACTTCACTACGAAGATTTTGTGAAGCTGCCAATGAACTACTTATGAAACCTCTGAAAGATTGTGAGAGTGTGTGTAAACCTTCAGTGAGACACAAACTCCAGTTCATCTGTGCAGCTTAATCAATGCCTTCATTGCCCAGGGTGGTAGTATAAAGTTGTGAATTACAACATGATGGGGTTTGCCTGTTTCCAGAAGTTAAAAGGCTGGCTCCCACCCAGATTCAAAAGAGCAGATTGCTTTTCCAGGGGCTGAGTTAGGAGTCTGTGACCAGCTGCTGGGAATGATCAGAGAATGATCAGAGATTGATCAAGCACTCTGTAACAGGCTAGAAAAGAGTAAGGCTTGCTTTAAAGACAGTTTTGTTTTGGTGGGTTTTGTTTTTAAAAACGGAGTTCTGGTTGATGGAAATCATACCAGAACCTGGAGAAGGGAAAACCCATTCCTGGAAAGGTAAGACGTTGCTGTGTGGTAGTTGTTTTATACGTGGACTGCTTTTTCTTGGGGTATGTTTCAAGCAAAGCCATTTTTACTTGGTTTCTTCTGTGCCACCCAAAACTTGCAACAATTCACATATAACTTAGCAGGTGCCTTACAACAGTCTCCTTATGTCCTGCTAATTAAGTCCTTAACTTTAATTAATATTTTATTTATAATAAACAGAACCATTAGTAAGTTCTAGAAATACTGCTCCCTGTTTCTGTAGCCTTCAGGCCATCAGCAGAGGATGATCAGAGAAGAATGATTCTGGCTCCATTTCTAGAGAAGTTAATTTTATAGGAAAGATTTTTGTAAGTGTGGAGCAGTGTATTGCTGCATTGGGTTTTATTTACCCTTTAACTGTGGGATAAGAAACAGCTTCTTAATGAGAACTAAGAAACAAAACACCATTTTGGAACTGCTCGCAAAAGTAAAGCAAGACTCTCAGAAGTTTCAAGGATTCATTTTTCTTGTGAGGAAAGGTGAGCAAGAGATTGGATCTACAGCAGGTCTGGCATCACAAACCAGTCTTGTACTTTTGGTGTCTTTGGTTACTCTGCTAATGACTCAGAGATTAAAGGTAACTCAGGGGCAACAAGTCCTTGTTTAAGCTCCAGCTGATGTGCAAATGTGTGTGTTCAAATACAGGTGTTTGTAAAGCTGCAGGGGGACAGGACATGACACAGCTCTGACTTTTGAGCAAACTCCTGCAATGTGGGTTGATGTAAATATGCCAAATGAAGATAAAAAAGTGAGCTGTGGTTTTTGGTTTTTCTTTTGAAAGAGGTGTTTATGTGCTTGAAGGGGCACAGAGTGGAAGAGAGAGGAAAGGAGGTGAAAGTATCTATTGGATCAAATCGGTTTTTTTTTCCTTTGTGTGTCTGTTGGTTTTTTGGGGGAATGTTGTTTCAAGTTAGTGTTGTTTCTAATAGGTGATTTTGTTTCCTTGTGCGTGTCCCTCCCGATCTAGCCAGGATAGAAAGCCAGTACACGAAGGTAGATTGTGTTTCTGACTTTTTGGTGCTTCCCAATTAAAGAGACAGAAACAAAGCACCATCCTACTTTGAAATGTTTCATGCTTTGTATGTTGTTGCATTTTCCATGGTCCTCATACCGAATTATGTGGCGGGGGATATCTCTGGCTCAACAAACCTATCTTGTGTGATACTAATTTCTTAAAGAATCACAGAATGTTCTGTTGGAAGGGATCATTGAGTCCAACTCCTCAGTGAATGGCCCATATAGGGAATTGAATCTGAGACCTTGGCATTATTAGCACCAATTTTTAACCAGCTGGGCTAAACTTGGGTCTTTTTGCTTGTGGTTTTTTTCCACACTCCTAATTTGCTGATATGCTACAAATTTCTTAAAAAAACCCCAAACCCCTCAACTTTTTTTAAAACCACATAATTAAGTCCTGAATGACATAAAAGCTACATGAATTTGCACCTATTCAGTTGATTCAAATGCCTGTAAGCAACATAGTCCTTACTCAGAACCAGAACAATTTAGCCGTTTATTCACATATTATCAAAATGTAGCTACCTCCAGAGCAAAAGGATGTGCCCAGCGTAACAATGAGGGTACAGCTATTTTGTGGCTATAAAGTATTTTAAAAACATGAAGGATAAACCCTGTGAAAGGTAGTTTGGGTAGAATTTTTTGTAGATGCTGCTTTTAGCACAACAGTATTTCTGTCTTGTTGGCACTTTTGCACCAATGTAGTCGGCAAAAATCTAAAATGACAGGAATGAAGGTCACTTGGCTCTGAGCTGCTGTTGCAGGACTTTAGTAAGGAAAAGAAGGTGGGACAAAACCAGTGTCCCAGTATTTCAGTTCTATTTAGTCACAAAGTGATGCCTTACTTACCTCCTGAGTATTGGCTGTTATGGCTTTCCTTCTATCTAATTTTTTTGGTACGCAACTGTTCTTTTTTGGCAGATGAAACATGCAACTGCATCCAAATCAGGGCAGTTATTTTGATAATATTTTATTGCCTCATAAAACCTTGTTTTAAGTGTGTATGTGATTAATGACACTTAAGGACTAACATCAGTGACAAGCAGGATGAGAATGGCAGAGAATGAGTTTGGTCACTCACTCTTTGAAGATGACAGCTCTAGAGCTAGTCTTGAGCATCAACAGCAAAGGTGTTTGCACTCAATCCACCAGAAAACATGCAGGCATTAGAGCATGTAAGCAGAAAGCCACTCTGGTATATTTGGGAACCAATTTCATGACTAAATTTCACTTTCAAGGAAATCAGGATATACTGATTTGTAACACACACGCACAGGAGCTTGAAAATGCAGAGCAGGTCCAGCTGTTCTCTATAAACACTAAATGACCCTTGCTGAAATGATTATGCCTAAAAATACACTGAAATATATCTGATGAAGAAGAAAATACAGGAATTTGGTAACTTTCCCTGATTCTTTTCTCCACATGTAGTTTTAAGGAAAGCGTAATTTCCTCAGGCAATATTAAACAATTAATAAGCTTAAAAATTTATCTAGAGAGCATATTAATTTGAGCCAACTCTTTTGATGCTGAAGATGATCACAGTCTCCTGAAAAAGCCATTTGACCACCAGAACAAGTCTTGCACAGTGAAAATGAACAAAGATATGCAAATACAACTTAAAATGAATAGAAACCCACAAATGCTGCTTTATTAAATTCTTACAATAGGGAGGCACTTTTACATTTAAAAAAAGAAGTGCAGAGGTTTCATTGTAACTACAAAACCCTACGATATTATTCCATGAAAACGAAGAGAAACAGTCTGTGTGAGAAAGTGATTTTTTTCTTTCATTTCTATACAATTTATTACATTTAAACAAACAAAACCTAAAAAACCAACCAAGTAACAGCAAAAAAAACCCCAACCCCCCAAACCTTTTCTTCTGTTACCACAGGCTGGCATAAGCATTTAAAACATTGCTGACACTTTGTGTCCCTCATCCCATACTTCCTGTGTTTGTTGTGCAAGGCAGAGCCTGACCCAAGAGCCTCCCAGAATTAATGGGTGCTGCTGAGATACCATAAATGAAGTGGCCACACTTGATGTCAAAAGTCCCAATTAAGCTCTGCCTTGCTTGAAAAACCTGCTTACTTCAGTCAAGTTACTTCAGCTTGGGCCCATGTGAAGAAAGTGTGTGCTGGGATGGTGGGAGAGCAGGGAAGGATGTTCTCCTGCAGTTATCTCCCCTCCGTGGAGTCAGGAGAAATCAAAGCTTGTTTTACCATCCTAGAAGTGAAAAAACCCAGTAGTTCAGTGGCAATTAGCCCCTTGGATGGCAGCAGCTACATATGAACCAGTGCTGGAGAGATTCAGAGGCTGCAGTGGTGTGAAAGTTGGAGCAAATCCTGTCTTACAATGTCACAAGCGGGAAGTGAAGTTTAACAATAACTTCAGACAGAGCAATAATGTTGAAAGATGGGCACAGATTCTGCAATACTGATGTATTAAGGTTAGCATTCCACAAAAGAAGTAACCTCGCTAATGTCACTCAGAATATCTCTGGAGAAAGGCAATCCTCAAAATGAATATTGTCACAATCCATCCTTCTGTACATATATTTCCCCTTCAGTGTCTCAAGTGTGGAAAGCAAACCTCAGGTCAAGAACAGTGTCTCTGTGGTTGATGGATGAGAGTGCACATCCATAGCTCACAGCAATTCTCTTGCTATTTATTTGGTTTGGGGTTAACAAAACCACTAGGTGAGCTGCACAGGGAGGCTTGTGGTTGTGTGAAAATGAGGTTGGAAATGGAAAGAACACTCAAAGGATGTTAAAAAAAATATTAGAAGTGCCTGAAGTGGACACACTTGAGGAAAGCAATACTTTTCTAGTTACCTGCTGGTTTATTAGAGTTGGCTGAGCAGAATATGGCTTTACTTTCTGATGTTACCAGCAAAACTTGGGCTTTTAAGGATGTCAGAAACACACCTGCAGCACAGCTCACAAAGAAATCTATTCTGGAGCTCTGTGAATGCAAGGTTGACCTAAATAAAGGGAAGATGATGGACCATCAGACTGTGCTTATGTTGAGGAGTGCTGGATCTGTCCTGAATAGAAGAAATATTTGCCACAATTTCTCAGTTTTAGAAATTTGGCAAATTTCAGATTGATGTCCTATGATGAAGACCAGAGCTCCTTCCTTCAAGCCACTTCCTTTCTTTTCCAAAATTGCCTGGGTGTATTTTAACCCACTTTAAATTAAATCACCTAACCTGATCCATAACTCTTTTAAAACTCTAAAGCTGGGTTCTAAAGACAGAAGAATTAAAGCTGGTACAGTATAACAAAAGCTATTTTCAAAAATTGAGCTACTTAAAGAAACATTTCCATTTTGAAGTTGCTTTACCAATATAAATACAACTTGTAAACATATTCACAGGGAGCTTGGGCTATGGATTCCAGGGTATTTTTTTTCCTTTACCAAAAGCTCATATTACAAAACCTGTAGAGATCTTTCTTTGCACGTTATGCTGGGAAAAGTTTTGTTTAAATTCTAATACATTGAAATGATTTTCAACTTGTAACTTTGTGCTGATACATGAAAAATGAAAAGTAAAATTGTTTCTAAACAGAAATGCCTAAGCTTTCTCTTCAAGCTAAATATCCCAAGGATATAGTATGGACATGGAAGATAAATCTAGCTTTAAGACTTACCATTGATATGAATAAAGAAACATTTTACAGAATTTTCATCTGGATTGTCTCTTTACCTCTGAACAGAGAGGGAATTTTTCCTCCATTCTATATAAAAAGGAGGAAAACCAGTATTTCCCTGGCACATCTTGCATAAAACAATGCAGGCTTCATTATGGCATGAGACTAATTACACAAATTTTATCTGAAAGGAAAAAAAAGTTAAATTAATATCTGAATGGTTACTGCATAATCAGTGGGCACGAGTGAGATCTGATGTCGTTGTGTTTGGAAATGGCTTCATCCAGATCCAGCTGCCTGTTGTTGACCTTCACCTCCATGCAGCCATTATAGAAAGCAGTCACTGGTGTAGCACCCAGAGGAACATCTGCACAAAAGCATATTCAATTTATTAGGCCAAGACATGCAAATTTTTCAGATTAGGAAAAACATGGGGAATACTCCACTCTCCATTCATTATTTAGTCATGGGACAAAAGAGCAATTTGTCAAGAAACACTTTATCTTGATCTTAAAGAAAAGAGGAAAGAACTAAAGTCAGCAAAGCTGAGAAAGGTCAGTAAAATTTGAAATATCCGTTAGAAGTCTGTTCGCATCCAGAAACGGAACTACAGGACATTTTTCATGGTAGCTTTTCCTATATTAACAACAGGGAACCAATGGTTTGTATCCTGGAGTCTGCTGTCCTTGTCCTGATGTACAAACAGATGTTTATGGGCTTAGAGGTCACAGAAAGAACTGTCTGACTTTTGCAGAAAGCTACTCTAGATTCAAATCTGCAAGTTCTCAATTGGGGGCCCCTGGGAACCTCACACATCCTACTGCTTCCTTACTGCAAATTCTGTAAAAGACTCACTTTGTCTGCTACTCATTTAGGTATTGTTTGGCAGCA
This sequence comes from Oxyruncus cristatus, assembly GCA_013399855.1. NCBI lineage: Eukaryota > Metazoa > Chordata > Aves > Passeriformes > Cotingidae > Oxyruncus > Oxyruncus cristatus. The sequence goes on along the minus strand of VXAY01000371.1, from coordinate 73,626 downwards.
TCAGATCATGGATATGCTTCCAGGAAACAGTATGTTAAGCACAAAATCAAGCAGGCATTACTGTGAGGTCTTAGGGTACAACTGGATTCTTACAAGGTAGATCAAAACACCTTCATCAATTAGAATGAGGATGAGCAGGAGCTGATCTCAAAAGCATCATCTCTTTTTTTCAGATGTTAATCACCCTGTTCCTCCTTAGGAGATAAGACTTGATCATCTGAGGAACAAGAAACGTTGCTTCCTTGTGATTTTGTTTTGCTGTAAGCTGAGGTACTGAACAAATAGCCCTGGGTTGTTTGGTGGTTTTTGGGGTTTTTTTTTCACACCAACAATGATAGGATGTATGCTGACGCAGAACCGTAAAAGTCTCATTTAGCCTGCACTGGTTCCACTGAATTAATTAACAGAGGCATATTCCCAACACTTACTGGTGTGAAGAAAGGTGTATCAAAATGAGGGACTTACGGTCTTCATGAAATACACATTTTAACCATGCAGTTCTGTGCACTGTAGCTCAGTGTGGGGACCCCTACCTACTTTTTTTATACAGCTCAGTAATCCCAGAGGCTTTTCAGAGGTGAACTAGAATGAATAAATGCCAGAATGGCTGTACAGAGAGACTTGAACTAGTTTTTCTATACTACTTTTTCCCTCTTTGGTAACAGAGGTTGTTGTGGAAAAGCCTCTTCAGATAACATGGGGGGGTTTGTTGTGTATTTTTTGAGACCTTTAAGTAGAAACTTTTTATTCGTACAGAGGATGGGGGTTTTTTGTTTTGTTAATTTGCATGTTAAAGATAGCTTTTAAAACTGATTACTTTTAATAAGCTCTAAGTAACTAATACTTGTTTCTTACCTATTTGGGATGCCCAAAGCAAAGATCTTAACTCTTAAGATATCAGTTGCTTTGTGGCTGGCAATGTACTAGAAGGAATCATATATATATCCCAAAAATGATGAGGTCTAAGAAATTACTGGAATCTTAGTTACTATGGCTCAGTTAACCTGTTGACTCACCTCTGCTAAGTAAATACTGACTTCATCTCTCCTTTAAAAGCAGGCAGGTATTACAAAAACACTCCCCTCCTGTGGTATGTGACAGCACTGCACCATTAGTGCATTCTGCTCATTCCACACGTTCCATTCAAATTGAACACACCTGGTTATCTGGTTTCCAAGATATTGCATATCCACTCAAAAACAAAATTCAAGGCGAAATTGGTGCCTGAATCTTGTTACATTCTTGATTACCAGTGTGTGAAGACTTGTAGGGAACAATTAAACACATGGGCCTGGATTCTGAGGGAACCACCACTTCAGACAGGCTGTGGTACCTGCAGTACTGCCCTGAACACATTCTTTTTCTTTTGACATGCAAGTCTGAGGGTGGAACTATAAAAAATACACTACCTTGGAAGAAATGCCTAAAGAGATCATATCTAATGGATAACTCCCTTCTTATTCCTGTACATCCTTGTCTTCTGCAGAAGAAACATGGTGAAAATAAAGATGCTGAGTATCTGGGGCAGTGCTGTAACACATTTTACATACGTGTAAAATGGATGTCAATTCCAGACACGTTGGTCAAACCCTTGGAATTTTCTTAGGAATTGTGACTCATTCTCCATAAAATAACAGAAGGCACAGAAAGGCTCTATCAGTAGTAACATGGCATCTTTCCATGGCAATTTTCAAGTTTGAGTATCTTAGGCTTTCAAAATTCCTCACCTGGGGCAATGCTATTTTTTCTTCTTGATTCACCCTGAAGTCAAACTACTTTATAGATAAGCATGTGTACAATTCCTGTACCAAAAAATCCTTGTACATGTCTTAAGACTGGCACTACACTTTTATCTTCCTTTAAACAAAATATTTGTTGTTTCAACACATAAAGATTTCCAGTTATCTATTGCCAGAGTTTAATTGTTGAAATCATATTTCTGACGACTTCTTCTGCACTTCTGACAGTTAAATTACTTAAAAATGCTTGGTTTTCCCACATGCTTGATACAGTTCCTGAATTGTGCCAGCTGGTGGCATTTCAGAAGTATGCAATGCCCATTTCTTCCCAACTCGAAAATGAAGACATTTTCCAAATTAAAAACATCTAGAGAGAGACCCAGGTCTTAAGGGGCCATATAATGCTACTGTTGAGAAGCAGGTTCCCTTAAAAGCTGGATGAAACAAGAAGCACTTTTTTTCTTACAATTATAGGCTTCTCCCAGCTTGAGTAAGGCTGAATATAAACAGGCTTGTACAAATAAACAAATTAATGAAAACAAACAGAATTTACCTGGCAGCCCACCCAAGTAAGTGACAACATTTGCCATCATGGCTTGATTCAGGACAGACAGGTGCTCTGAATTGCTTCTGTCTGTGTGTGAATCCACAGACAGTTCAAGTTCCTCTTTGGTTACTAGAAGTCCAACCTGCACCTTTCTGGGGGTACATAACTTCTTTGATTCCAGATGTGCAACAGTTATGTTTCCAATGGTCACAGTGATTTTCTAAAGAGAAAAAAGGTGGATCAGAAAACATGTCACGTATAACTTTAACACACACTTACACTTTGTTCTGGTGCACTTTATATTTGACAGTAGAAGAACAGGAAATGTTAGACTCACCTATTAAAAATTGATACCATCAGCTGGAAAAGTTACCAAAGTTGATGTGTAACCACCACTTTATCACTTTTGGTGATGCCATTCTTAAATTTTTAAGTGTATAACATCTTTGGCTGTGGTTCTGAGGTGAAATCCTGTTTCATTTACAGGCAACAGTAGTACCACTACAGTTTTAAAGGTAACCAAGTGTTTGCTAGGGCAAAAGCATGGATTAGCCACGGAGCATAATCATGATCTAGCTTGGGATGTTCAAGATACAGCTCTAGATGATGTAAATGGATGTCAATGGAAACTTAAGGACAACAAAATCTGTTTATGAATTCAAACTAACACAACGCCATTACTATATCATCATCATTTTGCTACTGTCATATGCCCCTTTCTGCTCTGTGCATTTGGAAGGAAAGGCTAAAGAAGGAAAGATTAAAGAAATCATGATGTAATGGATCTGACATAGGATTACATAATGTAATGTAGCTGACATAATAATTAGAATTATATTTTCACTAATAGAAATATATTAATACATATGAATCAGTCATTAATAGAAATATATTTTATAATAGAAATATATTTTCGGCACATCACTATATGATATAAATCCTTTTCAAAATATTAAGTGAAGCTACCACGCAAATACACGTGAGTGGCTTTTGTAGCTTGATTTTTCACAAATGGGGCAGTAAGTTAAGTGAGACAAAACCAAGATGTGAGACTTATATATAACAATTAATTGGTATGATAATTAAGATCACCTGTGAGTCAGAGGAGTTAGAGTCCACTATGGACAAGGCAAGAGGCACTGTTTCATTAGAAACCAAGGCAAACATAACACCAGTGTCTGTGGATGAGCGAATACTCAGAGTCACATTTATTTGCCAATCTTCAGCACTGTCAAGGTTATCTGTTTTAAAAAGAATAATGGAAATTATTACATCCATCTGGTAATGAAAAATTAATACGGTGTTAAAAATCAGTATTTAATCTCCTGCTCCCTATGGAAAAATTAGTATTAATCTCCAGAAAAAAACCCAGTGAACTTTGGAACTTATAGAAAAAACTAAGTCTAAAGAAACCCAACCAAAAAAAACCAAACAAAAAAAAATCCAAAACAAACAAACAAAACCCCCAACCAAACAACAAAAAAAACCCCAACCCAAAACAAAAAAAAACCCCCACCTAACTTTTAATCCTGGATCTTCCCAGTTTATGAAATTTTGGAATGTTTTTTTTTGTTTGTTTTGGGTTTTTTTTGCTACCTTTTCCATTCTAACATGGAACAGCTGCCACATTCATTACAGGTCAGTTCAAAATTAAATTAAAAAAAAAAATTATCCATAAATTACTGCCAAGAAAAACTGGCAGTTCTCACATCCTTTTACATTTACAATTTGAGTGGCATAGGAAACTGATATAAGTTGGTTGGAAGCACAGAATATAAAATGCTGGAAAAATCTTTTTAAGTGTGCTAGTGAATTTAAAACAGCAAGTTCTGGGATGAAAACGATTGGGACTGAAGGGTAGCACAGCATTTGGGATTGGAAAGAGTATAATGACAACAGGATCTGGTACAATGCCCAAGAGATTTGGGCTCTCAAGTGTGCACAAAGAGATTCTGGATTGCAAATTTTAAAGTTAAGGCAGAAGGTCAGGCAAGGAAGTTCTGGGTTCGGGAAGGAGCAAGAGATGCACCTACAGTCTCAAGACAGGATATTTGTTGAGAAGCAAAATTGCATATACAAATTGTCAGTGATCCTTTTCTACATCCCCAACTTTTTGTTTTCCCCACTGATGAAGAGGGGACAGAATTAGATTTTTGGAAAGTGAATGTGTTGTTCAACAGTGCCCATCCTTTGCATATAAAGAATATGCTCCTGAATGGAAAGCACTCCAGAAATTGAATAAATGACAGATCAGAATTCTCATTCAAGCAAACCTCTACCAGAAGTCATTAGTGGATGCAGTGGTGTTTAGCTTAGTTTGTGTGTCCTTTCTTATTTTCTTTCTTTTAACAGTTCATCAGTTCCATTACTAGCACAGCAAAACAAATATAAGGATAGAAAAATACTCACTATAGTTTATCTGAAATGCTGCCATTCCAGTGCCAGGGTAGAAGGATCCTCTTCCCACTGATACTAAACAGTGTTTGCTTTGTTTTTCTTGAATAACTTCTTTTACACCTGAATGTCCCTGATTCATCAGGTTCCAGGCACGAATACAACCATCTAACCGAGGGTTAATCTGCAGAAGAATTACACCATTAAGTGTTTGTCATCAAAGTCGTTTTAACAATAATAAAAATAAGGCATTATTTTGCATATCAACTTACTTCTGTGTAGTTAATAATAGTCTTATCAATGCCATAGGCCATAGCACTGATGCTGGGAGAAAACAAAAGGCATGCTTTTAGTATCTGAGCCTTCCAAAGGTATTTTTGATTTACCGTTTCCCACTTAGATGCCAGTGATCTGCAGAAAAACAGACTCCTTCAACTCTGAAAGCTCACGTGACCTGAACAAAACACCGGAAGCTTTTCGGTCTCTCAAAGACAATGATCACTAGCACTGTTACTTGTTCAAAGTTTCATCTTTTTCTTATACCAAAACACAAAGGAATTTCTGGAATTGATCTCTATTGGAAAGGGGATGTCATTGTATTGTTTCATATTTTTTCTTTCTGCCTCACTTTTGAGCAAAAAATTTATTTATTTATTTTTTCAATAAATAAAAAGGTGTACTGTTCCCTTTTGCCTCTATTTAGATTGCCAACTAGTTTGAGGGCTCTGGACTGCAAGGCAGACAGTTGCAACTTGACTGAACCCATCCCCAGTATGAGCTGTTGAGGTTAGAAGACTGAAAGAATCAGTCTTCTGATTCTCCACCAGCATGGGCTATTATAAAACCCAGTAAAAATGAAAGCTCGTTGTGCTCCCTGCACAGTAAATTCTGCACCTACTCAGAGCCTACCAAAAGCCAGCACCATAAACATGAATCACTCTGAAATGCCCTCTCAGCAGAAGTGGTGGTGATTTAGGGAGTCTTAAAGCTTTATTAGGAAACATGCTACAGAATCCTGAAAGATTAGACCAAAAGCTCTGTGTTTTTACAACTGAAACATTACTGAAGACAGAACACAAAGCTTGTATTTTCAAAACAGTGGTTTAATAACCAGATTTTCATTTCCTAAATGGGTTCCATGCCAAATTTGCTTCCTCCGTGACTCCTAAGTAAAAAACACAAAACTGAACCAACAGAGCAGTATCAATCAACATTAGTCTTGTTATTTTAGTTACCTGTTTAACAAGAGCATTGCCCACTTTGCGAGGTAATCCTGCAATGTACACCTTAGTTTCCAGGAAACCCTGTGACTGTTTAAAAAGAGTTCCTGGACTGTTAATACTCATCACAGCTTCTTTAGCTATTTTTACACTGATGCTGTGCTCCAGTTCTTCAACTGATATCTGGAATAAGATACAAATAATTAGATACACATAAAAATGCAGCTGTTATAGATGGAGTAAGCGAACCAGGCCTTTCATCTCAGAGAGGAAGGCTTGAAGAACAAAATGGATTTTGGTCTAGCAAATGTAAAACTTGCTCTATACACAAAGTATCTATTAACTATGCACTTGACCATGCAATCACACTTTTCAATATTCTGCCACTTCCTTTTTCATGTTTAAAAAGAATAATTGCTTATGTTGACAGCTTATGGTGATTGTCCCTTTCTTGATTGTAAACAGGCAACACAATTTCCTGATGTAAGGCATTATTGTGCATTTCTTAGTTGATTTTTAAATCTGGGGTGTGAGTGCATGATTTTTAGTCTTGTAATCGTTGCTTAGTTTCTCCCTACTTATAAACACAGAATGTTTCTGTAGTGGGTTTAAGGAAGGAGAGGGGAGAAGAAAACCCAACTTACTATATGCCACAGTCCATCATTAATGGCTTTGCCTCCACTGGTGACTTTTGTTCCAAATTCATTCTTGAACTGAATTTCAATCTTCCCATCACGAAGAGCCAGCAATATCCACGCTGAATTGTCAAGGGATTCTGCATACAGGATAACTCCCTCTGCATCATATGTCCGGAAATCAAACTCTGCTGTAAATCTGAGTTGTGAAGAAGGAATCTTAATAAGAAGACAGGAAACATGAAATACTGTATAACCTATGATAACTCATTACCAGGGTTAAATAAAGTTCATAGATATTAACCTTTTGCTATCTCTGCAGCTGAGGAGTTGTGATATTTGCATATAATTAGTCAAAAGCAGAATTTAATGTGAGCCTTGTTCACCCGAATCCAGTGAAAAGTTTCCAGATTAACAGGCTGAGCTGGCATTTGAAAGAACCTTGGTTCAGTTCCCAAATCCACTATGAGCTTTACATGTGAAGGATATCCCACTCCCTTGAATAAGATGGCTGTAATATTCCCATTGCGTTTTGTGAGGATGTGATGCAGACAAAATATATGAGCAATGATGTGCTTCAGTACAACAAGAGTTGCCAAGTGTTGTCCTAAAACAATCGTAAGCTGGCAATTTGCTTTGATTATGCTGCCTTTTATATGCCATTCTCTAATGTTTGAGGGTTTGTTATCTGATCTTGGCTGAACATGTATATGTAGCAAAAAGAGTCTGCATTATAGAACCTGTACAGTGGAAGCGAAGAGAGTAGAGGTATAGTAAAAAAAAAAAACTATCTCCTGAAGCTTTGGGAATGGATAAAATAGATTAAAGATGAAAGGGGAAAGCAAAGCATTTGGAAGTCAGGACTTGCTGAAGGCAGCTGTAATTAATTTGGGTGGCTTTCACTCGCAGTGCTGTTCCTTGTCCGCCAGATGGTGCTCCCCCTCACCAGACCCGCACCGAGAACCGTCCTGCATTTACACACACTAGTAGGACACCTTCAAACATTTATCACCTCAGAAAGGTCTTCCAGAACTGCTTTAATGCTTGGCCAACTTGGAACAGCGGCACAGGAAGAAGTTCTCAGTATTTATGTCCTTCTGTAAGGTTCTGGGGCTCTGGGGATCACCCCCTCAACAGCTGCTACTGTTACCTTCAAATTGTTCTGCCAGGAAGTCAAGCTGCAGTTTCAGCTGCTGCAGCAGAGAAGTCCACAAGTAATAAAGGGGTCACCAGCACTAACAATTGCTCTGACAGCTGTAAAGAAAATCTCTAGACAAGGTGCCATCCTTGGAACACACTGGCCTGGTTTTGTTTCTCAGCAGTATGTGCAGAGCATGTCACAGCTTCTACCCAGAGCATATTTAAAGTAGCAGCAACATCCAAACTGAAGGCATTCCCATATATAACTGGGAGCTGTACAGTAATTATTTTCCTATAATCTCTGAATTTTCTGTTGATAATTTTAAATGCCTTCCTGTATCACCACCTCCCACCTTCCCCAGCCCCTGCTGTTTCCTCCAGAGGAAGCTTCTGTCCTGAGAAGGCCACAATCTTTTTGCTCTCTTCTCCATAAACCAAGAGGACCCACTGCTTATTAAACTCACTGTCCTCAGTCCTCTTCCCTTTTTCACCATTCAGTTCTGGATCTCTGTGAACTCCTTTTCCCAGCCCATATCCCTCTCCCTTACAGCAGCACTGGTAATGGGGACTGTAATTGCCTGAAGACTTCAACCCTGTTATTCACAGACCTATGTAGGAACCTGAGTTAATTCATTCTTCGTACAAAGGTATCTTAACCACCGGTTAAGGTGGAGGTGGTGATATAATTTATGCATGCAAAGCACTCTTTCTAAACTCTCAGAAAATTAATGAACACAGATGTCCATAATTTTAATGCACACTTTTATAAACAGAAAGGTCTTCCTTTCTTGTGACATTGCTTCCTTTCTTACTTACCTTGTGACATTTGGCAATTTAAACTTTAGGTAGAGGACGGGAATTCCTATGAATTGCTCTGCCAGGTAAAGCAGTTCATAATTTTTTTCGAGGTTCAGTGGAATACACTCAGTAATAGACTGAAAACGGCAGAGAAAAAGACCCATTAATGCATTGTGATGGCTTATGAAGCAACTCCTGTTGGCTGCTGGCCTGTCCTTTTTTATTTTTAAAGAATGGCTTACCTCTGTTTTTTTGTGCTTTTTAAAACTTGAATATCTATGTACAAATGAAGTGGTCTGGTTTTGCTTTTGCTTGTACTGTTCATTATTTAAACTGCTGGAGGATAACTCACGTTGGAACACAGTTCTGGTGGATCAAAACTACTATTTAAATATTTAGTATTTGAATTAAGAATTCAAATCTTCCATCAGGTGCTTTCCTTTCACCAGGGATGTCTGACACCCACATACTTGGGGTCCTGCCAAGCTCCATTATTGAAGTTCTGTAGAATCTAAACCTGATCAGGTGTTAGAAGGGAATGTGTCAGAGCTGTGTCTTGAGAAGACTGCATTAAAAAAATAAAAGGTGATTTTATTTTCCTTATCAACACCGATTCACAGCTACTCATAGCTGAATGATCTTTTATTCCCTGGAATAAAAAGTAACAATTTACAAGTGGATTAAGTAACAGATTAAAAGAAAATGTTTCTATCTTGGCTGTTCCTTGAATGTACTTGTCCTATTTGAGCTCTGGAAAGGAATGCCGACAAAAGCAACACCACAGTTCCTACTGGAATAGCACTGAATTAATATTTCTGAGGATTGATAGTGGGACTATGAAACCCTTAAGACTACATTGTCAGGGAAAGTGTAAAAAATTCCTAAGTATTTGTGGCAACTACAACAGTATGCAGAACTGGGATTCATCCTAATGCTCTTGCCAAAGTCAAAGTGAGTAATCACAGTTGCAATGGCAGGGGGGACATTGTGCTTATTCCTTCAGGTATTCATCCACTTGATGTTTTAAACAAAGATGTTTCTATTCAGGAATAATACCTATTTTGTGTGGTGCAAGTTTAAACTAGGAAAATATTCAGTAAAGAAATGTCAAGTATCCATTCTAAGGCACTGCTGACTTATCTTCTGAAAGAGTAATTTTGTACTTAAGTAATATGTAAAATTTCATTTAAAAGTAAAACACTGATTCCTTTAGGTACAGGAAATTAGGCTGTGTGTGTGGAGAGAAGTGGGAAGACCCCAGAATGGGGTTTAGAGGAGCTGCCTCACTGAGGAGTCTAAAAAGGCCTCATAGTAGGAGTCTAAAAGTCATTTGGATCTAATCTTATCACTCAAAATGCCCCATGACTGTCTTCTATATGACGGCAGAATAGTAGTACTACAGAACAGAATGATCAAGAATAGGTGTGAGAACTTTTCTGTTCTCAAGAAATGCTGTACTCATGTAGAAGTTATCGATGCAGTTCCCAAACTCTGACTTCTGTATTCCTGATGCAGCAGTTCCATTAAATGTAGAGGTGCTGATCTTTAATTTTATGGCTACTTCATTTTAAGCCTGCTGGTATCACTAGTCTTTAGACTGCATTTGTTTTCAGCTGATTAAATATTTTTTCCCAATTAAAAGGCATGAAACTAACTTCCAGATAGAGAACTAATCACATTTGACCAACAGTATTAAAAATAAGACCATCTTCCAGCCTCATTAAATGTTACTATTTCAAGGAGGAGCGAAATGAAATATAATTACTGCCAAGTGTTGTTCAGATACTAAACTTCAGAAAGTACAAAAAAGATCTAACACACAGATGCCAGAACTTGTGTCAGATCTTGTTCCTGAAGCTTAATCCAAATTTTGTTAGACTCTGTTAGAGGTGTTTTTTTTGTTGGCACTTGTTATGTGATTTCCCTTTACGTAACAAGTCTCAGCCTGCCTGCACCTTTCAAAGTATACACAGAACACAAGAAAATCCTTGGACTTGAATCCTTGAATTCTGATCCTCTGGAGTTTCAAAGTTTCTGCTACTAAGAAGTGTAAATTTTCAAACTGAGCAAGAACAGCCAATTTTGGCTGCAGGATGTTCTTCAATTGGAAAGTATTACTGAGTGCTTTTTCTTAACTTACAGCAGATGAGAACTGTGGAAAATAATCCAGTGCGGTTTTTTTTCAATCCAAACAGGCAAAGCATAGAGTAATTCTGAAACAGTGAATGCAAACTTCTGTGCACTCTAAGGAAAACTTTGGAACATATGGACAAATGGAACATTCTGCCTCTGAGATGGCTGAACAGAAATTGTTTGAGAGGAGAAAGCTGAGGCTTATTTTGGAAGCAGCACAGAATAAAGATGACTGGCTAAGGCAAGCTTCTTTTGACAGGACTCCTGTAAATGAACATTCATGAACTGAATGGCATCCAAATCCCTACCAGGCCTGCTTTGTGAGCCAAACCATAGATCAGAATCTCCAGCAATTTTTAATCTGTTCTCAAATACCTTCGTATTTACCTAATCTAATTTATCCTGTCATCAAGAAATACCCAATTTTGTGATTTCCCACATGGAATAGCACAGTCTTACCTCACAATTCTTCATGTCCTTGGAGAGCTTGAACCCTTTCTTGCCATCACAATAGCAGCTGTAACTTCCTGGAGAGTTTACACAGAGCTGAGCACAAACATTTTCAGCACATTCATCAATATCTAGGAGAAACGGAAGCATACAGGAAGACTTCTTCATGGCATAGACTGATAAACTAACAAAAATTAGTGCAATAATGGACAAGATAGGTTCTCTGGAATAACAGGAATTCAATAGGTGACTGCTGCTAAGCTAAACTAATGCTCATGGACGTCTCCTATGTAAAATTTACAATCCAGAATTACTTCCTGTGTGTGTAAAACATATTAATCTGGTAGAGCCCTGGTGTGGAGAGCTGGAGACAGTTTGGCCTGATTTGTGAAGCACTGAGAAGCTGAGTTGTAATGTGGTTGAATCAGTGAAAGAGACCTCATAAATGACCATCACATATGGCAGAAATGCCATTCTGAGTTAGATCTCTTCCTTTCCCTTTAAGACATCATGAGAGCTTAGATTTAATATTAAGAGTATAAATGGCAAGTATGTGAAAAAAGGACCTGCTTTATTAATATAAAACCAAAATAATCTCAGGGCAAAATACCTTTCCAAATAAAATGCAATCATCTCATAAATAGCTGAATTTCAGATAGCATCTGCTTGTGGAGACAACAGTCTGATTTGAACTGCAAATAAGCTAAATCAACTCAAGGGACTTAATTTTCTACTTAGCAGGTTGTACACAATAAATAATTTAAAAATGAAAGGCTCTATAAAAGCCCAATGTAACTTTTACAGTTCTAATATAAAACCAAACAAAATCTCTCCTTGACAAGAGACTCTAATGAGGGTGATTTGGAGCTTCAGATTAAAGTAACTGCAACACTTGTTTTGAAACAAATGGCCCTCCTAGTGGGAATAAACAATTTTGTACCAATGCATGCATTTAGATCTGTTTTATGCTATGCTGAGATTTTTCTAAAGATTAATATTTTTTTTCCTGTTGCTTGGAGGAAGAGAGAGGAAATGTGGTGATGCATGGATATGGGGAGGGACGGTTTTGTGTGCATTAGACAATTCATGTGGGAAGAGAAAACCTTGATCCTTTAAGAGATGAGTTCAGTTCTCCTGACTGCAGGATAGATCCCTCCAGCACAGTAAGTGTACTTACTAATTTCCACTACACATTTTTTCTGGCAAGGTGTTTGAACTTGCAAAAGTGAGAAAAAGATAATCAGATTCTGTGTCTAAAATTGTATGGCTACTATGAAACAAAGACAGAACTGCACAGATATTTTCCACTCATAGTGGCTCCCATCTTGAGCAGGGATGAAGAACTGCAGCAACATTCTCCCAGGAATGGGTGAAGAAAAAAAGAAAACAAACTCTTTTCTGTTCCAGTCTAGTAGAATCTGTCATCACAGAGATAGCTGTGCATAAATGTATTTAAATTCACTTTTTCTAATAACCATAATTGAAGTTGGCCACCTACATGCAATATGGCAATGAAAAGCTAATGTCACTTAGCATTCCTGTCAGTCTGCACAATCCTGTCCTTAGAAAGGATTTGGTGACTCATTTAATGTGGTTACAACAGGGTCTAAAACCTTAGCAGCATAATCTCCTTCTAGGAGGTGAGACTTTTAATTGTAACATCCTCATCTTGCAACCTCCTGGAATCCACATTCCACTAGAAAAGCAATACTTACATGGTTGCATCAAATGGAATTTATCTGAAGAAAACACTGAGAGTAGCGAGAATTAGATTAATTACTGTGAAGTTTTTCTCACTTTGGTGCACACAGGAACATAAAATTGTCAGTAGCATTTTAATCCCATAGTAACTGGACAAAGAGCTGACATCTGGATATGTAATCACTACCACTGTGCAAAGCTTTGTTACAAGAAACCCACATGAAGAGCCATGGAGCAAAAGATTCATGGCTAGTAAGAAGCTACTTCTGTGTCCTTTTGAGCAGTAACATAAAGGCAGCATCTAAAATATAAAAACCAGTCATTGATATATTTTTCTTAAACTGGCAATGTAGAAAATTCCTCTTCATTGTAAAACTCTAAGAGCTTTCATAGCTGTCCTACAACTGAAATTTAATTTCTGATGTGTACTAAACAAAACCTTTGACAAAGAGAGATAAAAAAATACATTCTAAGACAATTATGCAAATACTTTCAACACTTGAAAAGTTATTTTATTATGGTCTGTGTATGAATGGCTTCTTGCTAGTTGGCTATCAATACTTTTCAACTTTGCTGTAATTGTTACAGAACTTCGTTTGGAAATTTTTAATTACAGATTTTCATTTCATGAAAGATGCTTCTGGTGCAGCTCTTTTCATAGCTCTTTTTTTTGGATATTTAAGAACAGTTTTATTTTATGCGTGAGGAATTTATAAACAAATCATTTAGAGAACTGCCATGCTGTCATTTCCAGCAGTTCACATGGAGATCAGTTCACTGTAACACTGTTATTTTCTAACATAACTGGATACTTCTAGGAAGGATTAGATAAATGTTATGTTAAATGGACTTCAGGAACCCCAGTGAAATGGTCTTTCCAATATCTGAGATCTATGGACATACAAAGGACAAAGACTGAGCTCCTGGCCACGAGGATTAAATAAGCAGCTAAACATTGGCAAAACCAATCTTTTTAGTTTCTTGAGACAGCTTGATTAAGCCCAGTTTGCACTTCTAACTTGCCAAATAAGTATTTTAATTGCTTTTACTATAGCTTGTCTTGAGTTAGGGATATTTACTGACTGATATCAAATATTCCATCCTTATAACTGCAATGATGATTAAAACCAAAGTACAAAATACTCTAGTAATGTTCAGATCCTCAACACATTGGTCCAAGGTACCTGCAAGAAACATGTCAGACAGTTTTTTAGAGCTTGGACTGAAAGTCCTCCCTGCAGTGGGAAAGGAAAGATCCCACGAACTGAGAATCCAATGTCTGGGAATAAGTCATTGCAACTGTATACACTAAATGTAATATAACCTGACTGAACCTCTGAAAGAATAAACAATTGAGTCATCATTTAATAAACAGTTTGCAGACTAAGAAATACACCACCAAATGAGATGCTGGAGTTTGGTGGATTGAAAAAAGAAGGGTGAAGGGGGAGAAGATAAAAGAGAAAAGGAGGAGTTGGGAGCAAAGCCCTACCTTCACAGTTCCTGGAAGTTGAATTATATATGTAGCCTTCTGTACATTCACAGTCATATTTTCCCTGGGTGTTTTTACAGATGGCTGTCCCACAGATGTTTGGATGTAGCACACACTCATTTATATCTAGAAATACAAACAAGTTATTAAAAAACAAGGCACTCTCTTCCACATAATTTTTTTTTTCCCTAACCCTATCCAAACTGAGTGAGGCTGGAAAACTGGATTACCATGCTTTCGTAGCAGACTACAGCCACAGCCATAAAGATTTTCAGAGGGAAGAGACACGTTTGCATGCCCTCAGTGGAAAAAAAATTCTTTGCCTGCTTATCTTTCTCATTCTTTCATGTGTTCTGCTAGTAACAGGAAAAGTGATGCTTTTCCAGAAAGGTATGGAGAGAAACAGTCTGCAGAGTTCCTATAAACTAAACCAGACTGCAGAATAAAATCCTACCTTAGAAAAAGACATCCAGAAAGAAAGACAAGAGAGAATCCTGTTAGAGGTTCTTACATGCTACAATCAATTCATGTCACAATTGTCTTTTAATTGGTTCTGCTGACAGATGTTCAAGTCCCTCACCATCTCTCTATCCCTCAAACCATTTTAGCATCTGTCTTTTGGGGTGTTTCCAATTTTTCACTGTCATTTTCACAATGCAGATGTGACAACTGGATTCAGCACATAGCATCAATCTTATTAAATGTCTTTTGGACAGAAAAATATCAGATCCCTGGTAGTACTTCATCCCCACTTGTATGTGCAGGGATCATTCCAGTTTTCTCTGTGGTTTTGTAGTAGTAGCAGTGGTGTACCACAGGGAGAACAGAGTCTGCCACTGACTTGCCAGGACTCCTGGAACCTTATTAAGTCAAAGCTGCCCTGAATTTGGACTACTTTTCTACAATTACTGTGTGTATTTCAAATTCCTAGTTGTATAACTGTAGCTGGATGTAATGAAATACTTAAATCCAGTTTATCAAATGACAGAACTGGTACTCTAGGTACTAAGGTATAGTGGTCTACTTTTATCTTTGATTATTTTTTAACCAAATTTTCCAGTATCTTTTCAAGAATTACAAAGATTCTAACCAACTTATCTGCTTGCCCTTTTTGACAAAACCACAGTCTTTCGTTGTTGTGGCATTACTTTGGAGGTTATTAATTCACAAAAATTTATGGACTAAAGGAAGTGATAGCTGAAGATGGCCTAAGTTATTTGACATTATCCAAAACTGTTGTCATAGTCTGGCAATAAAAAATGACATTAAAATAAAATGAAATTGTATTTTTTTTCTAACTATGCAATAAGAATTGCTAATTATGTCAGTACATGGTCTTTATCTGGAATGGAATGAAGCACATAGGTCATGGCCAATAACAACAGACAGGCAGGCACAGAAAAAAAATAATTCTGCGTGAATAAAAGCCAAATCTCGCTCTCCATTATGAGAATTTTTGGATTCATTAATAGTTTCTTCTCCAATCAACTTCAAACTCCCGAAAGAGCAGCATCACTAATTAGGAATGATTCAACCTCAACCCAGGCAGGATTTCCATGGTAACAATATTAGCTGGTCACATCACTTTAGATTCTTGTTTTAGCATATTTAAAGCATATGTGAGACTGGTAAGGGATAAACCCAAGCTTTATGGAGCTCTGAAATGAAGAAGAATCTCATCTATAGCCTTTTTCCTCTTTTTTTTTTCTCCTTGATCTGGTTCACTGTGTGGTTGTCAGAAATGCTCGCACTGAGTAGCTAAGTTAAAACATGGCTGCATTTTTCAGAGGCAATACAACCTTTTATGAACTTAGAGCATTTATGGAACTATTGGACTAAATTCTTTCCTCTCTCTAGTCAGCAGGCAGTGTATTGTCATGTCATAATGTTCTTAAGTCTCACTTTGTACCTCCACAATCCCGTTTGTTTGAGTGCATGAAGTATCCATCTTCACACAAACACCGGTAGCTCCCAGGTAAATTGGAACAGCGTTGGCTACAACCTCCATTGAAGTCTTCACACTCATTTATATCTGGAAGAAAAACAAAATGAAACGAACTGAGATAGTATTCAGGAACAGCAGAACCGTAATTGTACTCCTGAGAACTAACATATGAGATCAAAGACTATACCTTCTTCACAGTTCTCTCCTCTCCACCCCGGTTTACAGACACATGTGTATTTGCCTTGTCCATCTATGCAATCCTTATATCCATCTTTATGGCATGGCAGAGGGCTGCACTGGTTTGAAATTTCTGTGGGATGGAAAAATCGAAAAGACTTGTTATTTGGGGTTATTTTTTTCCCAGGAATCAATTTATTCTTCTTCTCTTCCTATAGGTACCTGTCATGAAATAGGAAAAGGCTTGACGCAGAACATAAGTAGCCCTACAACCATCTTGTTACTAATTCACAAGTGACTGAGATCATACCAAGCCACCAATACTTTCTTTGTCAGACAGAAAACAACTAGAAGACAAATTACTTGCCAAACCATGCCAATGCCTGCAAAATATGACCACATTCGGACTTCTTACTCTTTTCATTACATTTTAAGGATATTTCACTTTTTAAAGAACAGTGCTTTGCCCCATCATATTACCACAAATTTCACTAGACAGATGAAAGTTTCAAGAATACCAAGACTTGAAAATTAGATGAATTTCTCTGTTCAAGGAGGGTCACTTTTACAGAGAAACTGGCACCTCAGGTTGCCTTGGCCATCCAGGTCAAGAGTAGGCTGGATACATCAGCGTTTAATACTGTCACCGTTTACAAATATTAATTTCAATGACAAACAAATCTGCATCATAAAGAGCAACTGAAGACTCTTTATACATGCCAGCAAGATCTCAGAAAGCAAAGTTCAAAATGTAGATTAGGGTAGAGAACACAGAATTCACTGCCTTTTTCTCTCTAATTGAAATACATACATTTCTTTCAGCAGTTCCCATAAATTTTAATATTTTGCATCAGCGTACCATATTAGGCACTGCTGACTATGGTGTTGTTCTTCTTGGATTATTTTTCTGCGGGCCTCCAAACATTATAAGTGTATTGTTTCTACTTTAAAGCTCTGGAATGTCCTTCTGAGACACGCTTTAAAAAAAAAAATAAAATCATATCCAAAAAACCAGACAGGAGAATGAAAAGTTGAAAGGATTCAGTGATGTTCAAATTCAAAAAAGTGGAGTGAAAAGGCAAGTATGTTCCTGAAGACCGAAAACTTGTTGCAATTCTGTACATAAGGCCTCACTGGGTTTCTTAATATTTCTTACTTCACTGAAAGAACTAAAGAACTGCAGAATTTTCCTTGTCTTTCCTAGATGGGGAATAAACAGTCAATCTATTCATTGATTTTTATAGTTGTTTATCTAGAAATCTGTGTCTTTAAAATGTATGTTCCTTTGTGTTCTGAAATAAATAATTTGGACAAATCTAAACCCAATTATTTTTCAATTCTGCTCACACTGATGTTCTTATTCTTTGATTTTTTTTCAGCTTGAGATTCAAACTATTTACTGTATTATAATAAACTTAATTACAATTATTTATCTCTCAACAGTAAAATTGGATTCTTCATTTGACAATATCAAAACCATTTGGGTTGAGAAGTTCAGGAAGACAAAAAACTTATAAAAAAAATGTTTATATAGGTTTTAGAAAACCTTTGTCTCAATAAAAACACATTTAAAAAAAAAAAGTTATATAGTTTTAACGGGAATTTTAAATTCCACATTCTCAGCAGCGGCTCCCCTCCAGAAATGTGCACAAATTTAAGCCTTATAACACTTGAAAATTTTATGCATAAACACTTCTCCTTTATCCTAGTGACTAGTAATAGTTTATTTAATTTGATTTTATAATGTGAACCCAAAGGGAGAAATACAATGACTATCAAGTAAACTAGGTTTTTTCACTGCGCTTTACAGATTCACACAGCTCTGCTGAATCCTTTCCTCCTAGGACCTCTAATGAGAGTGAGAAAGATATGAATGGGACCATATTTTAGCTTGTGACAGCAGTCGTGTTGGACAAGTGAGCTGGAAAATATGTTCATCCATGACCATGTGCAGTGTAATTATGAAGGATTTTTTTTTGGCCTACCATTGTTTGCAGTGACAAAAACAGTGTCAGATGGTTAAGTATCCCCATTCAAACAAACTGAAGGTTTCTTCGATATAACTAGGCTGTAAAAGCTTAAGAGGTTTAGAGAGATGTTTCAACTGTGGCAAGTAGGGAATATGTTAAAAATTGCTTCCTGTGAATTTTTACTAATGAGAACACAATTCACGTTGGACTTATCAATGGATAAAGACATAAAAATAAAATATTTGAGAAACATCACAAGTTTCATGCTTTGTGACCTTTATTGGGGAGTCAGTGACTGTGTTCCACATAAGATTTGAAATTTTCAGCTGATGTTACCCACTTTATGAATGGCCACAATGCAGCTATGGGCCAAAGAGTGGTACAATGAAGAATTAACCAGTTAACTAATAGAACATGACTTGCTAGATGCAAGAGTTAAAGACATAGTAGAGTACAGAGGAACTGGGGAATATTGGTGGGTTGCTGTAGGACATTTCTGTTTCCAAGAGAGTTCTGCCTTCCATTTTGCACTTAGTCATGGTTCTTTTCCAGGGTGCTTCATAGAGCTAAAACCAGTCACTTAAACTGCTTTCTCTGAAAATGCTCTGTATCACCTAACATTTTTTGTCCATTTCTGCTTTAGATTGAGTTCAATAGTTATTTGTCTGTTTTTCTGCCTATGGGAACTGCTTTGTAGCCACCACGTATGTGTTCTTAGATGTGATTGCATTAGGTAAAGCATTTAACAGCAGCACTTACCCTTGACGCAGGCCCTCAGGTCAGCTGGAGAATCAGGAGTAACTGCAGCAACCCTGAAAACCCCAGCACGATGGGAGGCAAGGCAGCCTGCAAATGCAAACCCACCACGATCTGCTGATGACACTAGCACTCATTTAGACCGAAATAACAACAAGGTCATTCATCTTCAAAGAGTCTGTTCCCAAAGCCTCAATTAGGAAACTTGTCTGGGCTTGTTAAGGATGGCTGATCACAGAGCAACCTCCTGAGTGCCTCTGTACTAAGGATCTAAGCACTCAGGGAGCTTCTGTGCATTATAATCAGCCTGAAAATCATTCAAGTGCTCTGGGCAGAATAACTAAACCAGTATTATCCAAATGAGAGGATCAGTGAATTATACACTAGAGTTGCTCAGGGGTTTTTTTGTACTTACCTAAATATTTGGGATAAAAATACTCCTGCAGAAAGAAAAGAAAAATTTCAGGTAGATAACACTGGAGCAAAATATATCACTGAATATATTCTAAACTATATTGGAATTAGGACTACAAACAAATTAAAAAGTTACTTTGACTCATAGAATACTGGCCAAATTTTCTATATCACTGTTAGGTTAAACAAGTAGATTATTTAATACACACAAGATTCAATGGAGAGATTAAGATACTGCATTGAATTGGGAACTTGCAAAATGAAGGCAATGAAAATGAATTGGGTGTCAAAATTACTTTGAAAATTCTCTTTAAATGGAAGGATCTGGTCTGATGCTGTTATTGGATGCAGAGCCAGCTTCCTTTATTTCCCGTTTTCAACCTGAAACAAACAAACCCCCGTGGAATACATTTAACTTCTCACAGCAACTTCATTTCAAAATGAAAAGTGTTACTACAGCAAAAATTATTAAAAGCAATTGACCATTACTGATTACTGAAACTATTTAAACTTAACAACCAGTATAGCCAAATACATCCAACATTATTAAAGACAGAACTTGGAACTGACATTGTTTGCAAAATATAATAAACCTTTTGTAGTAAAAAGGTAAATAAAATATACCTGCTACCAAACAATGTGCAGTGGTACTGAACTGAGGAACCAAGTCCTCCCCACACTGAAAAAAATCTTGCAGTAATTAAATCTAACCATTTCAGTAAAGTTCTTACAGCTTTGAAGTGTGAATTCTATGTACTTCTGGCTTTTCCCCTGCAAAGAACTGTCTATGTCACAGATATTCATAAAATACTTACAGTTTCAGGATTATTTTCAAAGACTTCCCTGGCTTCTTCCTTATTGCATAATTCTTCAATGCATTCTCTTTCTAGATTTCCTTTCTTACTTTCTTCCATAAAAGAATTGGCTCGACGTTTCCTCAGCAGGAACTGGGAGGCATATTGCTGGGATAAAACTTGGGAGAAACAAAGGAGCTCTGTCATTATTTATCTATCTTTTTAACAGCTGAAAAAAGTTGTAAACACTGAATAAATATGAGAACCGAACACAAAATTCTGAATTAAATGCTTAGTCAGGAGCGGAGTTCACTGTCATTTTGAAAACTGGGGGCAAGAAATCCTGGGAGTCTGTTTTCTGTATCTGGGGGAGCTGTTTCTGACCAAAAAAAAAAAAAATCCTGAGTCACCAAAATGTTTGTGCAATGCTATGTCCAAAGCATAATTTAACTCTCATATTCAGGACAAGATTTTTTTTTTTTTAAAGATAGAAGTATTACAAAATGAGGTATGTGACCAGCAAGTGGAAAAAAGCTGCAAAGCCTCTTATATTACCTGTCTCAGTGATCTAGGAGTAAATATTCTGGTGCTATTTAAGTCATGTGAGACCAAAAATATGTCTTACAAAATCAGGCTACTTGTTATATGTAATTAACATAAATGTAATTTTATTTTTCAGAACTGTACAGAACAAGACAAAGTAAAAGGTGAGAAATCTCAGATAATCTATAAATACATTCACAGTTTACCAAGACAAAATAGAATCCTAGCTAACTTTTATATTTCAGATCCATCATGTTATGTGTTTATACTTAATTTTCACATATCTTGTTACTGTCATTTTACTGACTTCTACACAAACGGTGAACAAATAGGTGAGTCAAGAAATGATACTAAAAATGAAAGATATTTTTGCTTCGGTCTTCTTTTTAAAAAGAGACAACACTACAGGAACAGCAACTAAATCAGACTGCCTCGTGTTTAATTTTTGGATGCACCTTGTGATAAAGAGAAAAATGGAAGAGCATAATTGGAAGAAGTCCAGCTGACAGGGTTAAAGAGCATGGATGACACATGTTAACTAGAGAGCACCTGAACTTCTACACCCGCCCTTCTTTTACCAGCCTTTGCCCAACTTAACCTTTCAGAGGAGTACAGAGTGTGAGGGTCGTGACACCTGCAGTGCAGATCAGATTTGGTGTTGATACATATTCATCACAGGTCTGCAGACAAGACCAATTCAGGCAGAGACAGTCAATTCAGTCTCCTCATGAGCACATAATACCTCAAACCCAGAGCACCCTATTGAGACATACCAGCAGCCAAGTGTCAGGGAACAGCCTCCCAGTTTCTGTGCACTGACAGGAAAGAGAAAACTTAGAAAGAGTAGCTAATGAGGCCAGGCCCAGAACCTGAATCGAGAATGGCTTTTAGATGACACATTTAATAAAACCATACCATCCTAAACACATTAAGGTCTCTAGCAAGTTCCAGGGAACACAGCTGAAGCACTCTGCAACACTGGATAATAACCTGAAGAAACCTTTCTGTTACAGCATCCTGAATGTATTTCATGTGGGGTGCACTTGTACTTCCAAACTGATCTATTTGCTTTCACTTTGGTAAGATTAGTGATTCCAGAGAGGCAATAGATAAAATTTCCTTAGCATAAGGTGGATGTACTACAGCACACCTCCAAAGTTTTAAAGCACGCCTTTATCTCAAAGCGCAACCACCAAGCTGCTTAGGAATGCAAGGAGGAGAGGTCAGCTTTGCATCCCTCCCTGCTAATAAGTGTATCAGTCTGGTATTTGATGATTCATTTTTTTCTTATAGACATGCTAATCCACATGGTGCTTTTACTGGAGAACAGAAGGAACCCTGCAAGGTGAGACTGATCCTCAAGGAAACTGCTTGGAGAAAGAACAATCTCATCTTGTTTTCTGGGCCTCCACTTCCCACAAGTTCTTGTCACAAAAGAAATGCTTCAAGCCTGCTTTCCTTTGCTGCTGTCTTGCACTTTCACAATCCTTAAGGTACACAAGAAGTGTGTCTCAAGAAGGGCTGTTAACAATGTATTTCAAGACGTGGATTTGGATTTTCTGATTGTTCTTCACTGAACAGAGAGGAAGAGCAACGAACCGGAAACTCTGCAACTGTGAATGTCTTAGACCTTTTCCCTCAATCCAAAGGCCCACCACTAACATGCTGTCTCCTGAGAGACTGACAAAATGCACAGGGAGATGACAGGACTGGAAAGATCTCCTGAGACCTTTTCTGAACCCTAACTGCACTGGAAAACATTCCCAGGAAAACACTTTGATAACTTATCTACCATCAACTGTTGCTAGCAGTGTCACTCTAATTACATTGAGTAAATGCTTTGTCACTACATAATAGCAAGTTAATAAGAAGGATGCAGAAGGACCATCTATTCTGAAGCAAAAGGAGTGACAACAAAATTGTGTCTCACATCTGCTGATTTTATTTGCATTGGAGGTTTCTACCAAGACAAACACTCTGACACAGCTTTGGGGCACAGGCTCAGTGGTGTAGATGAGGTCTAATTCACAGCTGACTTTAAACAACCTTGTTTTGACCTTCAGCTGCATCATTCTCATTTTCACACAGTTTTACAGTAAATAAAACACAAGAAAACTTCAAGTACATGCAAATAAATATAACACTTTCTACCTCATGTCTTGAACATACAGTGGGGTAATGGAAACAGGTCTTTTCACCTACATCACAGCTGTTTATCCTTCTCCTAAGCTGACTTCCTATGACATTTGAGTTTAAATAAAACATGTAACTCAAAGCAAATCTGATGGGGTTTAGAGCAAATATTTCAACTCACATGCACAGAATTACTAATATATTTATTAATCCGTGTTTTAATTACAAAGATTATGATAGGACCTTTATTAAAAAACAATCCTGACTGCTACTGCTGCCAATTTGATTACAGGAAACTCCAGCCCACTTCTGACCCTGCCAAACCAACAGTTAACCCTTAATATACTTGGTTATCACTGAAGTGTCATGAAATTCAACAGCCTTATGATTTCCATAGGTGTTGTACAGACGCTGTGAAGTGATGACTTATCATTTAGAAGTAATGCTACTAAAAAAAGAAAAATTGTGGGAGAGGAAGAGATTCAGTGGCTTCTTATAGCTGTTTTGTTGTGCAGATGTAACCATAAACCTGCCTTAAGCGGGCCACTTAAACCTTAAGTACAGCTGCTTACCTAATCCCCCAGTCACAGAAAGCAGCTGCAGCCCAGTCCTGCTCTCTCCCACAAACTCAGAGCCCCCATAAACTGAATAAAAAGGACATGTAATGCTGCTGTATTGCAAACAGCTCCAAAATGCTTATCAGGGACATAAGCTTTATGCAGCCAACAAAATAAAAGTCAGTCACTAATATTTATCTGTTCCTTCTCCGAAATGTGTCCCTCGTTGAGTGTTTGACCAAACAACTGCACTAAGACCAGCAGAGGCAACTTTCCTTTATGATTATTGAACAGTATGAGCTACATCATTAAGCTGTTTTCTCTTCCTGCCTCCCTGCCGTTTCAGAAATCCCTGCCATTGTTCAGAGACAGGGATAGGAAGCTGGACTATATGGACCACAGAAATTTTGCATGAGTAGGACACCGCTCTTGAGAAAAGGGAAAGTGACAAGGTATGCAATGGAGAAGATAGATGGAACAGAAAATGTGATGAAAACAGGAGAAAAGAACATTATGAAACATTCATTAGAAAATTTACTTTTAGGACGCGTTAAAAGAAAAAAGTTTAAAAACGAACTTTCGCCTTTCAATACTGTTCCCTTCTCGAGTCAGAAATCCCAGCACTCAGACAGAAAGCCTGAATGGTAAACATTGGGTTTTTCTTCTGCCGGTTTAATCATTAGTAAAACGCGTCAGAAAGAGGCTTACTTTGAGCTTGTTCCAGATACAGTCTTCTTTTACTACTAAAAGACTCAAAGACTTTTGTTTCGAAAAGACTTGATTATTATTATTATTATTACTGGTTTTTAATCTATGAGAGCAAGCAGCCCTTACCTAGGTCTGAACTCACCAAAAGCCAGGGACCACACAGTAACGCGGTGTCTCCTGGAGACTACGACCTACCCCCAAGGGTTGTTCCTGGAAGGGAATCCCGTGAAGGGACCCTTTCCCCCGAGCCACAAACAGCTCCAGAGCCGCTCACGGCCCCGAGTCACAGCCCAGTTGTCCCAGAAAGCTGCC
>VXAY01000371.1:8248-48925 GCA_013399855.1 Oxyruncus cristatus | reverse complement strand
GCTCCGGGGGCGGGAGGGAGGGACGGCGGGGCGGGGGGGGAGGCCGGGCAGCACTGCCATGCGGGGAGCGTCAGCAGGGCGCCAGGGCAGCGGCCTGATCGGACACGGTGGGGCGGGCACATGGAGCTGCGCGGGCATCCCGGCGGAAAGAACAGAGCCACGCGCAGCAGCTCCTACAAACCCGTGTTATTACAGGGTCGCCGTGTTTACTTTCGCACGGGCCAGGGGAGCGCGGCGGAGGGGGTGGTGGTGATTGGGTGACGGTCGCAGCTGATTGGCTGATCGGGCAGAGCCGCCCGGTCCTATTGGCCGGGCTTTTTGCCCGCCATTAAGTGTGTCCTTCCGCGGCCGCCGTCCGCCGTATCCCGGGGTGACGGACCGGGGGCGCCTCAGCCGGAGCCGGAGCCGCGTCGGGCCCGGCACGGCCGGAGAGGGGCCGTCGCCCCCGGCTGCTCCTCCTCCCGCAGCCTCGGGGATAACGCCACGTCCCGCCGCCGTGGACAGCTCCGCCGGAGTCACCGGTGAGTGCCCGGTGGGGGGGAGGATCTCCGCCATGTGGGGCTTCGGCAGCCGGGGGCGGGGAAGGTGTTCGCCCCTTGGAAAGTGCCTTTTTTTTTTTTTTTAATTAGAAAACAAACAAAAAAGAACGTTTCGCGGTGGGAGAGTCGAGCGAAGGGACCGTGCATGGGTGTCTGTATTTTGGAGTTGCTTCTTTTTTGGAAGGGAAGGAGCGTGACTGGGAAGTGCAGCGGATCTTGCAGTAACTTTGCTTTTCCTGGAGACCTGAGGTCCTAAAGCTGTTTTCTTGTAGTCACTTTTCTTTTCCAGGAGATCTGGCAGTCCCAAAGCTGTTTTCTCGCAGATACTCATATGCTCCAAGTCTTTTCAAGACGTCGCGGTTCTCGGGGTTTGATTGTAAAATCATTCTTAAAATGCTCAGAAACGGCGGTTGGCAAAATTTAAGTTTTGCTTGAGGAATAACTTTTTGGAAGTTCTTAAAATCATGCTCTGGCTAGAGGTCTATCGTTATTCTGTCTGGGACCAGTGACAGCTTTAAGGACTGATATCTTTTGACCTGGCAGAACTGAGAAGTGGAATTTTGTGCCACTAGAAGGAAAAGGTTTTCAGTTTTCTATAAAATGATAACCCACCATCACTTTAATCTGAGAAATATGTACCTTACAAGGGAGATTTCAGAACTTTTCTTCTACTAAGACCTTGCTAATTGAGGTGCAAAGATTTCCTTAATGGATATGTGAAAACCCCTGTTTGGAAACGACACAAAACTAAAATTCCATGTAAGTCCATACATATATAAAAAATAATAATTAAAATTCAAACAGGTCAGGTGAGGAACATTACAGTAGGAAATTAAATAATTAAGCTCCGTGAGGAGGGTCAGGTTTAAATGGATTGTTTGATTACATTTCAAAAACATGAAATCCTACTGTGACTGAAAGAAATTCTCTGCTGTAAAAGCCTCTACTGAAGGCATAACATTTAATGTAGACTCTTACAATAAAACGTATAAAAGGTGCTGGTTTTGCACTTTGAAAGCAGATAAACATATTCATCAGATGACTTTGGATGCTGGACTTGCCGCTACCCATTGCTTTGGATCACTAACATCAGGGCTGCTGAGTACCTCTTGATCTTAATCTAGAGTGGTAGTGCACTTACCTGTCGTGTTTGTCTTTATGCTACACCTTTTCTCTTACTTCAAACTGGGATCTTTGACATTGTTAGTCCTTGGCACTTGTGCTGACCTGCCAAATGAATGGTGTACTGGCTTAACTGTGAAGTATTTCTGAGCTTGTTTTTTTTGACTTTAACAGGCACAAAAGGTTTCAACTGACAGATGTAATATCTGGAACAGATATTTTGGATGTTGATAATGCAACAGATAAAATACCTGTCATGTGCCATACATATTTCAGGGATCAAGTCTCTCCAAGCTCCCATAACACAATGTGATTTGCCTCCCTATCATGATTTTTTCAGCAGTGTTGAATGCCCTTTGTAGTGGCATGTTTGTGAAAATTTTTATCTTATTTGTGACTTCCTGCCCATCTGCCTTTATGGTTCCATATTTAAACAGATTCCTGTGGTGTGACATAGTAGTCCTCTGCTCTTCACTCTTTAACAAGTTTTTCTGGTCTCCTGAATCCCATTTGAATGCTCTGGGCCATGTGTGCTGAGAGCAGTTTGCAAAGCTAGACAAAGCTGCATAATACAGGGTGGAAATTGTTATGTGGGGATGCTCAGGCACTGAAAATGCCACATTTTTGTTGTTTGACAAAGTGACAATGGCACACTTTGTTCATTGAGCTGTTACATTTTGCTTTTCAGTAGAACCAGCTGAAAATTTGTGTAGCTGTGTTCTCAAAGTTAGCTTTGTTGGTACTTGCTTGTGGGTTGAGGCACCATACCACGCAGCATTTTTTTTTTTGATGATTTTGTTTTCTTCGGAGCCCAGTTTTACTACTTGTAATAATTGCATTCATCTTGCTCTCCTTTTTAAAAAATTCTATGTTCTTCATGCACTCAGATCTCCTGTGGAGAAGCTCAGGTTCTCTTGCACAATGGAATAAGAATGTTTAAAGTGTATCTGTCTCTGCTTTGAAAGAAATTTGACCTATTTCTGATATTAAATGACAGCAAATCCACACAAAGACATCCTTAAATACAGCAGCTTCATGGGATCAGGAGGAGCTCTCAGTTCTTGCCTGTATAAAATTATCTAAACCATCACAGTTTGTTAGGGACAACATAGGTTCACTTTTTTCACTTTTTTATTGGTCTAGATTTGAAAGATGACATATTTGGAAAGTTGTTAAAATCTTTAATTATTCAGTTTTCTGCATCATTTGAAGTTACCTTGGTTTGAGGTTAGTTATAATTTAAAATATGAGAGGGATTTTGAGACTCAAGCTTTAGGAGGCTTGCTGTGGTAATTCAGTGTGTCACAACTCTCATTTTCTCATGGAGGCAGGTTGGCAGTAGGGAATATATGTCTGCATCCCTGCTGCCCTGGTGTGAATCCAGTTGTTTTCTTAGCTTAAGTTGCTGATCAAAATGGCAGCTGAGATGAGCTGAGGTGACAGTGCACATCCTGTAACATACAACTCAAATCATGGGTTATTTTCGCCCAAGTTTAGATTTCCTTGAGATGTACACTGGATTTCCCCACCCTTCCATGTTACCCACCAAGTGCACTTGAGAAAACATAATCCCACAAATAGCTCTGCATTTTCCCAGGGGAGGAACAACCTAAACAGCCTTTTCCAGTCCCTAACAAGCATTCGACTCTAATATACAGTAAAGTAAAAGGCCTTTACCTGGTCAACTACTGTTGTTGGCAGTAGGATTATTGTAACTTGGATAACTGAGGGAGTTTTAAAGCTTTTGCATCTTTATGCCCTTGACTGCATGGTTTGTGTAAGCTTTACTGTTTCATAAATAAATATATATAAACATAAATAAATATAAATGTGTGTACAACAAAAAAGCCAAGCATATATCACACAGTTATTCTTCATTGTTTGTTTCACAGAGCAGCAGAAAAATGGGGAATATTCTCAGTTTCTTTCTCCTTAAAGAGTAGAAAGTGGGATTGTGAAATGATGGAAGTAATTGATACTGCTATTTAATTTAGTGACCATTACTAGATACAGTTGCCAGTTCCTCAAAATACTCAGTTTGAGTTTCCTTGTTGAGGGATCTTTTTGTGTGAAAGCATTTGTCAGTTAAATGAATATACTTAGCAGGTAAGGACATCCTGTGTTTGCTTTTAATGCCTTATCCTGTTATGTTCTTATAAGCCTTACTCATGCTTGAAATTGGTCCTTACTTTCCATCCCTCAGCAGAACTGTGGGATATGTCAGCAAGGCAAGCACTGGAATTTTGCAGCTTGATACGTCTTGCTTGTCTAACTTGAAGGTTTCCTTGTGTGCAGTTGCCTTCCGTTATTATTTTATGTAAGTACTGTGTTGTTGCTGCCCAGGTATGTAAAATGGGAGCAGATGAAGTTTGAGAGGATGGAAAAGAGAAAGAAAGAATGGGACTGTCATGAGGCTAAGTGAAAACATGAAGAAGGGAAATGCCTTGCCTTGGTTAAACATAGGGGCTAACCATGTATTTTTTTCCCTTTTTTTTTACCTGCTAGCAGCAGTGACAAGACAAAGTCTTTTTGGGTTGCTCTGGCCTGTCCACATTGTTTCTGGATGGCTCTGGATGGATAGTAAAGAGGGATGTTCAGTCTAATGGCCAATTGCTGCAACTGGTTGAAACGGTGGCAGGAACCTGTCAGGTAAATGTGGGAAACTATTCTACATTTCTGTGCTGACCTTCCTGTATTCCACCTCTACTTTACTTCATTTGCTTCATATTTTTTAGTTCAATTACAAAAATCCATCATTTTTTTTCTCCAGGAGAGAATTAATACATCTTCTGATCTTAAAAATGAAATGTTAATCATCTCCAGTTTGGGTGCTTTGTTTCTGACTTCAGGAAAGTATAAAGTTCAAAATACTGTCTTTCACGTACTGTTTCCTCAGGTTGAGCATTATGGGGTAGTGCTAAAATGTTTGTCATAGAATCATAGAATGGCTTGGATTGAAAGGGATCATAAAGACCTTGTTCCAGCCTCCTGGGCAGTTGCTCAAATCCCCATCAACTTGGCCTTGAACACTTCCAGGGATGGGGCATCCACAGCTTCTCTGGGCAACCTGTGCCAGGGCCTCCCCACCCTCACAGTAAAGACTTTTTTCCTAATACCTAATCTAAACCCACTCTTTTTCAGTTTGAAGCTGTTCCTCCTTGTCCCGTCTCTTGTAAAAAGTCCCTCCCTCTCCAGCTTTCTTGTAGCTCCTTCAGGTACTGGAAGGCTGTGATTGGGTCACCCCAAAGCCTACTCTTCTGCAGGCTGAACAATCCCAATTGTCTCAGCCTTTCCTCGTAGTAGAGGTATTCCATCCCTCTGATGCACTTGGTGGCCCTCCTCTGGACTCACTCCAACAAGGTTCCCTGCATCTTTGTCATTGGTAAAGGTATTAAATAACACTGGTCCCAATGTGGACCCCTGAGGGACACCACTTGTCATTAATATCCATGGGGACTCCGAGCTGTCACCATTCCCCTCTGGATGTGTCTGTCCAACCAATTCCTTATCCATCCTGGAATCCATCTCTCCAGTTTAGGGAGAAGGATGTTGTGGGGGCCCACGTGAAAGACTTTACCCAAGTACAGATAAATGTCATCTGTAGCCTCTCCCTTGTCCACTGATGGAGTCACAAGGACTACTGTATTTGTTTGGTTTTTGTCGTACTGTTTTAGTTTCTTTTTGCATTTTGAGATTCTGATAATGTGTTAAAACACTTTGTTGTCCAGAGTAGCCCTAGTGTAAAACTAATTTTCTTACTATTGTCTAAGTATCTTAATACTGCATTTCGTGGGTAGCTTGGCAATCCCTTCTCATTTATGGAATTCTGCTGTTCTTCTTTGTTTCTGTTACTTTGACATCTTGCTTTTTCCTCCAATTAGCAGAGAGGCACGGATAGTGCATAGTTTATTTCAAACTATGTGCAAACTATGGGAAATAAATTAACTTATTTATACTTCACACTCACGTAGGAGGATTTGCTCTTCAGTGCTACATAGTTTAGATTTTATGGAAGGTGCTGCTGTTCAAAGAACTATGTTGGATTGAGTAGTTTTCTGACACTGCCAACGGGTTAGAGACAATTGTGAGTTTATAAAAATTCTGATTTTAGATTCCTGTTAAAGTCTAATTTATTATGATCCTACTCTTTGTTTTTAGGTTCTTTTCTCAGAGCTTTTTGGCTCTTCTGAAAGAACTTGCATAAATTATACTTCATGTTTGATACTATTATAGTTTTAAGTCTGGAAATAACAATGTTTTTAGTATTACTTCACTTAAAGGGGCATAAAATTGAACAAATTTCATTTGACTGCTCTGAGTGTTTGTGAATAGGAGGAAGAACTGAGGAGTACACAGTCATGCTTTTCCTATTGCTTTGTTTAAAATCCTCTCCTGGTAAATATTTACAGCATCTGGTGATGTCTACACAAGTTTTGTGTACTGTGTGGTGTTGTTCAGATGCACTGCTGGAGACAGAAATAAATTCCTAATACAAGAACAGCTTTGAGGCAGAGAGATGGTAAAAATACAGGGAAATGGAAATGAAATTACAGGAATTGTTAAAGGGACCATGACCACACCAAATAAAATTTACAGCACCATGACATTAAATTTCAGCAGGCAAATACAAGTTGAAAGCAAAATCATTGTATCATGTGAAACTTAGAACCAGAATATTAGACTTCTTATTTCATACCTTGTTCTGCTGTTCTGTCTAATCAGGTGGCTTGACATATTGAACACCAGATACGCAATTGTAACAATGCTATTCCTTGGTATTTTGATACCTATTATTCCTACTGCTTGGTGGTAAACTTGCTATGCATGTGTTAAAAAAAATATAATAAAATAAGTGATTTCTACTCGGAGGGGAAAAAAGATTTTAAATATCTTTCTCTTTTATTTTTATCCTTATGGAGGAAGGTGACACTAATAATGGTGGGTCTTGATAATGCCGGTAAAACTGCTACAGTCCGAGGAATTCAAGGAGGTAAGCAAGTTATTTATTGTCTAAATGGAGTACTGATAGAGAATAATTCCTAATTTTCAATCATTTAAATATGAAAAGCCAAAAAAACCAAATGTTCAGCATACCTTGATGCTTGTATGCCTTGAGTTGACCACTGTATTGTTAACTGTGCAAAATGCTAAATTGCAACAAAAATTGCTAAATTGCAACACAGTATGTTCTGGGTTCTTTTTAAATTTCATGAGCATCATAGGATATTTTTGACGAGAACAAGGTTTTCTCAGCAGTTCAATAAATGGCTGAAGGAACATTTTAACTACAAACAAGCTGCTGGTTTCCATCGGTTGATTTAAGTGAAAGAAAGTGTAGGACGAAAACTCTAAAGATTGTAGACCACATTCTATATAATAATTACTTTGAATTAATGCCATGATACAAAGTATTCTGGTTAAAGATGTGCTTAACATGTTGGTGTACGTTAGAGAAATCAATGGATTTCATATTTTTCTTTTTTACTTGCGTGCCTGTGCTGAAGTTGCTCTCAGGTGAACATCCAGTAACGTACAAACTTTGTATAAAAATCAGTGTTGTAATAATATATAATGACAAAAAGGTTCAAAAGAAGGAAATTGCATATGTGTGTATAATAACATTAAGGATGGTTTAATAATACATATTTTTAATCATTTATCATCAGAAAAGCACGGGAATTAGTGCCTAGAAAATCAGCAGTAAGAGACAACTTGATTTTGAAGGGTGCTTTGAACCATCCAAAGACACAATGCAAGCAGGATGTAATTTATGATAAAACTTATGCTTACGAAAATGAAAATTCTGTGTGGGATTTTTTCCTGCCTACTTCTGGGATTGTCTTTCTAAATAACTTTCATCTTGTGCAATAATAAGAGTGTATTTAGTAGTGTTTTGGCAGACTTGGAGACTCCACCTCAACTTCCCGTTTATTTGTGTTCTGTAAAAAAGCAGGAATAAAATTAGGCATATTCTCTCATATTCCTGAATCTTTGCCCTGAAAACATG
Organism: Oxyruncus cristatus; assembly: GCA_013399855.1. Taxonomy (NCBI): domain Eukaryota; kingdom Metazoa; phylum Chordata; class Aves; order Passeriformes; family Cotingidae; genus Oxyruncus; species Oxyruncus cristatus. Next base: position 41,257 of record VXAY01000371.1, on the reverse strand, counting down.
AGTGTTTAGTTATTTAGCCTTCCATTCTATGTCAAAATCTGCATTTAATACCTTTATTAACTCAATATGGTTGTTATTTCTAAAAATCCTATTTTTCTGGGGGAAAAAAGATGAGGTGAAGATGGGTATTTCTAAACTCAAGGAAAAGATAGTTCTGACTTCTGTGACTGTTTCCCAGTGTTTAAATAGTTGCCTTATAATGCAATTATGGTTTGTTTTTTTTCCCTTAGCAGGGCTTGCAAGGGATTAGAACCAGTATTTTTGGCTGTGCATCAGTCACCCAGTCTACAGGAGGAGACTGCAGCTGTAGTTGGTTTCTGCTAAAACCCAGCTGTCATATCTCAGTGTTTAGCACTCGGGGTAAATCAGCATGGCCACCAAAGTCTTATTTGCCAAAATAACTGAGTTTTACACCTGTTTCTCTTGCCTTGTGCCTACCAAGCTACATAAAACAGTTGAATATATCCAATTATCTCAGCCCTGAAGATAGAGCTTAGTGGTCTGAGGCAAGTACAGGCTTTCTTTGCCCTCAGGGAAGGCAGACAGTGAGCAAGAGTTTTAAATACAAAGCCATAATAGTTTTAGCATATTGCATGGCAAACTAGAAACACAGAAAATAACAATAAACAAACAAAGGCTGAAACCTGTTCTTGAATAAAGAGAGTTAAGTAGTTTACATCTCAGAGGAACATAGTTTCATTTACTTCATTTTGGGCCTTTGTTTGAACTTCTGAAGTTGTTTTGGCAAACATGGAGGATAAAGAATAAATTTACCAGACCACAAGGATTCCCAGGTCATAATGCATTACCTGTTTTGTTTGTTTTCCTTCTCAAACTTGAATTAATACCATGCAAATGCTGAATAACTGTTCAGATGGTGATGAGGGGGAAGTAAAAATGGCCGTACACTGAACACCACTGCAATGGAACTGTTTATATTAACATAGTAAATATTTAATATAAATATATTACATAGATCATATTATTTATAAATAGAAAATGTAACTATTATATAAATAGATTTTAATATAAATAAATTATTAAAAGCTGCATTTTTGGCTCCTTTCTTTTCTCCACCCCCCTGACCCAATGCTCCTATCTGAATTAACATAAAGCAACTGGTAAAAAGATTAATGTGTTAATTCAAAATTACTTGAGGAGAGAGGCAAATCTTAATGTAAAAATAAAAATGTGGTTAGCAATGTGGTGCCATTTAACAGGGAGGTTTCACTCCGTGTTTTTAAAATACGAATTTGCTACACAAATCATGATATTAAATCCTCTTTAAACCCAAAGATAAACTTTCTTCTTTGAACTCCAACAGAGTCTCCTGAAGATGTGGCTCCAACAGTTGGGTTTTCCAAAATTGATCTTAAGCAGGGACGCTTTGAAGTGACAATCTTTGATTTGGGAGGTGGAAAACGAATTCGGAATATCTGGAGGAACTACTATGCTGAGTCTTATGGGGTGATATTTGTGGTGGACTCCAGTGACGTTGAAAGAATGGAAGAAACAAAGCAAGCCATGATAGAAGTTTTAAACAGCCCTAAGATATCAGGAAAACCCGTGTTGGTGTAAGTAATGTAATACATGTTCTCATAATAATCTGAAATTTGGGAAATTTAGACCTTCTGAAGAACCATTTATGTATAGTATGAACATAATTTAAAGTACACTAATAGTAATACTAATAACTAATACTAATAAGTAAAAATACATTAATACTGCTGTACCTTTAGCACTAAGTAATATGACAGTTAGTTTTATGATATTTATGAAGTGCTTATTTATGTTACTTTCATATCATGCTGGGGAACAAAGCCTTGTCTTTCCCTCCCCCTTTGCCTTCCTCTTTCCCTCCACAGTAGCTGATGATATCCTGAATTAATTCACTTCCTCTGACTTTTTATCTTATTTAATCCTTCTCAGGGATATTTATTTGTCTTCTCTTTCTTTAGCAGTGGAAAAACAATAAGGTGGGATTTTTTATTACTTTGAATTTGTAATACTACTTGAAATGACAGGCTTTACAAATCTGGCATGACAACATGATGTAAAAATATCATTACTTAGGCCTACATCAATTACTTAAATTGTAAATGCTTGATTATATTCAGCAGTACTGGTGATCTTTCAGCAATAAATGTCTTGTTAACACATGGTGGTGCTGCTGATACACGATCAGCAAAATCTCATTAAAGAAGGCTTCCTTTAATAGTGTTTGGCATGTGCTTTTTCTCTGCTTAATAGGTTTTGTAATATATTGGAAATAACACATTTCGTTCAGTTTAGCCCCACCAAAGGACTTTAATAACAAATACCCTTTTGAAGTTACAAAATAAAGTTTAAAATGGTTTATCAGGACAATGTCTTGTGGGTTTAAGACCTCCATAATGCATTAAATTGCACACCATTTCTGTGCTATCATAAAGAATCTGTAAAATTAAGAGGAGAGCCCTCTTACTTTAAAGAAATAATGATGCTGTGGTAACCACCAGGATGCAAGGGGCTAATTGTTTTGATGAAGTGAACTGTAGTTCAGCAAGCTAATGGTGTGTATGTTGAAAATAGATTGGATTTTACCTTCCATTGTTCTGAATGTTACTAGTGCAAGGGAAGGCAATAAAGGCAGCTTAATGCAGTGGTTTTAACCCAAATCTGTTCTGAAAATGCAGCTATGACAATTGACAACTGTTTCTAATTAAATACAGCTTCGGGGGGGGTTGGGATAGTGTGGGATTTTGGTTTTTTTGTTTGTTTGTTTTGTTTTTGTTTCTTTTGGGGTTTTTTGTTGCTGTTGTTGGGGGATTTGTTGTTTGTTTGATTTGGTTTTTTGTAGAAATCTCTGTGGTCTAATCCTGTAATGGAGTTTATTTGGAGTTTATTTGGGTGGCTGGCGGTACTTGCAGAGACCCCACTCACTTCCCTGGGACTTGATCCTGCTTTTTGATCCATATCAGTGGCTAATCAGAAGGCAAAGTGTATTTATTAATTGAGTTTACTTAGACTGAGCTACATTTGTTGATGTTATTGCCTTTTAACAGATTCTTAAAGTGCAGAAGGTATTGGCTGTTGTTGACTCTTAGTACAAATTGCTTGGAGATGTTAAACTTTTTTGTTATTTTTCTTCCTTTTGAGTGTTATCACCTAATTTATGTTTGCTTTGCTCATGTTCAATGCTAAAGTGCTTAAGGAGTTATTCAGTCTGTTATTTATGGGGGCACTGAGTCATAGAAAGTAGTTCATACAGTTCTTAGATTCATGGGTAAATTCTTTCAGCATCCTCAAGCCTTATATAGGTTTAAATACAAGTTTATGTACAAGTTTAAATTTTCTTCTCTTAGAACGTTTTTTTTGTCCTCCCTTTTATCAGAAAGGAACACACAGACTTTGTATTATTTAGGCAAACACTGATTTTGTTTGGGGTTAATTGTGTTTGCTGGGGTTTTTGTTTTGGTTGTTTGGGGTTTTTTTATGTAGCAAGAGGAAATGCAAGTCGATGTGCTATGGCTGATGTTTTTATCCCAGCGAAATTGCTGGTCAGGTATTTTTATTTTAGTAGAAAGCTCCTTTCTGCTTGTTATTTTGGTGATAAGGGATTAGAACTATTAATATTTCACTTGTCTTAGTAGAACACTCAGAGCTATGCTGTAATTAGTTTCTTCTTCTGTATAATTATGTAACTAACAAAAACACTGGAAAGTTACTTTAATGATCACTGCAAAATTTCTGCTGTTAATAATTTTGAATGCTCAATATCAAATTCCCATGATTTCAATGTAAGTTTTAGTTAATGCTATTTATTTTCAGTTATTAGCATTCCGTATTAACAAAAGCTTTCCACAGGTCCTTCTGGTTTTCTCACTTCCAAGTTCTTCTTCCGTGTGTTTAATATGTTTCTGTTTTGCCTGTTTCCAACCAAATATACATATGAGAACTACTTGAATTGTTAATTTTTATATTGTTTTCCTAAGTATTAGTGAAATTTGAGTTTTACTCCACAATTTAAAGCACAGCTCTTGTTTAACAAGATCATGTTTACTTCAGAGAAACATCTCTGTTGTGTGAAGAGGAAGGCTGGCCCAGGAACGCATTTCCCTCCCAGATGAGGATGTGAACACTCCTGCAGGGGAGATGCTGTGTAAACCGATGGTGTTTGCTCTATTTTGATTTATTCTCCTGTCAATCCTGGCTGCAATAATCCCTCCCAGAAGTACCACAATACCTTTCTGTTTAAGGGCCCAGGGGAGAAGGAAAGTTATGTACTTTGTTTTTTCTAAAAGTAAAAAGGGGAAAGGAAGATGGGGTGGTGTTGCTGTTAGGTGCATATTTCTGTGTGTGTTATATAAGTTTAGGTACGTAAATACATACATATATAGAATATATGTTGGCCATAGAAACTTTTTTCTCTGTGTTGTTTATTGTCTGGTTTCTACTCTGCTCTTGGAACATAAAGGTAGTTTCCATATATGCAGCAGTTAAGGGAGGTTGTTTAATGAAATAGTATCTGTGGTGTCATTAACTTTATTTCTTATAAATGTTATTATATTTTTCTCTTTAAGGTTCAGACCTTTGTATTTTGCTAGTAGTTAATTTCAGTTGCAATTTTAATGTGGGATGGAAAGAATCCAACTATTTATAACTATCACAATGTAACAATAATTCAGTAGTGCGTTTTTTTTTTTTTCCCCCCACTAGATGAAATTGAAGACAATTCTACAGGACGCTTAGTGTCTTGTAGAATTGTAGTGCAGTTTGTTCTGCCTTCTCTGACTGTATCCAGATATAGTGGTATTGATTGTGTCTTTGCACAGCACAAAAGAGTTCAGAAATACATTTCTGGTTTGGGGTTTGGTTTTAGTGTGGATTTTTTTTTTTTTTTAAATTTCTTTTTGGAAGTAACTTTTTTCGCCTCAGTTGCAATGTTATTTTCTGTTAAATTTCATTAGAGAACTGTTTTTTGTTAAGTTCCAAAAGGAGTTGGGAACAGGGTAGAAGCCAAGCATTGGGAATATGGAAAGCAAAAGCACTCCTGTTTGCTATTTTAGGTACTCAAGGGAGCTACTCTTATTTACTGCTTTAGGCATCTGGTTTTCATTCCTGTTTGAAGATCCCAAGCTTCTACAATCAGCAGAATTTCATGGAACCATCTAGAGTTGTGGAAACCGTCCATTAGAAGTTCTGGCAACTCCTGTAGGAGTACAAGTGAATGCATGTCCTGCACCATTCTGGACTTGCCACCACAGGACTACCATGAAGATACATGTGATTATTATGTCGTGAGTCCAGTTGGGTACTGGAGCATGTGACATATCAGGAGAGTCAGAGAGCTGCCTTTGTTCAGACTAGAAGTAAAGAAACTAAGGGAGAGATCTTCCTGCTGCCAAAGCAATAAGGTGTGAAGACAACAGGGTTCTTTTCAGGGGCATGTGGTAGGATCAGAAGTGGTAGACAAGAGCTGCAACCAAAAATTTCTGTTTTAATTTGAGCAAAAGTTGGAGCAGGAGGTCCCTCAGAAATTCCTTCCAACCCTAAATCATCCTCTGGTTCTAGATTTATTTTTGTTTAATAAGGGTGGAGTTCTATTGTTTTTCTATATTTTTCTTTAGCAAAAGTGAGACTGCAGATGCAACTGAACATTTAGATAGAACAGCGAGCAGTAAGAAAATGCCTTATCACTGTGTGATAAAGTATCATATTCCCCTATCCTTACCTAGTAGAGGGTCTGCCTGTGTAGATGAATAATATAAATACCTCTGTGTCAAGTTTGTTAATGCTTGACTTCTCAGCAAGCTGCTGACAAATACCCCTGTAGGTTTGGTGATGTGCTCTGCCGCTGCTGGTATTCTTTAATTTGTTCAGAAAACAGCAGCTCAACCCCTATCTGTAAGAAATACAGCAGGGTGTTATTAAATAAATAACCCAATGTCTGTGAGTAACTTTTCCTATAGAGGTAGGAGTGAAACACTCCAGATAACTCTCTTCTGACTTCTTGTTTGGTTTAGGCATCACATTCTGCATTGTTCCTATGGAGTATGCTTTATGTGGAGATTGGTTTTGTAGAATTTCAGATTTCTGGGGAAAAAAACCCTTAGAATTTGAATCAAGTAAATAAAAGTGCTAAAAAACACAAGGCAATTAAAAATACCAATTATTATTTTGTGAAAAGCAACTAGACCGTTATTATAAAATCTGTCTTCGAGATAACAATGTTTTCAATGCTTCCCAAAAGCACAGGTAGTCTGTTGCCACATTGTTTTGGTTTGAGTCAGAAGAACAAAAAAGTGGCACTCTTCTCCTTTGATTCCCTCATTCCAGTGTTTGTGTGAAAACCATAAAATTCTTTGCATTCTTCTAACTCTCTTTGGATAAACAGAGAGACTTTCTCCTGAGAGCTTTGTTGAAGGGAAAATGGGATCCTAAGACTGCTTTTAAAGATCAGTTTGCTGTGTAGGAACCATTGGTATTTCCAGGATTTCATTTCTTTTATCATTTGCAGCATGGGCAACACCAGCAGCATATTGCTCTGCAGGGGTTTCTCTTTCTATACCTGACTGCAAGCCCAAATTTTTCTTTAGATACTTGAGTATATTCTTGAGTGTTGTTCATACTGATCTCTATGTTGTTGATCATCTCCCCCTGCTCCTCCACCAGCACTGATATCTGGATAAAAAGTTCCTTTATGTCTTTGATCTGGTTCTCCAGACTGACAAGTTCTTTGTGTCTCTGTTCAATCTCCGAAAGCTGAGCTTTAGTTATTTTGGCTTCAGTGAGGAGATTTTCATTGAAAATCTCCCATTTTCCTTGTTGGAGCATGTCATTGACTTCTTCCTCAGACACCTCCTTACCAGCTACTTCGAGCTGACGGACAATAAACCTCCTGCATTTCTCCTGCTTGGCAGTTATGGCTTCATTGTAGGAGAGCATGGCATTGAGGTAACGGTGGGATAAGAAGGCATGTTGGGAAGTCAGGATTCTCACTGTGGCACGTGATGGCCCATGCTCATTTTCAGCTTTTTTCACCGTCTTTGACAGTTCATCCAAACATTTTCTTACGTGCTCTGCTTGAATTTTTATTTCCCTTGCTATGTTAGATTCCTTTTTCAGAACACTGAATCTCCTCATTGAAGACACAAGGCTTTTTTGTTGTTGGCTGAATTTATTAACTTCTTCCACCAAGTTATTAATTTCATTCTGAAGCTTCTGGATTTCATGCAAGTGCCTTTCTGTTACGGGCTCTTTTTCATAAATAATGGCCTGCTGTTCAAACTCCTGCTCCTCTTCTTGGACAGCTGCACTGTTGTTTTCTCCAGCTATCTGTAGTTCCTTAGCCCTCAGTTTAAGCTCTTGCAGTCGATCTCTCATGGCTTTTGTGTTCAGGGTTTTTTTTTTTCCTGGGCTTTTTTTTCCCCTCTTGCAACACAGGAGGTTAATCCAATATCTTTTTTTGTTGGTTTTGTTTCACTGTAATCAAAATGTAACAACAATCAATGTTAGCAGTTGTACCTATAACCTGAAAAGTAGTTTTGGAGGTTAGAGCCACTTCCCTCTGCACAAAAGTGAAAGTGGTGGGTATTCTGAACAAATATATGAGGTAAGTGGTGTCAGTGCACTCCATCATTTATTCCAGGCTCTCGAGGAATTTATCGTGATCTGGGTCTGGTTACAGTCTCTCCTCAGCTTCTTCACTACCGTGTTCCTTCCACATACAGTGATTTGGAGCCCAATTCCATTTTTGTGGGTAGAATGCAGAACTTAGGCCAGTGAATAACGTAATGTGTGGAGAGCACTTTTACTTTGGGGAGGAAGAGAGGAGTAACTCAAATTCTTATTTTATCCTAATTCTTTATCTGATTAAAATTAATCAACCTTTAAATCTTTTTGGAAATAGAAGTGAATCCGCTGTTCCATTTTTTGATTCTCTGTAAGAAGCACAAGTCTCATAATTTAAAAACTAATAATTTCTCATGAAAATATTTTTTTTTTTTAATGTTTGAGTTTTTCTGGAGGTGAATCCACATCACTAATGTTGCAGCATGAAGATTTTCTAAGCCTATTTTGAATTACTGTCTTCTATTCTTACATTATCATTTGCAGTCTTCATAAAATATATGCAAATGTGTGTTGTACACCATAGTGGGATACTCAGTGCTGTTTCTTATTTAATAGAAAGTGGATTTAGTGTTGTTTTATACCTTAGATGTTGTGAAGATTCAATATGTTGTGAATATTCACAATATATTCTTAAATATATTCTTTATATTCTTAAATATATGGCTTTACTGAAGATATAATAAAGAGGAAGTTTCCATTGTGCATGTTTTAGAAAATAACTGAGTTCAACTATTTTTAATTATAGGGATGAAAGTGTTTTCCCAAACTCTACATGAATTATTTGCTTGGACTGTGATCAAGAATGGAAAATTTCAGTAAGAAGTATTATGTTCAGGAGTAGAAGATTATGGAATTTTTTACTTGGGGTCTTCTGATCAAATCAAATGTGTGTCTTCCAAAGGGTTGTTCAAGCACTTAAACAGGACAGAAGGATCTTTTGCCTGTTTTTAGATGTTTCAGGAAAGACTTACAGGTGCAATTATTCTTAAACCGTGATTCTAAAGATTTATATTTATTTTTTATCACTAAGCAAATGTAGTACTTTGTTATAGTATCTAGAAGGATGCATTTGTAATAACTGCAAAGGATCAATCAGGTAACCTGTCAATATGCAAATGATTTTGTTGTGTTTGAACAGTTTGAAATGATACTTCATATTTAAAGTCCCTAAATAGATTTTTGAATAAGTCATGGAGTTGAACAGTGTGGACACATCTTCACAGACTTAATCCTCCTACAGAAAGCCACATTAAACAAAACTTGAACTGCTTCAGGGGTCAATCATGAGAAAGAATGTTGATATCCACCTTAGTGGGGATTTCCCCTACTGCTTTTTCTTTTCCTTAATCCTTTAGTATTTGAATTCAGTGTTTGATTCACATCAAGAGAATCCAAAAAGTTACAGTAATGTACTGAAACCTGTGATCAGAAAAGCTTGCAGGTTTTTTATTGGAGAGTGTTATTTTGGGGTGGGGAAAATGCAACATGTATTTGTTTAATTACAGTAATGCCTATTCATTGCTGAACTTTCTATGTATGTCCCCACAGCAGAAGTCAGGCAATTCCTTCAAGATGACATCCTTTAGGAATGTTTCAGAGCTGCTGCAGGGAAAGTGACCTGAAAATGTGTTTCAGTGTAGCCCAACACTGCTGGCCCATGTTAATTTAGCCTGGCTTGGCAAACCTGGGATTAAAAGCAAGTTCTAAGGGAACCATTAATGTTTATGATGTGTTGTGGCAAGACTTTCTTGTATCTAAGACAATGCAAGTAATTTCTGAAAAGCTCTAAAACCTGCATGAAGTCATCCAGTTACTCCTTCAGACCACAAATGGCAGTTACCCATTTTTCATATGATTAATCTCCTATGATTTGAAAGTGAGTTAAATACTGGAGCATATGCTGGGCTTTATCTTCACTCGGTATATCCATTAATGATTGACATCTGCATTTCAATGTTTTAGGTGCGTTTGTCTTCGTATAATTAGGGGAGGATGGAGACAACAAACAGAACTGCAAATCTCCAAACATTCTCAACTATCAAACTTGCAAAGCAGCAAGCATAAAATACTTAAGATTTTTTTTTTCATGTTTAAACATTATTCTCACAAAAGAATGGAATGTAAGCAATTGAACCTTAGTTTCATATCTTATCTTCTGTCAGGTTTGCCTTCAAAACCTGCCACTGAACATGCTTGGCAATAAATGTGGTTGATTATACTGGTCACTGAAACACATGCTGGTTTCAAATAAATAAGGATGTCTTCCTGACAAAGATAACCTTGAAAATTGTTGGCTTAGCTTCTTGAGCGTTCCACAACAAGCTTTGTTTTGTGAGTCCTTGTTTTTGTCCTGTGTGTTTGTGTATGTGGATAGGGGCATGTCAGGTTTTGATTGAGATGAAAGATCCATTTCCTTGAAGTTTTTGTCAATAAAAGGAGAATATGCCTATTCTTTCAGACTTAAGTAAACAGAATATGTGGACTGGAAGCAATCCAATGACTTAGTGTGTCCCCTATATTCAAAAAAAGATTTTAGAAGTTGATCTTTTTACAGTGATGAAGTAGCACAGACTGGCACATCCTCATCAGACTTTCTGCTCATCAGAGGTTGGAAAACTTGGATTAAAGCAGCCAAGAGACTGACTGCAGGAAAGCCAAAGCATATCAGTAGATGGGAAAGCATTTGGTTGTTAAACTATAGCTTTAAATTATTGGCTGTATTTAGAAAAGGCTCTAAATGCTCTCATACCTATAAATCTGAAAAGCATCGGTGAGGTTTGCCTGTGTTTCTGGCCATTGCTCCATCATAAATGCTGCTGTGACATCTTTTATCTGAACTATTACTGATGCTGAAACCATGTTTGGAGCTGGAATCACAGGCTGGTGGTTAAAAAAAACAATCTGTAGAAATGGAGTTGTTCTAATAATACGGCTGCAGTTACTCATCTGAACTGATGTGGCTGCAGGATGGATTTGAGGAGGAGGGCGCAGAGGTAAAGGAGGATGAATCAGGTCCAGTTTTGCCCAGTACCTAAGTTATTGGAGTTTAGGTATTATTGATGTGCTTTCGTACACTTATTTGGGGAGAAAAAGTAGGAATGCACTGGAACATTTCAGTTTGGTTGCTCTGGTATTTTGTATCTCCTAGAAAGGCTTTTTTCCCTGCTCCTCTGTGTTTTTATCAAGCAGATCCACTGTTGATTAAGTTTGTGTTTGTTCTTCTGGAAGGCAGCTATATATATAGCTATATATAGTTAGATATAATTGTCAGGTTCAGAAATGCAATTTTTACATCCTTATCAAATACATTTTAAGGGGATTTCAATAGTCTTTGTCTTCTGATAACTTGACTATGTTGCTCTTTAGGGTTATGTGAATCTCTGCAGTCAAACCATGACATAAGTGGCTGGAAAAGTCTTTATAAAGACAATTACCTCAGCACACTGGTGGAATAATAGATCCTGAGGGCTGGACCACCATTATTAATCTGTCATGATGATAAAGTATGTCCTAAATTCAAAGATAATGAAAATTTTTATATTCTCTATTTTTTAAGGGGAAAAAAAGTAAGACAAGTTAAAAGGTCCATTTGCTGAATTGCATAGTGACATAGAATAGAATATTCTCCCACCTTTTAATTACACCCAGTTAAAGAGGAGCCTACATCTGAAAACTTGGGCTGCATCGAGTTAAGGGATGCAATTGGATATGTGAAGAAGTTAAGTTGATCATATGGAATTCGTGTTTCTGCTTGTAAATAGATATAAGGGCTTCTTCTTTGGCTTTGTTGGATTGTTTTATTTCTTCCCCACCACCCCCCAATTTACCAAAGCCTCCTGTTTATTTTAATTTCCACAGTTTTCTTCACTATTTCTTGGTTATTTGGCACCTTCATTAAAATGCCTGGCACAAAAGGCTCTGTTTGTATTTCATCTTTGATACAATTTTCATGCCTTCTTACCTTCATTTTAACATCCTGCGTACTCTTCCAGAGAAGAGGACTTGGAGGCAATCAAGAAACAGGATTGTCTCTTTAAGAGCTCTTTGATATGATCTGTGTTCTGGATCATACTGGTTTCTTTACCTTGGCTGAAATAGATATTTTTTGTTCTTAGTGGTTTTTTTGTTTTGTTTTGTTGTTTTGGGGTTTTGTTTCCTTGGTTGGTTTGGGGTTTTCTTTATTTTTCTGATTGCAACAGAAGTAAAGGTTGGTTTGCTTTCCTGTCCCATAGTTACGAGTCAGTTAAGGGCACTGGATAAAGGATGTTTTCAGGCAACATGTCCAAAAGGAATTTTGGGTCACATGTAATCTTAAAATTTAATTTTATTCCTTTTCCCAGATGCAGTGAAGTTACATTTTAGCTGTGTTACATGGTTACAACAAACCCATACAACTTCATAACACAATGGCTGTGGATAGTGTTTGGAGTCATACTCTGGGCTGGAAGTTGTTTCCTGCTTAAGTATCTTAAGTTAGCAACAAAAAAATTAGTGAGACACATATAACCATGTATATAGTTTAAAATACTTTCAGTAGTCTGTGAGGAGAACTAGTTGAGTTGAAATTTAGTTCACTCCAAAGGCTGTGCTCTCTCATATATTCTCACAAAAATGTTTGATGGGAATCTTTCCCTATTTGTCAAAGATTAATCTGAAGTAATTACAGTAGGATTTCTTGCTACAGGTTACATTTATTTTCTCCTTTGTTTGAAAAGTGTCCTTTAACTTAAATACTTGGTAAACAAACATGCTTAAACCAAGGATTACTGGACACAAGCTGGTTGGGTGAAAATATCATCTTAAAGCATCTCTATCTTAAGATAAGTCCTTAGAAAAACATGCTTTAAAGTAGTTGTAAGTTCAAGTTTCTGTTTGTGGGAAGTGTGGGAGTGGTTCAACAAGAAAATACCAGCGGCAGAGAGCTTGCCCTGCCTAAAAATATGCCATTTATGAGATGGCAGTGCAAAATCAGTAACATTTTCAGCAGAGGGGACTTAAGGGCTAAGCTGTCTCATTCTTAATATTGAAAAATACTAAAGTGCAAAGGTAGTTTGTGGAGACGTAGTGATATTGAGTAAAAACATGACATTCAAATGGAATAAAGCAGTCCTGAGTATTCAGGTAGTTCATAAGGTATGTGAGAATTAGTCCAAAGTGCAACCAAATTGTGCTGCTCTGGAGTAAGTTATTCAAGTGAGATGTAGAGAGGGGGAAAATAGACCTTAGTTTCTTAAAATAATGCAGATGTTCTTGGGCCTTTGAGCATAAATCTGTAACACAGTTATGATGTAGGAAATGTAGGTGTCTTGTGTTTTTGTATGGTGCTGCATGAAATGGGAAGGAATCCTGAGAGAGAAGGGAATAGTAACACTTAGTGGAGTGGGAGAATCAGCAGTTGGTGAATCACCTGGTACAAGCTTCTATACTTCCAAAATCTCTACAACTGTCCTTTTCTTGTGTTTCAATTAAAAAATATAGGGGTTTTTTGCTGTTTTCTGAAGTATTTGGTTCAAAGATACAGTGATTCGGTTGCAAATCTGAGATTGTTCCTTGGAGTTTTGAAACCCTTTGTTGTGATTGTGTGGCTGCAGATGGGGAAGACTTGAGGAAAAGCATCTTCCACCATTTCCACGTGTCCAGACAGCAGTTCTCGTGTTCTCTGCTTATACTGTGGGAAATGAGAGGTGGTGAGTTCATGCTTTTGCACTGACGTAAGTCACAGTTGTGGTGACACACACACTACACCTACAAGTCCTCACTGACACAACAATGATCTCTCACTGCAAATCAGTTAATCTGTGCTTTATCCTCTTGTGAGGGAATGCAGTATCCCTTGATTAAAAGCAAAACTGGAGAACTTATTTAATGTTTTGATAGTGATTTTTTCACCTATTTAACCAAAAATTTCAGTCATGCTCTTTGAGTCCTCAGAAATGAGCAACAGAGAGAAATAAATGTATGTGTTGTAGGTACCTGGGTTTATTTGTTTATTTCCAGCAAGAATAAAACTAGAAATCAGCACGTTCCCTTAATTAGCTGGTGCAAATATGATGGCCACCTACAGGTCACAGAAATCCAGAAAGAAAATCATAATCTCTTCTGCCAAAAGATCACATAATTAAGGTCTAAATATTCATATAATTTAAAGCAGTATTTGAAAATAAAATAGAAGCATGAGAAAGGGCTGCAACAGGATAGAGGACAGAAGAAATTCTTTCAGTTTAATAGGATATATTGTTATATGTATATCCTAGTTAATGGCTTTTTATTGCTCTAAATGATTTGAGATTTTTGTCTTCCTGATGGTGGAATTGCAAACTCAAAATTTGTCCTGCACAACATCCCACCTTCTTTCCATTCCCATTCATCTCTGTCAGACCACAGAGCTTTGTATCCAGCTTTGGAACTCACCTGGAATAAATTAAGGATTTTCAGGCAGGTTTTTTACAAAAACATATCATATAGGCAATTTGACTATACTTTGTTTGCCTAGGTGTTGATATATCAAGGTGAAATAGAGTATAAAAAAACAATTCATATTTACAATTTTTTTTAAAAATCTTGTCCAGAAATATATGGCAACATAATTTATTGTTATTTCTTTTGGAGTTACACATCTGGAAGCTGAAAATAACATGCTTTGTGTGAGCTCAGACGTCTCTTTGGATGCAGCCTATTCGACAAACAGGTGTGACTGAACTGAGAGCAGAGCAGAGAAATATGTTTCCAGTAAATAGGAATATGGTTCAGACCTATGGTAATGAGGCCACTTAACAAAATAAAACAAATTATAATTGTTGACAACCTTGTGACACTTCAGAAGGTAATATGAGAATGAAATTGCCCAGAGATATTATAACAGGATGAATTTAGAATCTTATTCTTAACTATTCTCTTATTTAAATGTGACCTGGAGGAACTGTCTCAGGCTAAGGTTGAAATAGAGAAGTGTCTCCTATAGCTCTCTGCAACTGCATGAAAGCAAACTCTTAATTGCTGTTTGCAGGCAGATAATCTTGTAGCACTTTATTCATCATTTCTTCATTATAGTCTAGCCTAATATCCAAAGGATTGTTTTGCATAACAGTTGAAGGCACGAAAAGCAAACTAGAGGAATGAAGTAAGTTTATTTGAGGAAGAGCCATGTGTCAATCAGTAAAAAGTTACTGATGGGTTTGTCATTGTTGTCAGCAACCCAGAAGACCTGAAACTGATGGTCTGTTCTCCTATCTGTTTGTTTGCTAAAAATACAAAGAATTTTGTGTTCCATGACTTCCTGAAAAGGCTCATGAACTGCCAGTAACTGAAGTAGAAAGAACAAGCAAAACAACCTAGCAAACTCACATGTCTGTGGATCAGGAGTTTGACTTTCATGGCTGTTTGACATAAGCAAAGCATAAAGAGACTAATAAACTTTTCCATGCTGTGTCTTCTGAGGCCTTCCTCTCTAGGATAAAACATCCTTCTGATTGCTGTCCAAGAAAAAAGTTAATAGATAAGAGATAAAATTTCTGAGGGGAGAAGAGGTAGAACAGCATTTTTAAATAGAAGGTTGACTGAAGAATAGGGCATTGTTCTTTCCTGTGTGTAGGCTGCTGTTAAATTCAAAGGTTCTGTCTTCCTTTTTTCCCCAGGAATTCTATCTCCATCCCACAAAACTACAGCTTCAAGGAGCCATAAAAACTAATGATCTCAGATAAATCATTCTCATAAAGATGTGTTTTCCTAAACTTGCTTTTATCCTGTTCGTAGCTCTGATACTGTAATACTTTGACTTCAGGGATGCTTTGCTCTTCATTTTGATGGCCACCAGGGGTCTGTGATCACTGATTCTGATTAAACTTAACCCCAAAAGCAGCACATCTGAGACATTGTTACAGATCACCCCCCCCCGTGTGTACCCATTGCAATATTCACTGTTGCATGTTATGTTACTGTATAAGAGTCCCACACAAGTGGAGGGAAATGCATCAGTTGGAAAGAAACAGTATTTAAAAGAACCTCCAAGTCTGCAGAACAGGAAAACAAACACATGTGCACACACATACCCTCACACAAAACACCCTCTTCCCACACATACCCTTTCTGTAAAACTTCTTGGATATCTGATGAAAGCCAAGATACAAATGTGTCCATTTCATACATGATTTTTTTTTTACCAGATCCTTTGTATTGTAAAGTAAACTTTTATAGTTGTTCATTTTTTTGTTTTGTTTGATTTTTTTTTTTTTCCTTTTTGCTCAGTAACTTCATAAACAGCTCAAGGAACTTACAGAGCTTGTGTTCAGACTTTGTTTTTCCGTGGCATGTTTTCTGGCTTCTAAAGAAATATTGTCACTGAACTGCAGATGTCACTTGTGCCAATGCACACATACACTCCCTTTCCACATTGTTTCCCATGACTTTTGAAGTTCAAAAGCTGTCTTAAGTTGCTTAGAAAAATCCTACGTGATATAAAAGCAGTAGGTGCCTGCTTTATTTCTTGCATGAAGTAAGTTTGGTACACCAAGACAATTCCAAATATAGTTTATGTGAAATTAAAAGCAAGCCAAGCATGATTTTATATATGAAGGCTTCTTACTCAGCAAAGTTAACATGATAAACCAACAGACCCTCTCCTGTGCTTTCAAGTATGTTTTGATATATACATCCTATGGGGTTTTAAACATGAAAAATTGCTATATATGAAGTTTAATGGACTTGAAAATATAAAACCAAGGTCTATCCTTTAAGATATCTCTGATGTATTCCCTAATGAAGGTATTTTTATGCATAAAACTTGCCTCAAAACCTGGTGTTCCTGTGCATGAGCAGTAGAGCTCTGAGACTATATTCACGCACAGAAGTACCTAATTCTTTGCTGGGTCAACATAAATTATTTGTATGTCTTGACACTTGAGCACATTTCTAAACCCCCAATATACAGCTTTTTTTTTCAGGTATTTTCAACTTTATAAATATTAAGTAAGAAAAAAGTATTTACCTCTGAATCCTGTGCTGGTGGCTTTCTGTTTTATCCTTTCCTGAGGAACTCCTAAGCTTCAGTACAATCTGAGAAACATTTTTCTGAATATTTCCCTAAGTAACATGTCCTGAGTGACTTTTCCATTAGGAATTTTCTTCATTCCTTCTGCTTCTAATTCTTATATAGTTGTCCAAGTGTTCAGGAGGGGGTAGTGTGAGAGAGAAACTTCTGCCACTGCAGTAGACAGGCAAATTGATTACTTTCTACTTGGGGAATCTGGTTCTGCCTGTTTGAAACCCTGCCTTGCTGAGGGGTGGATCCATTGCTGGAACTGCCCAGCAGCAGGAAGTGCCTGGGAGCAGCTCCTTGGATAGAGAGGCCCTTAAGAGCTGGAGGTGGAGCACAAGTGTAAGTGCAGGGCTTGCTTTCTTCTACACCAGAAGGGAAAAAGAAGCAAGGTTAGATGGATCTAATAGTAGGTGGAAAACAAAACCCAGCAAAATAATGCCTTTTACTACAGTATCTTAAAAATATTTTAACTCTATTTATGAATTTGACCTAAAGTCTGAGGTGCTCAGTAAATATATGACCTTAACAAAACCACTTCACTTGCTGGGGAGCATTAGGTGGAGGCAGCTGTTTGAATATGCTGCTTTTCCAGACATAGCACCTTAGCCATATTTTTGAATGCTTGCTCAGTGTTGCTGCAGAGAAGATGGGAACTAATTGACCAGAAAGACAAATACAACACCTTTCAAGGTATTAGAGGGTAAAAATCAGCAGCTACTGCAAGCTGTAGGACTTTAGTGTCACACTGACACTGAGCTATGCCGCTCACCAGCATTTCATTCTGCCTCAGCTGTGCTTTGTAGAGTGTGCAGTCCAATAACACAGCGCAGAGTCCAGTTATTTAATCTTCAGGTGAGAAAGGAATAGACTGTGGCAACAAACACTGCTCAGAAATATTTTCTTCAATTCGATCTGGATGAATTGACAGCACTGCTGAGCAATGCTTTTGGAGACTGAAGGGCAGCACAGTAGGATTTTCAGACTGTAACAAAGATAATGTCAAGTGGTGGGAAAGAAAAAGTGGAGATAATTTTTTTTTTTGTAGTTGTAATTTGTAAATACTTTCCATAGCTTTCTTGAATTGACAGGGAATCTCTGCAGTGAATCATCCAAAGTGCTGTAGAAGTTCTCTTCTTGAGAAGTGGGAATAAGTTATCAAAGGAGGGGCAGGGAGAAGAACCTTATGCTCTTTTTAGCTCTGCAGGCAAGTCAGTAAATTTCTGATTATCAGTGGGGTGTAGGGATTGTATCCCCAGGATGATGATAAATAAGTGGACCATTTGGACCACAAATAGTTAAGAATGATGAAGGTTGAGAGAGACTGGACATTTGAGAAGCTGCTTTTCTATGGTCTTCATAAACAACCTCTTCTGGAAAAGATGAAAGATAATGAATCGTGAGGTTAGTGGTGACAAGGAATGTTTTTTTTTGAACTGTAGATGCAATGTAGCTTTTTTTGTAATGTTTCTTTGAAAGTAAAAACTCTCTTGGCTGTAAAATAATTAAGAATTGAAGCTCTCATACTGTGATTCTGGAAAATAGGAAAGAATAAGGTCTTAGACCAAATTGTTGTGCTGACAAGTTCTGCTAACTATGGAGTGAATTCTTAACGTTGTTCCTTCCCAGCAAGGAGTATGATAAATCCAAAGTACAAGCTTTGGCCTAACATTCCCTAAAAGCCATTTGAGTTGATGACTTGATTTCTGGTTCCAAAACCTTCTGCTACTGAGTTCATGAAAGCCAAGTATTTGTGTTCTTATCCAGAAAGTTGAGTCAGAGTTCTCATGTAATTGAAATGTTGCTAAATTTCAGAGCAACATTATTTTAGTGGAAGTCTTTTATTAGAAGCGATGCAATTTTCAGATTCCCTAATGCTATGGAATACTCCTTCTTTCAGCTTTTGCACTTAGCTTGGATTATTATTGTTGCAGAAAGTGCAAAACAAGATTGTGTTGTATTCTTGTAATCCTAAATGGATGTCTATCTTCTGGAGTCCTCTTTGGTGCTATATATCTAAGAAATAAGAGAATGACAGCACTTCATTTAAAAATCACTTTTTTGTTTAAGCTACTTGGGGTTCTTTTGCTTTCTGCTGTTTAATAAAGTATGTTTTTAGAGTCATTCATGCAAGTTCCTCCTTCTGAGCTTTAAGTTTTACTTACGAAGAGCAAGTTCAAAACATCACATATGATGTTGTTTGGCATTAGAGAGAAATATTTGGTAATAAGACAGACCTGAGGTGATCATGAAGCACGGAATTGCTTGTGGTTTGGGAAGTTGCAGGGTTCTGGAACTTTCACCCAGTGACTCCAACAGATTGCACTATGTAACTTTAGATGTAAAAGAGGATGGTCTTTTACATCTTCTTAGCTGTAAATATAATTGCTTTCCCTATAAATAATTGTTAAGGAATTATAAGCACCTTAGTGATTATTTACTTTTAATATCTGATGAAAAGGGTGCATGGACTAAGTAGAAAGTTTAAGTAGAAAGAATAATGAATTAAGCTGAAACAAGGCATTTTATCTTTCTCACTCTTTCTCTTCTTCCTACTTTCCTCAAAAACTTAGCTTTTGGAGATCTGTGAGCCTCTCTTGGGTCAGGGTGCTAAGTGTTTCTTTTGATCTTTTCTCTAGGCTGGCAAATAAGCAGGACAGAGAAGGAGCTCTGTCAGAAGCAGATGTAATCGAGTCCTTGTCTCTGGAAAGGCTTGTCAATGAACACAAGTGTCTCTGTCAAATTGTATGTATATTTTAACATGCTTCGTTTTCTAATTTCTAATTATATATATGTAAAGCTTCCAGTAAGATAGAAACTAAAACCCTGCAATCCTAGAAAAGATACAGTCCATGTATCTATTCTTCAAGAAATTCTGCTGCTCACCTTGATGTTGTAACAAATGTTTACAATGGGAATCCTCAAAATGTAATTGCTGGTCTGTTTTGAAACCATGTAAGAATAATTAAGTTACTGATGTGGTTTAAAACTTGTTTAATTGAAAAGCAAGTTTAGTATTCCAGCTTTTTTAAAATAAGCAGAAAAGGAATTTGCCTGCGTTGACATTCAGGAAGGATCACTGTTCAGATGTGATTTTTATGTTGGCAAAGAAAAGATTTGTAAATATTTCTGAATTTATGGAATGCCTAAATATAAATTTACTTCCCATACTTCTCAGTGTTTTGCAGTAAACAGTAATCGTAATTGTTTAGCTAATTCCTTGTTTTCAGTCAAGGAATGTGATCTGAACTGCAAATGCTTTTCCCCTCCTTCCCCTTACATTTACAGGAACCTTGCTCAGCTATCATGGGCTATGGGAAAAAAATTGACAAATCAATAAAAAAGGGGTTATTTTGGCTTCTGCATATCATAGCCAAAGATTTTGATGCCTTAAATGAGCGAATCCAAAGAGACACCACAGAGCAAAAGGCATATGAAGAACAGAAGAAACTGGAACGAGCTGAGCGAGTGAGAAGGATACGAGAAGAAAGGTATTGTCTCTGTAACTTCTACTTCCTCCACTTCCTCTTTTCTCTGAGATACTTGATTCATTCCTGTAAGTGCAACCAAGCTGTCAAGGATTTAAAACTTACAATCCAAGAGTCTCCAAATTAAAAGTATAGACCTAAATTCTAGAGGTTTTTCTGCAGGACTTAGAATTTTTTGTCTGGTTCACACCCTTTATCTTATTTGCTTTCTGCTTGAAATGTACTGTGAGTGAGAACTGCATGGTGGTTGTGGAGTAAATTTGGCCTTACTAATATAACTTCACAGAAGGCTAACCCAAAAAATAAATGCTGGCATTTAATCTTCAGCTGCCTTCAAGTGTGTTCTAAATAAAACTTCTGTTAAGTTAGACTCTGTAACCAATACATGAGTATCAAAGACTGGATGTGAAACTGTATTCAACACTGCTTAATAAACTCCAGGATATCCAATATGTGAGGTGTGAAGAAACTAAAGATGGTTCAGTGAGGGGAAGCAGGGCAAGTGGTTTATTACTTCCTTTGAAAACTCTTTCTGGTCATCAGCAGCCGACTGTGGTTTCTGTCAAAGACCGATGTGAATAATTTTACTGAGGAATTATTAAAAGATTTACTGAGCATCCCATCCTCCTTAAAAAGGCAAAGGTTTGTGAGTCACTGTGAGAAGCTCCTGTGAAGTGTCTTGGCTTATACTCTTGCTGTTTTGGTTTACTGCAGCAAG
Source organism: Oxyruncus cristatus (assembly GCA_013399855.1). Classification (NCBI taxonomy): domain Eukaryota; kingdom Metazoa; phylum Chordata; class Aves; order Passeriformes; family Cotingidae; genus Oxyruncus; species Oxyruncus cristatus. Next base: position 20,406 of record VXAY01000371.1, on the reverse strand, counting down.
TAACTGAAGCACATTTTAAGCCCCTGGAACTTGACATGATCTTCATACATATTTCACAAACTTACAAACCCATATACTGTTAGTCTGTCAGATGTCTCTGTACAGACAAAACCTTCTGACCTTGCTGGATTGCACTGGGTTTATGCCATGCTGGGAGGTGTGGGGAGGAGGAGTAACTCTGAAACATGTCTCAAAGAAACTGGCTGAGGATATGGGCATTTCCTGTCCCCACTCAGTGACCTTAGTTATATTTGTTCACTGGAAAAATTGATTTGGTCTGAATTGGATTAAAGGCTTAAAAGTTTTGCTAAAGTTCTTGTGCCTCAAAGGAAACCTGAGTAGTAACTTCTGTTGATTTTACCTGTCTCACGTGTAAGAGATGACGTGAACTCTTGATTTGCCATTTTGCATCAAATCGATTTCTTGCTGTAAGAAACAGGTTATTCTTGATTCAGTAGTAATTCTGTTTCATTTTGTTTTTCACTAATTCCCCAGGCTTCTTTTTTGTTCAGAAAGTGCATTTCCTCCACAATATGTTAGTAGCAACCACTTTGTTTCCATTGGCAAAGCAGAGATGGTGGAAGTGCTGTGACGTTTTCAACAGCACTGTCTGTTCCTTCCAAGCATTATGTTTTCATGGGTGGATTACTGGCCTTTTCATTCCCATCTGTACCTCTGAACAAGGGGTTTGTTTCTTCCTCTCTCAGCACTTGCAGCTGCAAAATAGGTGCAACAGTAACTTCTATATGCAGTTACCATCAGATGATTCATAAGAAGTATTTGATAAGAATGTACTTTATCAACAATGTATTATTTAATACATAGCAATGTAATATTTCTTATATAAATATCTGGAACATAAAAAGTAACTAGTGCTGGTAAACTGAGCATTATGTGTCTTTCTGAACTTTTCTGAGTCTGGGTGAAGCAAGTGTGATTCCCTTCACAGACCCCTAGAGTAGTTTCATTTGGAAGGGACCTTTAAAGTCCATGCTGGCATAAACTGGGAGATGAGTTGGGTGATCTAATAACTTTTTTCTACAACATTTATGGCTTGGCTTCTTCAGAATTCTATGGTCATTCTCCCTCTCTTCCCTCCTCTCTCCTCAACAAAACCCCAAACCAATCAAAATCCACAAATGCCAAAACCCCGGAAACAACAACAAAAACCCACCAACAATGCCAAAGGGAAAAAGAAGAAGGAGCTGTACCTGATGATGAAGCCCCTGAGCCTGGGAAATATCAGAACCCCTTCCAGCCTATATCTGCTGTAATCTCTGAGGTATGAGAATGTGTGGAAATCTGGATTATTTTAGAACTGCCACTAACAAATGTCTTAGAGGTCATGAGAAAAATGGTTCATTTCAAAGAATTGGTCTAAGTCTGTCTGCACAGCATTTTTTTAATTTGTATTTAATCTTGGCAGTCTTGGTTTGTGTGCATTGAATCAATGTTTTCATGATGAGAAACTCCCTATTATTGATTTGGGGACAAAAGTATTGTAGGCACAGTAAAATAGATCTAAACACATGGCTGAACATATTTCCTAATTAAACCGGTGGGGATTCAGAAGTGGAAAATATTCAAGGTCTGTGTTTCTTGTAAAGTGTTTTAGTGATGTAGTGAGTCATAAAATCTGACTGACTTCTACAACTGTTGAGATTTCTGAGCATAACCTGTTTTCAGTTGAAAACTGACACTATTGAGAAGTTTTTAGTTTTGAAATATGAAAATCACATTCATATATTAAAGTTTCTTTAACCCGTGTTTCTGAGTTCGGGTAGTTCTTATTTATTGTGCCCTATTTTTTTATTCAGTTGACTGGAGATAACATAATCTAAAGAAACACGTGAACTTTTCCAGTAAGTAACTCAAACATTTGCTTTTCTCCAGGAGAAAAGCACCCACATCCACCCGGTATGTAAAGTCAGCTGCATGCACAATAATACACTTAATAATAACATACAAAGGAAGAAGATAGAGTGTGAATATTGCAGAGATGGTGATTTAGAGATACAGAACTTGTGAAACAGCCTGGGATTGAGTCTGTATGACACAATAGGTATTTGTCCCAATCGTGGTGGCATTTTAAGGATACTTAAGCTCTGTGCAACTGTATTTTGTTTTAAATAAAACATAAAGAAAAAGTAATTGGAGAGGAAGAAATTAGAAGTTTTCTAACCTCAGGACTGTTGATGTTGTTTATATTCCGATTTTGTTTTATTTTATTTTAATATGACCAAAAGTAAAGCAAGAAAACAGTCAACAAACACAAAGATCATTTCATTTGTTGTTAATTACCCCTCCCTTCCTCTGGACAGGATATTTGAAATTTAATTTCTTCACCTATTTGACAACAAATTCCATGCTATATGTGGGACAGAAAAATGTTTTCATTTTTTAATAACCTTCCTCTTGTCTTAGTTTTAAAAAATTCTTACCCTTTTTGTTAGAATGAAAAACAAATAGAAAAGGAAAAGAAGCGGCAAAGGTTGGAGACTGAAAAGGCTACAATTGTCTTGAAATCACAAACAGAGCAGGACCAGATGGATGCCCAGCACTCGTCAAGTAGCAGCAGCCAAAACACAAGTGACAGCAGACTAGAGATGTGCAATTCTGCAACTACACAGCTTTTGCAGCACTCGGAAGAGAATGATCACCAAGCCTCAGAATGCCTTGACTCAGGTAAAACTCCCTTTGAATGTGTCATTTCATGGGATTTTTCACATTGTTTTTCCTTATTTTTTTTATTCTTAATTATGATATAATATATAATTTATTTATAATTTATTTATTTATAAAATATTTATTTTTGTTCTTTATTATTTTCATGATGCCACACACCAATTTAATCTATTGAAAACATAAAAATGCAGAATTAGGTTGTTGTATTGGAAAATCTTCTTCCAAAAAGTGCATGTTTGTTGGTGTGGCTGATACTGTAGCTGAAATTGGGTGTTTTTTTTAGCATCATCAAATATGCAGTCCACTTTTCAACAGGACTCAGCTAAGTTGAATTTCGTTATGGAAACATAGCGTTTGAATATATTTTATGCTTAAAGTTTAGTTTCCATAGCAAAATGTTGTGTATTTCCCATAATTTTATGCACAATTTTGGACTGAAAACGCTGATGTATCTCCTCAATAATTGTTTTAGAAGATGATCTAAGATATTCTCTGAATATAAGTGTGTAATATGTAATGTTTTATTTCTGTTTGCTATAGATAACAGTAAGAAAAAAAGTAAAAAACCAAAATTAAAAAGGGGCCACAGAGTAGAACCTATTAATTCAGAGGATTCTCTTCCCCAAAATCCAACACCACCACCAGCACTTCCACCAGGTAAGTGTACTAACAACCAGTAATTGATGTCTCAATTTGTGGTTGTTAATCCTTTAAAATACTCACTTGGAATGATGAAACTGGAATGATCTTCATACAGAGAAATGCTACTGAACCTTTCTCTCTAGAAAATCTTTGATGCAGTTTCCCACTTCGTTACAAGAACTTCCAGCAGTATTGATTTGGCCTCTTCTGTGGGAGAAAACATTATTTTCCCAAAAAGTGAGTCAGAAACTTGACTACTCACAAAAAAGTGATGAAAATTATGAGTATCTAAGGGTAAATCAGCTTCTTTTAAACGTATTTCATGGTTATTCACCATGGATGCAATATATTGCATACCTTGGGTGTTTCTAAACGCTCTGATTTCCCCCAAATCGAGCTGGTTTCTGTTCAGTTCCTCAGAATCAAGAGCAGTCATGGCATGTTTTGACAGTCTTTGTTTTCCTTTAGTTGGCTGGGGAACTCCCAAACTTAATAGACTTCGAAAACTTGAGCCTCTTGGTGAAACACATCATGCTGGTAATTGAAAGTATTTTGGGTTTTGTACTTTTTGAAAGCATTCTCCATTGTTCATTCACTTCTTCATTAGTTTCATTCTTCATCTTTTTTTTTTTTAATGTCTTAATTCTAATTTTCATTGACTGAAACCTAAACCTTTTGCTTAGTAGAAAGCATCTTTTTGATTTTTCAAGTCTTCTTTTTTTTTTTTTTTTATGGAAAAGAAACTTATCTTAGATTCCCTTATAAAGTTTCAAATGGCTTGGGATATCAGGTGCTATTAATGATCTGAAGTTATTTGCATAGCAGCAGTACCTAAACATTAAAAAGTGCCGTATTACAAAGGATAACAGGACCAGTTATTTTAAGAGTCCAAATGAAAACTAAATTATTGGGTCTGGAAGGAGAAATGTCAGTGAAAAAGCTTGGGATCTGCTGCTTTACCTGATGAACCAAAGTCCCTGAAAGTTCATAACCTGCGAGCAGAAATAAGTTTAATAAATGGAAATATCAAGGTGAAGTAGGCACATTCTTGATTTCTTGCTTCAGTAATGGCTGTTTTCTATTTTTGGAATATCCTGGAAGATTGTTTTTCATATGCTCACTCTGCATTTTTTTTCTGAGTTTTAGATGGTAATTTCTTTGTTTTTCTTACATTTTTATTTTTCAAATTTTGAATAGCCGAGTGAACATAGAGACATCTGGAGTAATACGAGAGGAGAACAAGCAAACTAAAGCAATGAGAACACTTATACAAATTGAATAAAGAGAACATTAATTGAGAAAATTACAGAGGAAGAAGCTGTGGCTGTAGTTACTCTTGAGCTTAACCCTCACTTGAATTAATTGAACTATTTTCATGTGAAATTCTGAAACAACAGAAAATGGAGCTTTTCTGCCAAAGAATCAAAAGCTGCCTAAAGGGAAAATAAGATTTCTAAACCCAAGATATTTATTTCTCACAGAAATGAGATTCACGTGCATAAAATGTAATTTGTTATCTTAATCATAAAACCATCTTGCTCTTTTTTTAAAGGCACATAGAGAGAAGGCTGCAAGAGAGAAAAGCAAGATGAAGAGGTAGGGAGGGGAAGAAAGGGAATTTCAGTTTTCCTCTTGCATTTTTGTAGCAAGAGCATGGGTGGGAACAAAGAGAAAACCAATTAATTTGGAAGCTAACACTAGGAAATATGTTGGTAGGAATCTCTTAACCAGAGGTGTCACCACTGAGATCAGAGCAAACTTGAAGGGCTCATAACTTTGCAGCTGAATTCAAGACTTTGCCTGCTCTTTGCTGAGATTTATTCTTTTTTTTAGGAATTTTGAGACTCATAAGTTTCACACAGAACAGAAAATCCTAGGAAAGCAAGAAAACATCTATTAGGAAAGCACTATTTATAAATGAAAAAAGCTCTTCAAATGCAGTTTAACCTTTAGTTAGGTCCTGATACCCAAGAGCATCAATGACTTACTTTGGTTAAAGCAACTGTTTTCTTTTTCATTCTGACCATTTGAGATCCATAGAATCATGGAATCATTTATGTTGGAAAGGACCCCTAAAATCAGTGAGTTCAACTGTTAACCCAGCATTGCCAAGTCCAGCTTGCACTGCTTTAACTTGCCATCTGTCCTTGCAATGGTGTTTTTCAATGAGTTTTTACATATTTTGCAGACTGAGAACTTGCTCCTGATGGGATACTTATTGGAATTTTTCTAAGACCAGTGGAGCCTACCTTTGATTTTTTATTTGGAATATTCCCTGAATTGCATCTTTCTGAAAATCATCTTTTTGGCTGTCCCTTCAGCAGAGAAATAACTCAGTGTTGATTTTTTTGCCCCGAGCTTTGCCCAAAATCCATCCCAAGCTGGGTTTGAAAGTTTTCTCAGACGTTCAACCTTTGTGAAATAAAAAGGCATTTTTATTTTCCTGTTGGTTTCCTGATTAATTTATATAAATAGCTTGAAGGAACAATTTGCAGTGAAAGTAGAGATACCAGTAGAGATACTTGTTAGTAGGGAGAGTAGTAAGTCCTTTGTCTTTGTCTTAAATTATTTTTTTATTGTAAGTGTCAGATATTTTGTAGTTCTTGCTGCTAAATATGTAAAATTCAGGTAGTGTGAGGCTGAAACAACCTCCAAAGGTCTGCGTTTTAATGCTAGGCTTTCTCAGGACATATAACTCTGTCTTAATTATGCAAACTGGAAAATTTAAGTGTGGGTGAGCAGGCTATTTAATGTATGTATTGAGTCATTTTTGTGTCAGAATGTTATATTGGCTGTTAACAGGCAGTAGAGTCAATTATATAAATCTTTAATTATATACTTATTTCACTAAAGACTGCAGTTTTTCCAGTCATACTAATAATTCTGGCACAACATTAGGTAATGAGTGTCTGTTTATTGTCAGTGGAGGATACCTTTGCAAGAACAATAAACCTCTTCCAATATAGGAGGTAAAATTATCTGTCAGTCCTAAAGTGGTCTACCAGACCTCAGGAAATTAATAAATGGATTAATAAAACCATCCATTGTACAGGTTTTTATTTGCCTTATACTCATTTGTTACAGTTTTCTTGCTGCTGTACCACTGAATTAGCAGTATTAAAATCAAAATATTAACTACAATAACATAAAAGTGTTATCATTTTGCTGATTAAATATAAGGATAACTAAAACCTTGATCCTGCAGACATCTACACATAGAGTAGTGTAATCCACCTTGTTTGCTTTTGTTAATTCTAGCTCAGGAGTGCAATTTGAAGTTATTGCATATGTAGAACAAGTGGAATATATTCTTCTTGGGAATTCGGATTTATTAAAGCTGAATTTTGTGTTGGCTGGCCATCAAGGCTTTGCTGGGGAAGAGATGGTCTGTATAAAGAAAACTGAGATCTGAACGCTTCAAAAAGCTGCTTTTTTTCCCCTTGATTTCTACCCGTTTCCTCTTACCATCTCTCATATTATTTTGCTTGTGAAATGCTTTGCATGTACCCATCTGCATGGTCGTTTTTTTCTTTTATATCAATTACAAATGTTTGAGAATACTTGTTATTCTCTTCTGATGTATTTATTGACTTTGTCTTGAGCAGTTTTACTACTTTAAACTCCTTTATTGACAAAAGAAAATGTTGCAGTTTTTTTTTTTAAATTCTTAATATAGTTCTTTTAGAAAGTTAGTATGGCTTGCAAGATAAATGCCATGCATAAATGGTCCCCAAATTTTGGATTCTGTATAGTGTTACTGTCACTTAAAACTATATTGCAATGAAAACTTGACTACAGCAACATTCAAATTTTGATACTTGATCTTTTCAGTTGTTGTTTGCACACTTTGGATTTGTCATTTCCTATTTTTGGGATGTTTACAGATCACCTGTGAGCTTGGTCTTGCAAATGCTGCTGCATGGATAACAAAATGTAATTAAACCCTCTTTTGGCCAGTACATCTCTGGAGATGAATTAGCACTAGGTTTGAAGGTTGCTTGTAGGAATTAGCTCTTAACTTGTAGACTGTCTAGCTTTCATTAAAGGAAGCAAGAATTTACCATATGTAAAAATCCTTTGGGTGACAGATTGATGTGTTTTTCTTCTCTGGAATTTCTTACACAGATTTCTATGGAAAGCCTCTGCCTCCGCTGACTCTACGCCAAAGACCCAACAGTGACACCCACGATGTCATTGCTTAACTGGATCACAAACAAAATTTTAAAAGCACAAAACAAAAAAATTCCATCAGAAACATTTTTTTTGCCCTTGAAGGAAAATTTTTAAAGTGACACTTTATCAGCATGTTGCAAAATAACTTGGTGACAATGAAATCTGGAGTTTGTTCTGTCGAACTTAGTTGATCAGACTTTGTCATTCCACATCACCAGCGCTTCTTCAGCATTTAGTGTGAAATCAAGAAAGGTCTGTGTGTCCATGGATGTTCATGTGAACATGGTATTGAATATTTACTTGTGAAAATACATATCCATAAACCTGGAGCAAAACACCTTCAAGATCACTGGATTGTACTTTCCCATTGAGACCTTTCTCCAGGTGCTGTGCAGTTGTTGGTATTTTTTCAGCTGATAAATTATTTTGTAAGATTCATTGTAAGATAGGGTGACTGTAGAAAGGCTAAACAAATATTGAGTATATTTTTCTACCTTTTTATAAAATGATTTGGAAGTTTGAGTGGACATGTGTACCTGCTACCAATAAAGTGATACCTTGGAAGCATTAGAAAGCTGATGGTCAAGTTGATACAAATACAGTGTGTTTGACTCTTACAGTAGCAAAGCCCCTTTATTAGGGATTACATTACCAGATGTAATATTTCATATTTCTGGCAACCTGAAGCAAGGGGTAAGACAGAAAGTTTAAAATAACTACATTTTATACAAAATACTGCTATTTGAACTGTCGGAAAATTTTCTTATCTGTTTTTTTCTTTGGTTTGCTAACTGAATCTGACATAGGTAATAAATTCTGTGGAAATTGAACTGACATATATACAAGAAAATTGCTCATAGTGGAAGTTTTTAACTAATTGAGTCATGTATTTTGATGGAAAACTGAATCAACCAGTATGCAGATAAACTCCAACAGGGTTTAATCTCGATAACACTAAAATACCATCTTGAAAACTAAAGAAATCCCTGGGTTTTAAGGATTTAAATAATACTTCCATGTACTTTGTTTACCTACATTTAAAAAAAATCACATACAAGTGATAAATAAACAACAAGGGTTACAATTTGATATATTCCAGTTTAAATGTTTTTCCTCTTACACTGGAGACAATTGGTGTCTTGTGTAAAGTATATTGTTATGCCACTTAGTTACAGTAAGGATGAAACCCACATTCAGAGGGTTTTTTTGAAGAAGCGGTATTTGATGACTGATTATTTTATATTACTCTCCATCTTCAATAACATGGTAATACGAGATTACTTCAGGAGATGTTAAAACAGTGCAATGTTTATGTTCAGCACTTTGATATTGGAAATCTTTGCCATATGCCCCTTACAGCAATGAGTTGCACAAATAGACATCCCCTGTATTAATCAAAATTAAATTTTATTACGATTTGTACGGAATGAGTTTGTGGGAGGGTGGAATCCATCTTAAGATAAGTTTGGGATGGGTGTAGAAGTAAAGTCCAAGTTTAGTGAAAGGATGAAACACATTGTATGTGACTACATGAGAGTACTTTTATTGTATTCTAATGGGGTAACATAATTTGATTATGCTCAGAATTTGGTCATTTTCACTTCAAACAAACACAATATTAAGTGGAGGGAAGGTTGCATAAATGTTTATGTGTGCAATCTCAATTTTAACTTTAGCTCTGTTACCACTTAAGTTTCCAGCTTAAGGCTCTACTTTGGCAGACTTATTTTTTTTTACAGCTTTGGTTTCTAGGAGTGTATTATCCTTTTATTTTACCTCTTATCAAAAATAAATGAATGGCAGTCTTTACTGAAAACAAAGATGAACGTGCTGTTGTAACAAAGGCTGAGAAACTAAAATGTCAGGTGTGGATACATATGAACTCTGTGTTATGTATGTTGTGTGTGGACACGTATCATTTTTGATTTTGCTTTTAAAATAAATTTTACCAATATGTGACCAAAGTACTCAAAAATGTTTTTTACAGTTCTGTCTATTATTATGCTCTGCAATATACTATGGTGGGTTTTTTTTCCGTAATTTATACAACCATGACTTTTTTTTTGCTCAAGGTGACATACATGGAATAAAACTAACGCACAGCATCAACATGTTTCCTGTATTAAAATAAATTTACAAGTTTTTTGGAAGCAAGTATGGTCATAAATATTTAAGGACTGCAAGTCTCACATTGCTAAAATGTACAACATAGAGACTTTATAGACAGAATTTCTGCATATTTTTGCAACGGCAGTGGTCAAATTTAGAATATATTGATAGATTGGCACTAAGTTATATGTGTACATATAAAGTGCTTTTTAATATTTGAGTGGTAATAAGTTGGAAATTGAGAGGTAATTATTGCACTAATTAGAAGATTTTGCCAGGGTTTGATGCTCTTTTTTGTCAATAATATCACTTCCAAAATGTATCAGTGCATTCAGCTGAGAGTATTTGTACCTAAATACAGGAGTGGTAAGAACACAGAAATGCACTGTATAAGCAGAACATTTTGCATTGTCTGTGCAACATTTTAAGTACATATTTTAAAGATAAGTTAAATGTATCTTCTAAAATGAGGATTAGTAATTCTCATGAGCTGAATTAATGTGAAGGAGGATCAGTGCATCAAAATCAGTTGTTCTGTTTGTCTTCCTTTTTAGTTAAAACCTAGAATCCACAGGACCTTACTCATAGATTTAAAGGTTTTAAATGCACAATAACTATAATGGAATTATTAAAAATTAGGTATATAGCCATTAGATTTAGTTTCACATCTCTCACAGTAACTGTGATCCTCTGGAGGCCCATCTGTCACTTAAAAATAGATTTCCCAGTTTTGCTATTTTAGGCAGCTTTTGAAATAAGTTTGCTTGGAGTGGTCTCATGACCATTTTCTTCTCCAGTGGAAACCAGTATATTTCCTGAAAATGATTATTTTTGGATCTAACAATGTCACATTACAAAAGATTGATGGACAGTTACAAAGTAATCAGCACAGGCTTTTTTTTTTTCCTTTAAAATTCAAGCAGTATTTTTTCCAGTAATATATTTTAGTATTGTAGGGGAAAGCTTGGCACTGTAAGTTCAGGATGCCACCCACTAACTTTGCCAAAGTCTGTTAGCTTCCTACCTTTTGGAATTCTTTCAACTTGAAGTACTTTAAGCCCTAGATTAAAGCATAATTTTTTGTTTCACTGGTAAAGTAAAATTCAATTACTGTATATATTTTTTTCTATGGTACTGGCCTTGGACAGCCACAGAGAACTGTACTTTTCATACCAGTTTTGTTCTGTATCTGTTGGTACAACTCATTTATCCGAAAGCCTTTCAGGTTTCCTTTCACATTTCCTACATAGGAAGTATCCATTTTGCCTGCAGGCCCTTTGTCACAATCCCGATTGAAACATTTTAAATAAGCTTTCAAGTGTGATGGTGATTTGAATAAATGTTCTTGGCCATCATGAGTAGGTGCCTGAAACTCAAATATTTATCTATATGATAGCTCTCCTGCTATCATGCAGATGACCTTTGCACCCCTTTCCAGTCTGGATTTCTGAGGCCAGTTTCAACCCTGGTTCCTTTTCCAGAGAATGGCTTATCTGAAAACACATGTAAGATGTTTGTGGGAATAATTCTCTAGTCTTCATCAATTTTTTTTGGCAGTAGCAGCAGGTTGATCCCTGGTGTGGTTCAGAGGAGGCTGTTGAGCAGCTGGACAGCAGCTGCAAAGCCTGGACTAGGCAGGAGTGCAGGTCTGGTGAAAAGGCACCATCAGGGTCCTGACAGTGGTGGGTGGGGTGAAATGGCAGCAGCCCCTGGGATGCAGGTGCTGAGATGAGGATCAGTTTTGGAAGTTGATTGAGAATCCAGTTGCTGCCTGATCCTGGTTTGTCTCCTGGAGAGGCAGAGGAGGCAGGATGGCAGTACAGGCTCCCAGAATAAGAAAAGAAAATCACAAAGAAACCAAAATCAAACAAAAAAATCCAACCAACCAAACAAAAAAAAAACAAAAACCCCAACACAAAACCAACCAAGCAAGCAAAAAAAAGCCAAAAAATCCCAGATAAATTACCCCCCAAAAAAGAAACAAAAAAACCCAAAAAACACACACACAAAAAAACCCGAAACCAAAACAAACAAAAAACCCAAAGCAAAAAGCAAAAAAAAATACCAAAACAAAACAAAAAAATCCAAACCCAAAACACAACCCCAAACAAACAGGGGAAAAAAAACACGAAAAAACCCCACAAAACCACAACCAAACAAAACCCATCCAACCAACCAAAAAAAAAAAAAAGAGGGGAGAAATTGTAAGTTCCTCGCTGTCACAGGAGACCCAGCATGTGGAAATGANTGGGTAGAAATTAAGAGGGGAAATTTAGGTTACACACATTCTGTAGGAATTCTTTACTATGAGGTGATGGGACACTGGCACAGGTACCCAGGGAGGTTGTGGATGCCCCAGCCCTGACGGCGTCCAAAGCCAGGCTTGGATCGTGTCTTGATCAACGTGGTCTAGTGCGAAGCTGGGATCAGCCATGGGAGCTGATCCTACATGGTCTGTAAGGTCCTTCCAACGCACGATTCCATAGAATCTGTCGGGGCCGGCGCGTCCTGCCCCTGCCCTGCCCCGCAGTGCCGGGGGGGGCGCGGCG
>VXAY01000369.1:43730-88283 GCA_013399855.1 Oxyruncus cristatus | reverse complement strand
GATTCTATGATTCCATTATATGAAACTGTCACCTAAGGCACCTATGCGAAGTCTCCCCAGATTTAGGTGGCTTAATCTGAAACACCAGTCAAGCCACTGGAAATCAGTTTCCTAATGGAAGTATTCAGGGCTGCTTGAGATGCTTCTGGACATGAGACACCTGATGAGGGAAGACTGACATTCTTATAGTGTGGCAGTAGGTAGCCAGCTGGATATTCCCTGAAGGAAATGCAGCCTGTGGAAGCATCCACTTTGGAGTAGGGAGTGCATGAAGAAGAAAGAGCAGCTGACACACGTTATGGACTGACAGTAACTCCCATCCCAATGCCCCTGAGTTGCCTGGGAGGAGAGGACTCAGGGGAGTCCTTCTTCTGGGGAGAAGGTGGTGGAGTGGAAGAAAGTGTAATTTTAATGTTTGGGGTTTTTTCTTACTACCCAATTGTGAATAAATTACATTAATTTCCCTCAAGTTGAATCAGTTTTGCCTGTGACGGTAACTGGTAAGTGATCTACCCCATCCTATTTTTCATCCTATTTTCTTCTGCGATTCTGTTGATGAAGGGGAGTGAGAGAGCATGTGGTTGGGAATTTGGATCTTAGCCAAGGATAACCCACCACAGTCTTACGTAGCAAAAATCTAAAAGAAGTAGCCAGACAGCTATAGGGTGCTATTATTTGGAATAGGTCTATTGGAATGGGCACATAGTAAAACTTTAATATATACATTCTGAGGAATGTTCTGTCACAATAATGTGCATTTCCACTTTAATATCATGTTACTGGTATTTGGAAGTTATAAGGCTTTATGAGTTGTCCAAATAGGGTACTTTTGTCAGTTAAAAAATTGTATTGTATATAACTGTAATGAAAATTCAAAGGGTCTTAAGGTATAATTTTTGTATTGCTCTGGAAGAAATCAGGAGCAATGTCATCAAAAACTCCTGCATAGTGCAAGGACAGCATAAGGGAGAAAAAGATCAGGCAGCTTATATTTGGTTGACGTTACATTTAACTGGGTACTGTGTGCATTTAGAATCTGAGCTGCTTTTCTTTTCTTTTCTGAAAACTAAAAAGTAAATGGAGAATTTTGATGTGCAAGTTCTTGACTAAAACAGATACCTAAAAATGCTAAAGGTTGTGATGGAATTATATTCAAGTTGGCAAGAACCTCCCAGGCAGAGTAAGGTGGGCTTTCAGCTGTGAGGGACCATGACACAACTGCTTCTGGTGTTTTATTGTTTTAGGTTTTTCCCTCTCCTTTCTTCACCTTTTTACTTAGCAGAGACAGATCTAGTTTATCCATCATTGCACCCCTAGCAAAGATTTCATTGGTAAGTGTAACCTGTATGAGCTGTTGTTCATAAAGGAGTTCACAGAAAACTCAGTGTTTTCATAGAGATATAGAATGGTTTGAGTAGGAAGGGACCTTAAAGATCACCTAATTCCAACCCTCCTGTCATGAACAGGGACACCTTCCACTAGACCAGGTTGCTCAGAACCCCATCCAACCTGGCCTTGAACACTTCCAGGGATGGGGAAGCCACAATTTCTCTGGGCAACCTGTTCCAGTGGCTCACCACCCTCACAGTAAAGGTTTTTTTTCTAATATCTAATCTAAACCTATTTCCAGTTTGAAGCCATTCCCCCTTGTCCTGTCCTTGTACGCTCTTGTAAATAGTCTCTCTCCATCTTTCTAGGCTTCCTTCAGGTACTGAAAGACCCCAATTAGGTCACCATGAAGCCTTTTCTTTTCCAGGCTGAACAATCCCAATTCCCTCAGCCCTTCTCATAGCCAGTTTTAACTGTTCATTTCCACACATGGATACACTCTTCCAAGGAAATAATTTTGCTATGCGTCATAACATGTTTGGTTACTTGGTAGACCTTTACAAGTCAAAATTTAAGCTTTATTTTTGTATTTAGAGACTTAAACAAAATCAGTCCAAAAACATCTGCAAATACTTGTGAGATATGACAAATTTATAAACAAAGAAACCAAAGGAGGGAAAATGCAGAGAAAGGGAGATTGACACCAACATGGTATTACAGCACGTCAGTGGGAGATCCGCAAACAGGTGAAGGTATCCTGAGCTACAATGTACTGGATTAGGTATTGTACTGTGCGTTGCCTCTTATCCTTCATCCACGAAAGTGGTGATGAGAGAAGACTGGGATGACTTTTTTTCTCTGTTTAAACTGAGCTCACATTTAGGGCACTGGAACAGGCTCCCCAGGGAAGTGGTCACAGTACCAAGTCTGCCAGAATTCAGAAAGACTTTGGACAACGCTATCAGTACATAATGTGATTCTTGGGTTATCCTGTGCAGGGCCAGCACTTGGACTTGATGATCCTTCTGAGTCTCCTCCAGCTCAGGAGATTCTATGATTCTGTGTGTAATTTAAGCCAGTGAAATTGCTGATTTTTTCTTTTCCTGTCTTTCTTCATCTAACACATCTATCTGCTATGGGATAGCAAACAACCAGAATACAGCTGGCTTAGATATGATTCACAGCATCACAGAATGATTATGGTTGGAAGGGACAACAGTAGGTCATTTGGTCCAACCTCCCTGCTCAAGCAGTGTCATCCCAGACAATTCTTGGATATCACCAGTTAGGAAGACTTCACACCCTCTCTGGGCGAATGATTAATGTTAACATGTTCTTGATGGGGTAACCTCAACATGGAACAGCAGAATGATTACCACTATGTATAATATCTCATTCCTAGATGAGATATTAGCACTTTTGTTCTTTCCACAGAAGTTTCTTTTTTTTTTTGTTTTGCTTTGTATTAATTTTTTGCCCATCGTCTGATCTCACTGCTTTTTATTGTAGATGTTTCTAAATGTCTCTTTTCCCTACAGGAGGCCAAGAGCTTTTCACAGCCTTTCCTCATTAGTCATATTTTGTGTCCACTCTGCCTGCTGTAAAATAGGAGAGGCCAGATTAAAACCACTTTAGTTAAAGCTAAAAGGCAGAAGAAAAGATCTGGTATTCCTGAGCATACCTGTTTTCTTGAGCACTTTTGAGAGTGGATGCCCAGGATTCACAGATTTTGAGGCTGGATCAAGTGGTCACTTCTTTAACAGCATGTTATTTTTTGTTCTTCCTCCCCAGGTATTACCAGATAAGAGCGGGACTGAAGATCCCATCCAGAATTCCCCACAGGCTGTTTGCCACGATTGGAGGACAGACAGGTGAGCAGATCCTAGAGGAATGTGACGTGACTGTATATGGGTTAGATGGAGGAGTGTGTGAGGGGAACAGCTGAGCCTGGATTTGGATCCAAGCCTGGATTTCCCTAATGTTCTATAGTTGTTCATCTCTCTGGTCTGGTATGGGTTTGGGCTGAGTTGGGCTTGTGTCTGTCAGAAAAGCAGAGGAAATTCTCACCATTTTATCTGCAAGCATCTCTCTCCTATCTGGCTCCTTACTGACAATTTTCCAGTTTAATATTCTTTTATGTATTTAAGGTTCTTTTTTTTTTTTTTAAGTAAAGAAGTATATTGTTCAATTTGGAAGTCTAGTTCAAATAAAATACAAAATTATTAGATGAGTTTTATCTGTATAAAATGGAAAGAGTTATACCAAAATCTGAAAATAAATCACATGAAAAAAACCCCCAAACTCAAAATCTGAATAAAGAAATTTCTGTGCAAAATCAATGAATATATAATTTATATATGTAGTGTAGGTTTGGAAAAACATCTTATTGTGAAAAATCATCAAGGAAGAAAGAAAATTATTTTTCTTTATGTTCCAATGTAATTTTCCCTTGGTATATCCAGAGTCCCCTGACGTTCTCCAGAAATGCCCTCAAATTACAGTAGTTTCTGGCATAAGTAGTCTTAGACTAATGAAATATTTTCAGCATGAGGACAGAGAGAATTTTACTTTTTGGGGGCAAAAATCACTCAACAGCAAACAGCAAAAAAGGCAAACTACTCCCTGTTGTACCAGGGTCGGCTGTACTATCTAAGGAGAAAACTCAATTATTTTTACTTTTTTTAAAGAATAGTATTTTCTTCTCCCTCATACATCTTCAGTGTCAGGCCAATATTGAGGGTTCTTTCACCTCTTCAAGGAACACTTGGTGCAGATGCAGGGGCAGGGGAGAGGCGAGGCAGGCAGTGCAGTTACAGGATTAGCAGTTGACTTTCGTAGTGCTAATGCAATCCAGACTGGGCTCTAATAGCTTTATAGGGCTGACATCAAGACAGGGGGTATTTAAGCTATTAAAGATGTAAACAGTTTCTCCTTGGCTATCTTTGGTAGTACTTCCTAATTAATTTCATAGGTCTGCAAAAGAGCATCATTTAATGGGACTGAACTTAAAGGTACACAGGCCATACTGGTTTTATTTATTTTTTTTCATGCCACTGACCTCTCTCAGGATGAGGATAGCTGGTATAGGACTAATTAAATTGTTGTGCATGTTTTAATAAGACACCCTTATTAAAGTAGCATTACAAAGAAACAAGTGTGTTATAAAACTGTGAATAAACTCCTGCCTCACCAGCAAGAACGACTATAAAATAAGTGACATCCGTGAGTTTGGTGTAAAGGAAATATTTTTAATCTTTCCCTTATCAGGTTCATAGGATCTGTGAGAACTGAAAATATACTTTGAAAACTATTATGTAAATTTATATAGTAAAATCTGTGAATATATGCAGTAATAAAATATATGAAATATGTAAATATATAAAATAAAGAAGACAGTATTTATCTTCCAACACACATGGCTTTTTATTTTTATTAAACGTACAGGATTTACAATAAAACCTTGGGAACTGGCAACATTAGAAATGTTTGCTTCCCACTAGATGTTTTCAACAACAGAGGCAAAACCCCTTGTAGTTTCCAATAATTCTGCACAGGGGAAGATGAAGTCTGTGACCCTTGGTGGTGAGCAACCAAATGTGTACAGCAAGGACTCTGTAAGTGGCACAGCGCTGACAGGTTGTACAGGAAGCTTGATGAGCTACTACATGGACCACAGTTTGGCTGCATCTTGTCTATGTTTTGGGAAGAGAATGGGCTGTGTGGCTCAGCCAAATCAAAGGACAGCTGTGCTGGAGCCCCAGATCCCCTGTGGTCTGGTCACTTCTGTCATCGAAGCTGCACATCAACCTGTACTGAGTGAGTGTATGAACAGGAACATGCCTGAATCCTGTCTACATATGCACATATTCATAAAAATGTATACATTAAATTCATACTCCTAAGCATTTTTAGCAAGGTGGGTTTCCTTAAAGACAAGAAAATACTGGGGGCTGGTGGCTTTTCACAGAATTGTGCAATCATAAAGTTTGGAAAAGATCTCCAAGATCATCAAGTCCACTCCACCCTTTATCCAAATACCACCATGCCCACTGAACCATGCTGTGGAGTGCCACATCTATTTGTTTTTTGAACACTTCCAGGGATGGTGACTCCACCACTTCCCTGGGGAGCTTGTTCCAACTCTTAGCGACTCTTTCAGGGGAGAATTTTTTCCAGATATCCAACCTGAACCTTCCCTGACACCTTGAGGCTGTTTTTACTTTCCCTATCACTAGCTACCTGGAAGAAGAGACCAATCCCCATCTCCTTTCAGGTTGTTGTAGAGAATAAGGTCTCCACTGAGTCCTCTTTTCTGCAGGCTAAACAACCTCAGCTCCTTCAGCTGCTCCTTGTAGGACTTATATTCCAGATCCTCCTTTTTGGGCAATAAAAAAGAGAGAGGGAAGAAGGCTTGTAGTGCACAGTCTTTAGTTGTTCTCATGCGGATTTTGAACACCCAGGAAATTTATCTTCCTATCTTTGAATAGATAGAAAGGGCTGGTGAAGAACAAATTACGCTCTTGACTTGTTCTTGTGCAGCTCCTAACAGCACAAACTTCATTGTCCTCAACATCAGTCCTTCAGGGCTGAGCTAATGCGGATGTATCTTGAAGTTAAACTCTAGAAACGCCTTTCTGAGTGGATTTATGGGGCTTTTGCCTCTGGTGCTCTTCAGCACACGGTGTGTTAATGTTTCCATGTGATGGTGTCCACCTGCAGCAAACAGTGGGCTGACTCTGTGTGTCTCAAGCACAAGCAGCTAAAGAAACAGGGATGGTGAATGTGCCATCACAGAGCAGCACATCTGTACAATTAACTTCTTGGCTGAGTTGTCTTATGCTTAGGTCTTCTGCAATTTTTTAGGCTACCATGTAAATTCTGAGTCAGGGATTCGTAGAAGTAATGAACATGCAGTCATTCATCAGTTCCCAGGCTACAGACACAAGCTGAAAGACTGCAGGAGCTTATCTTGAATATGTATCTTTAAAATATTTTTATTTTAGTTTACCCCTAAGCACACAAGATCATTGGTCAAAACACTGGGCGAAAGAGCACTGCTCAGAAACAGTTGGGATTAGCTGTTTCAACTTGATTTTCTGATATGAAAGAGGGGAGAATGGTGGAGACCAGGAGAACAGTGTAGATGAGGGCTAGATAAGGAAGATGATACGTGTGGGATAAATCTTAGCAACACTACTGCTGAAAAAGAATATGAGGATGAATTACATTGTCGGACATGCCAGATAAGCCAAATCTCTGGAAAAACACAAATTTTCATTACCTCTGCAGTGTTCTGCATTAGTTTGCACACCACTTGAATGCATTACTGTTTTGAGAGAATTATTCTTTAGTAGAGAAAGTTGCAGTTAGTTTTTTTTTTTTTTTATAAATTCTGTTTTTCAACTCACTATGCTTCATTCTCATGTTCTACAGCCAGGGATAGCTGCTTGCCTGTCGCTTTGGCCTCACAGGCCAAGGAAATCGTTTTGGTGGGTGAACATTAAGAATAAAAAATATTTTACATGGCATAAAACTAAAGAAGTTACTCAGGACTTTGATTTGAGTTCTGATTTTCATAGAATCATAGAATCATAGA
The DNA here is from genome assembly GCA_013399855.1 of Oxyruncus cristatus. NCBI lineage: Eukaryota > Metazoa > Chordata > Aves > Passeriformes > Cotingidae > Oxyruncus > Oxyruncus cristatus. The sequence continues at coordinate 81,358 of VXAY01000369.1, read as the reverse complement.
ATCANCAAATTTACTAATGGTTTTTTTTTTTTTTCTCCATCCAGTAGTACCATATTGCTAATTCTCAAAACTTCAAATGGGCAAATATTTTTTGAAAACTTGGCCTGAAAATGTAATTACAAGTAATACAAAGTATTTAAGAAAAATGATCACCTGCCATGTTAATCTTTATTAGATTGTAGAAGTCTTCCATCTAATTTTAGTCAATTAAATTGGATTATTGTCTAAAAGTGCAGACAGCCAAGGAATGTGGTTCTTTCTTCATTTGTCTCATACAAGGCAGGGGAGATAAGATACAATATTTGTTCCAGACAAGTTAAGAAAAAGTAGCTGTGATTGCCATTACACATTAACTCTTTTGATTTGTGATGCAGAGGTGTTTCATGTACCCACGGTCTAAAGCTTTTTCATAAAGTGGAATATCTGACATTAGGTGACAAGGAACAAGTAGCACGATTCCCATTGTGGTATGCAAAGAAAAAATAAAAAAGTAGATCAGAAAATCACGGAATCATAGAATCATTTAGGTTGGAAAAGTTCTTTAAGATCATGTCCAACCATTAGCCTCACACATTCAAGTCCACTACTAAACCATGTCCCTAAAATGAAGAACGTTACTGTAGCCTGTGTCTGAACTACACAAGTTCATGATCACACTGAATGCCTTTTCCTAGAAATTAAATGTTGATCTACGGCTACCTTGCACCTAAGACATAATTTGAAGGGTTATTTACATTTCTGATACGCTCCGTAATTAAGTGTTTGTGCCTGATTTTAATAAACAAGTTGTTATCCCAATTTCTTCATTAGTATTTGACTATCTCATAGAAGTTCACAGTGAAGGAATTCTGCTTCAAGTATTAAAGAGAAACCTTTTCTTGTAAATGGCTCCTTAATGCAGTCAGGACAAGCAGTTGCAGTTAGTTGCTCATTAGAGCAGGAAGAAACAGCACCATGACTTGTGGAACACTATGAAATTGCAGTCATTAGTTCCAATAACTTTTTGGAAGGTAATTTCTGCCTTCATTAGATGAAGATAAGGTTACTGCTTTTGAAGCATGTGAAAAGGGGGGAGAAATTTATGCTTTATCAAACACATGGGTTTGTTTTCAAAGCTTATTAAAATTAATCTAAAAATGAATGTGTATTTAGTATATATAATAAAGCGTACCTGACAAATAAAAATTACATTCAGAGGGCACTTCACTGTGAAAGAAGGTACTTTTGGGATGAGTTGTCTTAGAAAAATTCAGCTGCGAGATCATAAGAGAAGACCCCATCCCTGGAAACATTCAAGCAGACTGGATGGGGCCCTAACCAACCTGATCTAGTGAAGTTGTCCCTGCCCATTGCAGAGGGGCTGGAACTGGATTATCTTTAAGGTCCCTTCGAACACAAACCATTCTCTGATTCTGTGGTCAGACATTTTAAGAATTGTTAGTTCACAATCTAAACAGAACTAATTCCATGGTATTCCAAGAGAAGAGAAGAGAGAAACAGAATAAAAAAAAGACAAAAAGGAATAGACTGAAGATATCTCTGACTGATGTGCTACTTCTTTTTGCAAGATTCAATCATCTTCCAGTCAAGGCCTTTCATAAATACCTCAAAGGATGGAAGCTGAAAAGATGGATTAGTGGCTATGAGATTTTCCATTGCAGACCCCAAACTAAGCTGGATGCCCTCATTTCCCTCCTCCAGAAGCTGGGACAGATAATGCAGGCTATAGTCTTGAAGATGCTAAACAACATCCCAACCTTAAATTGAGACCTCGTTAGTGGAGAAAGCCAAAACTAGGAAGGGTCTGTAAGCACCAACACATGCCACAAGTCTCTTCCCCTGGACAGTGAGTCTGAGACACAAAATTTCATCATCAGTGGCCACCTGAAGGTCTGTCAGGGACAGAATCCAGTTGTTTACATGCAGAGAGTCAACACAGTATTTCTGCTGCTTGGGGCCAAAGATGAACTTCAGCTCTGGGGTTAAACCGTCCATATAGATGTTTCAGACCTACCACTCCAGTGTGAATTGGACTTTTGCAGAGCTCCCTTTTCTTCCAGGTTCACTTTTGTGCCTTTGATTTCCCCACACAGTGATCCTTGTTGCCGTCAGTCTAACGTGAGGTTCAGTCTTGGCAGTCCTTTAAAATCCACCACTGCTCTAAACACTGATGAGTCATTTACACCAATCCAGTAGGTAAATTGTACCCAGGCAACAGTTGTAGCCAGCTCTGCACTGATGAACAGCTATGTGGTGTCCTATGTTAATGTCCCATACTTTACTCAGGGAAATTTGTCTCCTGAATTAACATTTAGAATAAATATATAGAGTGTCAGCTACACAACTGTGTGACACAACAAATTAACAATCTTGTAAGTTTTTGAAGAATAAAATTCAGATATGAATTCACTAACTAGAAAGTCTCTTAGGTAACTGGCAATGAGTTTAGAATCAGAAATAACCACTACAAAAAGAGTAGATCTTTTTTGTTTTAACAAAGTGTTAAGCATTTAGGGAAGAAACCTTTCTGCTGATCCCAAGCAGGTCAGTTATTCCATCATCTCACATTTCAGCATGTCTGAGAAATGAAACTTGGTTTATAGAACAAATCAGAGATAAGAGACTGCATTTATGCTAGGATCTTTCGTACAAGGAAATTAATAGGACAACTTTCTTTTTATCATCACGGAATCTATGTATGGGTAAGGAAGTAGTTTTATGTAATTCTTTCCATGAGGCTAATTCAAAATGTCAAAAGGCAAGGTTAAGATAAAGGATTCATCTCAAAAATGTGCAGCTTTAATCAAAAGTCACACTGAGGCAGAAAACACTCTGAACTTTTTGATCAAGCAATTTTAAAATTATGGTGTCTCCTTTAGAAATTATTTATCCTAAATATAACATCTCCATTTATTCTAAATATAAATATGCTAAACAGAATATTTCAAAACTAAAACAAGTCTCTTCAAACACTTAAATAGGAAAATGATGATGCATTGAATGAGTTCATGCCTGAAAAATGTTGTCTTTGCACTTTCCAAGTAGGCTTATTTTAGCCCTGGAGGGTCTGTGTGAGTATTGTTCTGCTAAAGAATGTGTATTTTCAACCTTCAGCAGCTGAGTTTTCAAACCTTCTAAAAAATGGATTTGCAACTCAGTACATGCAAATAAATGTGTCGTGATCAACTCTGGTTTGTTGACTTCAGAGCCTAAATTTTCAGAAGTCACTGGTTATTAGTGTTGGTTTAGTCTTTATTTTTTCTTTAGTCTGGAACACTGAAATTTCAGTAAAAAAGTACTTCTGGAAATGGGATGTCAAAATGGGCAAACAAAATAGCGTATCACAGCTTAAAGTCTGGAATGAGTTCTAATATTTCCTGTTCACTGAGTGCCAAAAAGGTGAAGTTGCATTAAAAAATGCATAGCTTGCAATAAATTATGAAAATCTTGACAATTGGCTGTTACAAACTAGCATATAAAAAATTTATGTATATAACTGAATGAAAACAAAACAAAACAAAACAAAAAACAACACATATCCAGAATTCTGTGCAGGAGACAACTCTGTTTTACCAAGAAAGCTCCTTCGAGTCTGTCATCAGAACCAAAACCTGAGTTTGTCCTAGCAGTTCATGGAGCTGTAAATTCCTGTGAGCTCCAAGTACCTGAAACGATGGTGCAGCAGATTCAGTGCTAAGATGGAAGAACAGGTGTATTGTCTTTCTATAGATATAACAGATAAAACTGAAAGCTTGTCCTGCATCTGAAAGTCAGTGTGAACTCGGAGCAGTGTCAGGGGTAAATGGCAGCCCTAATAACCTCATCTTCCCCTGAGGTAGGAGATATCAGAGGCAATATGACATACTCAAATACTAGAAAATTCTGCAGAAAGTGCTCCTGTGCTGGATTAATGTTAGCTAAGAAGTACATAGATATCACAACTGAGTGTGTTCACAGAACCATAGAATCATTTGGTTTGAAAAAGACCCCGAGGTCATCGAGTGCAACCACTAACCCAAGTCCACCACTAACCCATGTCCCTCAGTGCCACATGTACATGTCTTTTTAATATCTCCAGGGGTGATGACTCAACCACTTCCCTCAGCAGCCTGTTCCAATGCTTGCCAACCCTTTCCATGAAGAAATTTTTCCTGATATCCAATCTGAATCTCCCCTGGCCCAGCTTGAAGCCATTTCTGCTTGTGCTATAATTTGTTACCTGGAAGAAGAGACCAACCCCCACTTCACTACCTCATACAATTGGCCTTGACCTATTGATCCAGCCTGAACAGGTCCCTCAGTGGAGCTTTCCTACCCTCTAGCACATCAACACTCCCACCCAGCTTGGTGTCATGTGCTCTCTTCCTCTGTCATCTTTCTGTTTCTCTAAAAGCTTCTTTCTGTACTTTTTAAATAGTTAAACTCCCAAAAGAAAGGGCACAGGCATCTTTGTTGAAGGCTGTGACCCACCGATTAAGGGACAATCTTCTATGGAACTAAAATGCAGAAGTGATTGAGGGAATATATGAAGGAGCTTGCAGCATGCCTGTAGCCACGTGTTAGAGGGGTTCCTCAGTAAGAAGATCATTTAGCCTGATTACATTCTCATTCAACTCAACCTCTTCGTATTTACTTTCACATATAGCAACATGTGAATTTGCTTAATTCTGCAATAAAGATTTTGCTACACAACCAAGGTGATAAATATGAAATCTCAGCAGGCATCTGAGATGGAAGACTTTGGGGTCTAGTAGAACCCCAAATGGCTACAATTTCAGGAAGGTGAAACTACATTTTTGTATGGGGACCACAAGTATATTTAAGACTTTCTTTAAAAGAATTTGTGGGTGGTGAATCATGGCCCAGTGTTCTGCTCAGCAAAACATTACAGACATGCTGCAGGGAGTGATGGTTTCTTGCGAATATAGGTGGTCAGGATGTCCTAGTGACTATGGGATGTAGAAGCTCTTAAAAAATTAGGATTTAAATATCCTGAGATCTATAGAGGGCAGTTTAGATGACAGTTGCTAAGAAAGAAGTCAATATTCATTTGTTAGAACATATACATATATATTCTTGCCAGCTACAGATAATAGTGGTTCTTCCCTGGGGAGGGTATCTTGCATGATTTATATATAAGCTTTCTAACAAACCTTATTTCACCAAGATTTCTATACTAGCAGGAAATAGTTATCTTTTTTTAGACTATATTCGAAGGGCAGGTAATAAATCATCTGTAACCTGAGTAATGGCTGTGAGATGGAAGAAGCCTTGGAAATCTGCAACTAAGGGTAAAAATAATCTTATCTAACTGCTGATATCTATGCTGTGAGTGCCTCCACCTAAGCTAATCAATCAGTCTCCCTTTATAGCCAGAGGAGAGAAACAGGTAATTTGAGGGAGTAATTTAACATATCTATTTTAAGATGAGTTGAATCACGCCTATTTCTGCCCGTTTACTATAAAAGAAGTTGCAGGAACTTTGCAGAGAGAGAAATTTCCATTGTGTTTATAAAAAACCTGGCACAAAAAGGCTGTGATTGCAGTTTGTGCCTTCATATATGTATGTAAATTAGGCAAATAATAATAAAAGGTAGGAAAGGTGACACAGTCAACACAGAAAGAAAATGGTGGTCTTGTCTTTCCCAGCAAAGAATCAGAGATGAATATTGATTCAGGATTCTGCATAATGCTCCTGAAGGGTTTTTCAGGGAAAAAAGTAAGAATAAAGAGAAGACTCCAGTGTGAGAACAGCTTTCCTGTTCTTTTCCTAGAACTTCATTCTGACACTAACAGGAAAAAAATCCACTGTATTGTAAAAAACTGAATTAGTATTTTCGTTCTGGAGTGGCACAGTGATTTATTAATTGAAATGAAGTTGTGGAACTGGTGTAGTTTGTTTATTTATATTTTGTAAGACTGAAACCGTGATTATATTTTCACCATGAATTTCATAAATTGACAAAAAATATACTGGGAAATAGAAGCCAGGTTTGAATTTTGACAAACCAGGAATAGAATTTGGGGTTCAGCTAAGCATTCTGCACTATTAACTGATCTCCAGAACATTACTCTGTGGCCAGTACCTCTGTAGCTTAATGTTATGTTTGAGATGTGACCATAAATAAGAAAAATGAGAGAATTTTCTGTGCATTTAGGTGTAAATGTGGGCCTTTCAGAAGTATTTGCTTAATTTGCTATTCTAGCCAAGGAATGCTGGTTGGTTTAATTTCCCATTGATATCACTGACAGGGACTGCTCTGAAAAATCTTGAAGTCTAGAGATTAAAACAAGGAGCACAGACAGCAGGACAAACTGTATCTTATCTGTAAAATGATGGCACTTCTTCAAAGATGCAAATATATATATAATTTAATACCTTTCCAAACATGTGAGATAAACAAGAGGAATCCAAATAGCAAGAGATATATACTCTCTAGCAGCTGACTCAAAATATTCCATCTGCAGTAAATCTATGTCCCAGGTTGGATAATGATGTCACAATGAGAGGGGAAAGTTATGGGTGATTTGTGCATGAATTCTTTTATGTCTGAAAAGGACCTTTTTTCATAGCTAGTCTAAAACACTCTAAACGTGAGCCATAGGACTTTAATCAGTGCTTTGTGTGCAAAGCAGAGCTCCAGTATGTGATCTGTGCCATATCTTTGTAAAAGTTTATTCAATATTAATTTTTAAAAGAGGAGTGTGGTTGGGGTAATTTTTTTTGAGCTGGGTTTGTAATTTGTTTGGGTTCTTCTTTTCCTTTTCCATTTCCACTTGCGAGAAAGGATTGCCCTGCTTTCTGTGGATAACTTTTTAGTAGAAACATTTGGAACACCCAGTTTTGCTTTACATGGAATGTGAATCTGGTTTGAACAACAGCCTTGAACCATTCACTGCCCATAAGACCTTATCTTGCTCACTCTCTAACAAAAGATTAAGATGGAGTAATTTGGAAGCCAAGGGAACTACAACAAACTGGACAAGAAGGTAGAGGCCTGAGGAGAGTGAGACCTCAGGTTTGTGTGACATACTGAAGAACAGGAGAACAACTCAACTCTCTTCTTCCTCTTCAGACTTGCATTCCCTGCTGGTGTGACACCACAGAGCCTGCAGATAATGCTGGAACTCAGCAATTCCTTGCATACAGATTTCCACATGCAGAAGTAATGTCTGGATGTTTACATATTCACTTTTTTGTCTTGGAATTCATGGAAAGTTTTCGCAACTTTGCCGAAGATTAAAAGCAAAGTATATCCTGAACAGAGAATAATTTACAATTTATCCCGTCTTTGCATTTGCAGCAATGATTGGGAAGTGTGCTTGAAGTACAATAACAAACCAAATGGCTCAAACAGGTGCAATCTTTGGGGGAACAAAACCACATTTTAGTTTTTGGTTTCTTCTTTGGTATCTCTAAGATCATGTAAATTTGGATCCTCTTTTGTGTTCCATGAAGAAACAACTTCCTCCACACTATATGTAGCCTGTGAATATGACCTGTCAGAAGCAGACACTTTCTCTGGTGATTGCTGTAAAACTGTGTGTGGTAAAATGCTGGTTTGTTACTTGAAGCTTGAAAAGCAATTCTGTTGGTTTAAATGGAACCTGATCATTTATTAGATAAGCACTTGCTTAAAGGTTTGATAGAATGGAGAAGAATGTTAGGAAAACCCACAATTTCACCTTGATTTTAAATTATACAGCTGGTAACATAAAAATGTATGATGCAAATCATGCAGTCTGTAGGAACTGAGAGAGTTCAAAATGACAGGCTTGGATTTTTGCAGACAAGTGGTAAAAGTTCACCTTCTACTGCAGATGCCGTGTAACTTATTCTTCCCCTTACATAAGTGTGTGGGAAGTCATAATGAGTATTAAAAATTTGCTCCCACAACCCACTCTACTAATAAGATCATAAACTCCCCGAAATTATACCGTGTCCATTTAAATGTACCTCCAAGGGCTGCATGTGGTGGGGAGATCAGTAGAGTAGTTGACTCACTACATCTTTCTGTGTCAGTATAGAAAGTGATAAAATCAGTCTCCAGCCACTCTGGGCCATAAGTTTTTACTCTAGCATTGCAGGCTATATCTTTGAGAGATCTGTTTCACAAGACTGTTTTATAATGCTGCGAACAATGGAGAAAGTGCAGCATGAGAAGAAAAGTGTGTAACTGAGGGATGGTGCTCTATCTTCTGCTTTTTCATCTTAAAGAAATGATGTTGCACATTACCTAACAGGCATGAAGTGTTAGTATCAAAAGCTGACATTTAAAAAAAGCCAAACAAACCAAAAAATAAACTAGAAAAAAACCATATATGATATAAACACAATATAAACTCTTAAATAATAAGAACATTTTTTTTCATTTTGTTAGAAGAAACAGTCATGTTACTCATATTTATGTTCCCAAGAAGCATTTTGTTGCTTTCACAAAAGAAAACCAAACATATAGTGAAGAGGAGATCCCTGTGTTACTGACACTTCATTTGGATAAATAACACAAAAAAATGAAGTTGTGACACATATGGATAGTACCCAGTGTATATGTCCAACACCCCATGTCCAATGGACTCACTCAAGCCAGTGAGCCCATTGAGGATCAGAACCCCAGGATAGAACTTAACAGAAACAAAAACCCCTGAGTCTTGTAGCACTAAGCTATATGTGTATGTGCAACGTGATTGCTGGAGGAGCTGAGAACCCAGAAGGGTTTGCTAGTCCTTAATTCCTGTGATTGCTGGGCTCTTTTTCCCAGCTCTGATCTTGAGCAATCAGCCTCCCTCTGTTTTAGTTTCCCTGTCTGTGTGTAATGGGGTTAATTGTAGCTGTATCATAAGGGTGTTGTGAAACTCGATTACTTAACATAAAGAGCTTTGATTTTTTTTTTTTTTTTTTGTGATATGTGACAGTGTAGGAAAGTACATAATTTTCTATGATCTTGAAACTTTTTATGGTTCGTTCACATTTTAGGGAGTAATACAGCAGATCCAAAGAGGGAAATGTTTGACCTACTATTTCTACTCCACACTGTGCAATGAGTCACAATAATAACAGTACTCTGGAAACCTGTTAATGTAATTAAAACCACTGACTTTTCTTCTGGGTGGGAGGTTTTTAAATGTTGCTGATGTCCTAAACTGAAGTATGCTGCAACATATCATAGCTGCTGTACCACATCGAAAATTAGGAGAATGATTCTGCTCGTGAACATATTTCTCCCCAAATCTCTACACATTAACCTGTCAGAACTTGCTAATATGCTTTTGGAAAATCTTCAGCAGTGAACCAATTTCTGCTTTTGACTGTCTGAATACAGCCACTGGCTCTGGAGCACCATCATACTGTAGTCCTTCACAGTAAGAAATGAGGGTTAGTGTGGTGGAAGGTGTCAGCTCTCAGCACTCCAGTGTTGGTGGCACAGTAAGAGAGTGGAGCAGGGGTCTAGGACCTGCTCTCTTATTCCATGGAAAGGAAAATATAAAACTACTTATTTTACATGGACATTACGACTATTGTTATTTCACCTGAACTCCAACATGTGAGGCGCCTCTCAGAGTGTCTGGTGGGCATCTCTGGATCCAGGTCCAGAAGGTGAGTCACATGCTGAGTACAGATGAATGCAGAGCCTCCTTGGAGGTCGGGCTGACACCCCCCACGGCAGGAGACTGCACTGCCTCTCTTGCTCCACGACCCTCTGTGTTCATCAAAGCTTTGACTCACAGTTTGTTGTGAATATGAAACAGAGACCAGCTTAGTTGAGTGTGCAGTTAAGGGCTGTTCAGGGGAAAGGAGTTTTAAATCTCAAACAGCAAAAATCAGTTCCCCCACCAGTTTAGCTACATCCCTTCTGCACAGTACCTGAGTAGCATAATATATACAGCCAGATACTGCTTCAGTGGAGTTTTTCTTGTTTATACTTTTTTTAAGTCAGGGCTGTTCTTAGGTAGATGACACCTTCCTGTTTACTGGGCAATGTTCTTTAACTTTCTGGGAAACTTGAGCTTAATTTCTGTTATGTGTATAGAGAAAAATGCACATTTATTTCTTCAGAAGCAACAGAGCAAAGCAATTAAAATGGAGGGGGTGAACCCTATTTTATTTTAAACAGCTCAGATACATCCATTAATGATTTTTGGTGTTTGCTCATTAACAGCTACTAGGTCTTGCCACTTCTGTGTCGCACTTTCCATCTGCACATCTCAGCATGTCTTACTGCTGTGAGTTAACTCAGCTTCGAGGCCAAGTTCTTGTGAGGCAAACGAGCTTACGTCTATACTGCCAAGCACAAAAACATATTGAAGATCTTTAGCCTGGCTTTGTCCTGGTACATCTTGTGACCTAATCAACACCTCCTCTGAACTAACTTATCTCCTGAGAGTGTGCATTTATGCTCAGTGTCTCTTTGTCAGCACGTTGTGCATTACTCATCCTGCTTCTTGCTCTGACAGAAGTTTGCTGGTTGTTATCTTAGGAGTATTTGCACCGTTCTCTCTTGTGCAGTTGTTGGTATCATGCCAAGTTTATTTCCCATAACTTTCACCGGAAGACCCACACACAAAGCCCTGCACAGATACAGGGCAAAAATTTTGTGGTTCTGTCTGCAAGCTCATCTTCTTTTTTTTGAAAACAGTCTGAGTAGAGGTCAAGTTTTATCCAGGGAATATATTTTATATCCATGGGATATAATGAGTGAGGTTCTCCCTGAACCTCCTCTCTTTCCCCTGAATAGTATAAGGTTTTCCTACAGGAATGTTACCTTGATGAAGATGAAGATTTCATGCAAGTTCAGACTACTTTTGTGCTGAGAGTACCTCCAGTCATGGTGACTAATATCATCTCGTAATTTCCTGGATTTGTCTATTTATGTCCATCCATCTGTTATCGCTTATGTTACACTTCACCTAGAAACAATTTACAAAAGTGAATATCACTTTGCTTTAGATTTGGGTTTTGCATATGTAGGCACTTTTTCTGCCATGCTCCTCATAGCTCTGAATCATCTCTTGCATCTCTGCTGGTCTTAGCACTGGACTTCAACTCACAATCTCAGGAGGAGGAATTGGGGTTTCTCACATGATCTTAGCAATAAGTACAGACAGGTTGAGTAGCCTAAGGTCATAGAGCAAGTTTCCCCCATAAGTAACACTGATAGGACTTCATTCCACATGTCTGAAGGATGAATTTTAGGTTACAGTGATTTCCTGCTATTAGGTCTTGATTTGTTGCCACTAATAAAAAAAAAAAAAAGAAAAAGAAAAAGAAAAAGAAAAAAAATGATTGCCCCTTTTCTGTGACTAAAATGAGATATGAACAATCCCACCCTAAAAATTTTATTCAAGGCTAGTGGGTGCAACCAAGAGACTATACAGACACTCAGGTGGATCTGGGGAACCTCACCAGTAGGTAAAGAAAAAGGTGAGGTTCTAAGGTGAGGTTCTAAGAAGTGTGAGTAAGTCAAGATTTGAGTTTTCACCATGTGACCTCCTCAGGAATGTCAAGGGTTAATTCCCTCCCTCTTAGGTAGTGGGAAGTTGTGTAATAACTCCTTTCAACCACTAATAAAGTAGGGATTACATTTGTGGGAGATGAAAAATCTCTGGCACAAATAACACAATAAGGATTTCCGTGTTGCTAGAAATAATATTTGATTGAAAAGACACTCAGCAGAGCTCAGAGTTTCAAACTTAGATTAGAAGAGACTACAAAGGATCTCTAACAGGATACAAGAAAATATTGTGTACTTTCATACTACTGTTGCACACAGGAAGCAAAAGCAGAGGTTTAGACTTCTGTAATGAATTCATTTTATTTGTGGATTATAATAGGAAGGCTGGAGTTTCTTAATTTTTTTGTTTTTTAATGATGAATTGTGTTTAAAGTTTTAATGAAACCAAATTAAACTGCAGATTATTTTGGTTTTTGATTTCCAGTAATAGTGGTTGCTATAATACCAGGAAGAGAGGAAGAGAACTGTGAGATCTGGCTTCTGTTTCCTACTCTCCAACAACTTTCCTTGTTCTCCAATGTCAGACAAGACACTTAGATTCAGATCTTCAAAGTCCCTCAAAGGCTTAATTCACATTGATTTATATTCAGTACTCCTGAGGAAACAGGTCCAACTCATGCTGTGCCTCAGGTTCCCACCTGTAAATGAGAGCAATATCTACAATAAGCATTGTGAGGGATAAAGGTGGAGAACTCGCACTGTGAGGATGTGGTGAAAGCCCTGAAAATGTTCACGTGATGGATTTGAAGGCTTTCATGTCATGTCCAATAGATTTAATCTAGAATGTTGTTCACTGTTTGCGTTGCACAGTGTCTGGTTTTGGCAGCAGCTGGCTGCCACAGGAAATGGAGTGACTACACATAATGAAGTAAATGCTTTGAACAATATCATTTGTAGGTGGGGTTTCATCCATTTAATATTGTCTTTTGGGATAAAGAGGAAAGCCCACTTAGATTGTCTTTTAAAAAAAATATATTTTTATTTTTTTGTCTGGGTACACAGTTCTTTCCCCAAACTGATAGGAAATTTTTTGATGCTTTTCATTTTTTTAATTGTGAGCCAAGCGGAACCATTGGAAGTTATCAGGAACTTCACCTTCATTTACATAATTGCTATGCGGAATGGGAAATTGGCTTATGCAAGGAATCTGAGGCTCATTAGTGATAAGCATCTTCAGGAGAGAGAGTGCTCACTGCATTACTGTTCTGTTGCAGGTTGTGGGTGGTTTTAGGGGAAGTATTTCACTTTAGCCAGCCAATTTATGAAAGCTCAGGAGTAATTGAACTGAATTGAGTGTTTGCCTGTTTCTGTGAGGTTACTTGTCTGGTGATTGCAAACAGAAGCCTGACAACTGTACTCACACAGCAAATCAAGATGGTGAACACAGACTGGGGGGAAGAATGGGAAGAGGTACTTCTATTTCATAAAGGGTGGTCACCAGAGATTAAATACGTGCTTTGTGGTCTGAGTTGTGATGGATAAAAAGGATGAAACCCTCTCCTTGTTCTTTAAGACTTTAGGTCCATCAGCAGCCTGGGGATAAGGGGGGACGCAGACACCTGAGGTAGCCAGCAATGCCTCCATGGAGAGTAGTCATAAGGCTCACATACTTTATAGTCCACTGAAAAGCTTATTCTCCATTGATCCAAACCTCACTTTGAAAGCACCTGATTTTCATATCACTTCCATCTGCCAATATAGTTCAGCACAGGCCAAGGGGACCTCTGCAGTATTCTTGATTTTAAACGTCAAAAGGGTGGAGTTTAATGAAAACCTAGAGGATGAGTAACAACTGTGTCTGGATGAGTTGATCAAAGTCTCTCTTCTTGCTTCACCAGATGATCAGGGGCTCCTTGTTCTTCCAAGTTTTGAGACCACCTGCGTGCAAGGTAGACCTTAATTTAGGACCACTGCATGAAGGGGAAAGCCATTCTCAGCTTGGAAGAGTTCAGCATTACAAAACATCTTAGTTATTTGTAGCAGGAAGGAAACAAAAAAATTACAATACAGAGTTTTTGGTTTTTTTCAACCATCACACTCAAGTTGAAACCAATCTCTTTTTCATATCTTTTGAGAGTCCCCAGAAATGACCCAGTGGCAAATGATTCCACAGTGTTCTCAAGCAGGAAAAGCACAGCTGCACTGAAGGAAGAGCTGCTGTTTCAACATGAGCTCTCTTCAGAGGTGTTAACCCAGCTTTACATGAAATATTTTTTGAAAATGGTGCACTTATATTTCTTTCCTGACAAAGCATTTTCTCAAAAAGACATCAAAGTCTGTATTAAAAGTATGAAGGAAAGCCATGTGAATTTGAATAATTTCAGCCAGAGAAATGCAGAAATTAAGAAAATGGAAACAAGATTAAAGAAACATTTACCAGGTGTTGATGTTAGTGTGCTTTAAATTATTCATCTGGTTGTAGAAAGTAGGATTCAGTCAGCTGCTCAGTCCTGACTCTGGCTGATTTAGACACAGTTTCTGCAGGATTCAATTCTGGAAAGAACCTTCTTGCCTTTATCCTTTGCCGAACTTCAGCTGCAAGTAAGCAAAAACAGAGAAAGAATGTTTTTCTCTTTCAAAGAAACAAAGAGCCTAATTATTTAAAAAAAAAAAAATTGGTGCTAATTTACTGAAATGAACCCACTTTTCCAAAATTCCTGAGCTTCTAACAACCATCTCTTGCTCCACAAAGATCTGTTGCCTGCATAATGTTTCAGAGAACAAGAAAACCTTACCCAGATTTGGGTATAGAACAGGAGTTGTTATGTGTATTAATAATCCAGCTTTAGGATGAATGCAGAACTTTAATCCAGTCACATGTAATTTACTCAGTACCCCAGACCAAGTGTCTGATAAAGCTGGAACAGAAGTTTCCAATCTCAAGTTCAGTGCTGAAGTCACTATAACAGGTACCATGGTTTTATTTTGTCCCCCAGCTCTATTGTTTTTAATAAATAAAGGAGGAGCACAGACTCTTCCCAAAACACTGGTTAGACACCTATCTGACTGGGAACATCTCGTATTTCAAGCTTATCTTATTAAAAGATTTCAGAATAGCTCCCTCTGTCACCTTCCAGCTCTGACCATTGCTACAGGACTGGCTCACAAATGGATAGAGAGTCAATCTAATGGAAATTCTTGAAGAACTGTCTGCAAAAAGTTTCATCTACTGTTTTTTATTAACCTGACAAGCCTCTGCTGCTGTTTACTTACTCAATTCTCACTGTCCAGATAGAATTATGGTTTGAAATAGAGACTGTGGTAGGCTGTGCCAGGGGGAAGTACGTGATTTCAATGCACAGAATAAGAGTATTAACATAGGAAGAACAATGTGGTAGATAACTCCTGAATGTCAACTGTAGTTTCTAAAATATGTATTTTGGATGCTTTCCAATTTCCCCATATTTTTTAATTATTTTTTTTTCACCAGTGTGAAAAGTTTCCGTCAAGTCTTTAAATTCCCTTTATTAATTTTGAATAAGAACAAGCTAACTCTTAGTCTTTTCCTCGTGATTCATATCCATGGGCTCTTACGTGATTTCCCATAGCTCTCGTTTTGAAGGACAGCCATCCCTCCAAGGACACAGGCATGTGGAAAAGCCTCATGCAAAATGCACTGTAAATTTTTTCTGCTTCTTAATATCTGTAGAAGAAACTTAACCAAAATCAGTATTCCCTGAGTAATGGAAAACAACATCTTGGTTTCCAGCATTCGTAAAAGTAATTGAAAGTGTCCTTAAAGTAAAAGCACTGAAAAGAGGAGAGACATTGTTTCTACTAGTTTTGAGGCTTACTCTTCTTTATAGGTACTTTGCTGATTACTCAAGTGCAATATTGAGCCAGCAGCGTGTCCTTGCTGCCAGGAGGCCATTGGGAAGAGTGTAGGAAGCAAACAGAGGAAGGTGATCCTCCCCCTCTACTTGGCCCTGGTGAAGCCACATCTGGAGTCTTGCATTCAGTTCTGGTCTTCACAGTTGAAGAAAGACAAACTGGAGAGGGTTCAGCAGAGGCCACAAAGATGATTAAGGGACTGGAGCATCTCTCTTATGAGGAGAGACCGTGGGGCCTTTTTAGTCAAGAGAAGAGAAGACTGAGAGGGGAATCTCATCAATACATGTAAATATCTCAAAGGCAGGTGCCAAGAGGGTGGTGCCACATTCTTCAGTGGTGCCCAGCAACAAGACAAGGAGCAATGGCCATAAACTAAAAGACAAGAAGTTCCACCTCAATATGAGGAGGAACTTCTTCACACTGAGGGTGGGAGGGCACTGGAACAGGCTGCCCAGGGAGAGCATGGAGTCTCCCTCTCTGGAAACATTCCAACTCCCTCTGGACATGTTCCTGTGTCACCTGCTCTGGATGACCCTCTCTTTGCAGGGGTGTTGGACTAGATGATCTCCAGAGGTCCCTTCCAACCCTAACAATTCTGTCATCCTGTGATTTTGTAAATATCTTCTAATAGGGATCTCAAGAATTTTTTTCCTCAGACTTTCCTACCACTGAATTCTCTTCATTCAGGTATAGCAGCAGAAAGGATAATTTTTTTTCCAAAGTTATGCCATTTGAATATATGATATTCATTTTATTATTCATTTGGAAAGAGTTTAAAAGCTAGGAAGGGAGCTGTAAACAGTTGCAACACAGGTCCCATCTGTCATTTTCTCTGAACTTTGTAAGCAGTTATTATACCTCCAAGAAATCAACTTCAATTCAAACCTTGCAAATTGTGTCCTGTATATTGTCAGCTTACATGAGGGAGGTGTATTTGTCTCTAATCCCACTTGGGATTGTTACTTCTAAAATTATTAGGAATGTTGATGGTTAAGTTCAGAGGACAAAGAAAAAGAGACAATACTTTATTAAGTCTTTAGAAAAAATTACGACTATGTCACTAGGCAAAAAATATCTAAGGAAATAGCTGCACAATTTATGCATTGTGGAAGCCATTAGGGACTCACATCCCAGGTTCAGCAGCATTTCTCAGCCAAATCAGAATAACAGCTGAGAGCAGTATGGTGAGTATTGTAGTGAGATTCAGTGCTCCAATGGCAGACTGGTTACATGAGAGACAAGGCGAAAGAGAAATTAATAAGTGGGAAAATGAGGCACAGTCTTGGCTCATGATTTGCTTCATGTCTCTCAAAAAGGTAGTGATAACACAGGAATCCAGATCTCCTGGTACTGGATATGCTCAGTGAAGCCACATTTCGGTACAATGTGTTATTTAATACAGTGGCAGTGAGTGTGTCTGTTTGGTAGTAAATACAGGTTTTTCTTCACACTATATGTGAGTTCTTTGCACACAGAAGCTGTGGATGCCGCATCCCTGGAAGTGTTCAAGGCCAGATTGGATGGAACTCTGAGCAACCTGGTCTAGTGGAAGGTGTTCCTGCCCGTGACAGGAGGGCTGGAATTAGATCATCTTTAAGGTTCCTTCCAACCCAAACCATTCTGTGATTCTGTGTGTTCCTTCTCAGCTTTACCATAGATTTTCAGAATTATCTTGAGCAGTCAACCATAACTTTGTGCAAACTTACTCTCTACAGTGAGGTGGCGATAAGATTTTTTTTTGGCACCTTTATTTTACTTGAAGAGGTAAAAGCATTAAAAATTTTGAGTATGGGGAGTTGCTTATGAAATTTTTTTTGTTCAATAGGATTTGGCCCCTTGCAGTTTCAAAGTCGTAGTTTTGTTGCGGAAGGTGGGTGAGATTAGATTCAAAACCCTTGCTTTTATATTGCTTAGTCCATTTAAGAGCTTACTGCAGGACCATTATATGTATCCAAAGTCTATGCCAAACAAAAAGACAGACTGCTAAGAAAGTGACAACAGGTCCTTGTCTTGAGTGACCCTTAGCTCAGGCTGAAGGCGATGAATAGTCTTACACGACAACAGCCCAAAGAAAGAGAACAGCTAATGATGCTCTTGGCACATTGCAGACAGAGAGAACATTAATACAGTATAATGAAAACCCAGACAGAAAGCCAAGTGGCTTGTGCCTGACATGCCTTGACAAAGAAGGATCAGTCTCTTGCTGATTTACGTGCATGTGTGATCCAGATGAAGCTGGAGGATTTCAACTGAGACAATGTGCATTACTGAAAAGTAAAAAAAAAAAATCACTGGTGCAGTGGCAGAGGTTGATGAAATCTAATTAGAGAAGCAAATAAATAGGAAAAAAAATCTATTGTATTTTTGTGTTGAGCTGTATAGACAGTTCAGCAATTAAATCACTAATCAGGCAAGAGTTGGCTGACCTAGGAAAGGAGAAATCTCATGTCTCAGCTGGATGGGAAGTTTAAAAATATCTGCTCAAAGGAATATTTAAAGGATACAAAACATACAGAAAAAACATTCTGGGTTTCAATTAAGCTTATGGCTTATGGTAACAGTTCCTGTGGCAGATTAGCAATATAGTTTAATTATTTGGAAGCTTCTTCATAATGATATTGGTTTTATTTTTAACAGAAACTGTTTCTCAGCAAAAGGAACTGCAATTTGTTTGTGTGTGCATGTGTGTTAATATTTAGGATAATTTTTTATTTCTTTAGCCTCTTTAATAAGCAGATAAAATTGTCTTTGTATAGTTTTGCTTGAGTATCTAAGTGGCACCTGTCTGCTTAAGGAGTCACAGTGACATTTGTGCCAAAAACATGAGGCCTTGACATAACTGTGGTCTGATTCTGCCAGTCCTGCATCTCACTGACTGCCTTTTTGGAGGCTGGTTTGTATTTCTTTACCTTGAGAAAACAGTCTTGTGCATGCAAAATGCCTCTAGAACAAAGATTGCGTAGTGATTTATGGAAAGAATTTGGGTCAGAAGAAGAACATCTAATTTATTGCCCTGGGAACTCGTAGAGTTCTTCCACCCTTTTATGGACAGGTAAGGAGCTGCATGTGTTTCTACCCTTTCTCCCATTGTATATGAGCACCAAATCTGGTGTCAGAATCAGAGACCACCTGGGCAGTAGGATCAGGTCTCTCATGAATGAGCAAGGGATCTGATCAGGTCCAGCTGAATGTGGAGGAAGAACATAATGCTGAGGAATCACTTCGAAGTTGTGGATGTGACAAACCCACCTTGAACATCACAATATACGTTGAACATGGAGCCTGTAGAGTGAAAGACGCTCAGCTGCAGCAGCTACAGCTGAGATATCAGTTTTCTTGTATCTAAATCCACTCTGGAGATTAATCATAGAAAAGATGTGAAATACCTCCTTACTGGTATTGGAAGCAAAGAAACAAAAATCTGTAGGACCTTGAAGCCTTTATTGTAAATTACTTTTGTGATCCAGAGTGGGGTTCAGAAACCTGCATTTAAATACCTGGATAACTTGTCTGGCTTTTCAGAAACACTAACAATCAGCAGTGGAGGCTTCTTTCAGTGGAAATCTGAAGTCCTTCACTCTGAATCTTCAGGCTTTTTATTTTTGAATGGGGTCTTACTGACTACATCCTCCCTCTGAGAAATTAGATTTATTGTCAGATTTTTCATTACACTGTCACAAAATGTTTTACATATTTACATTTTACATTTTACATGTTTAATTCACAGTAATTTACCCTCTGAGTAAAGTGCAACTGTCCACAACGCTGAAGATATAAGTCTGGTAAATGTACAACCTCCCTCCATCATCTTCTAAACAAAACAGGAATTGAAATAGTACATTAGAAGAACATTTAGTTCCTAATCTATACCATTGATAGAGGACTTAAAAGTGTTACAGACCCATCAGGGAAATCTTTAATTTCCAGTTTGACTTGAGGTCTGGGATTTTAACTCAGGACTTCTCTTTCTGATTCAGTAGCTGTTGTGATGATGAGATGGTGCCAGATATACTGTGAGACACTGAGGGAATAATCTGTGGGTCCTAATGCAACATCCATGCTTAAAGTGTCTGTAAATTACAGATAGTCACATTTTTATATGTACTTCAGCTGTTGCATATTTGGATCTCTAAACATTTGTGGTGCTCCAGCTCCAAAGCATCATGGGGACAGGGGTGAGAAAAGTGGAAGATAGTTTTCCCATTGGTAACACAGAAAAAGACTAGTTGAAATGAAATCCTGGATGTGATTTCTTTCTTCTGTGTGCACCACTCATTTACACAAAGAAGTGTTGGTGGTTATAATGGGAAATAGCTACCTGCCTGATGGGTGGAAGGAATTAATTTAAAACATATTATTTTATTTTCCCTTTTATTTATTTATTTGTTTGTTTGTTTATTTTAAGCTTAGTTTTCGCTTGAATAGTTCTAAACTTCCTGGAAGGTCAGCACAACAGTCTGAAATTGCCAGTCTTGTGATGCCGAAAGAACTATTTAATGTCTGGTGTTTCTAAAAGGCACTTCAACTCCTCATTTGCCATATTTAGGACTGGATTAATTTTTATTCTTCATTCTTTTGACATTACACAGCAGTGCAGAATGACATTGACACTGGAGGCAGCTATAAAAAATTTGCCTGAATGGTGCAAATTGTCATTTATATAAATGGACATTTATACTAATGCCCGTTGTATATGAAAGAGAAATCTTGTCTTTTTTTTGAGCTCGTTGGAGATATATTGTTCTTTAAATAGGCTGGAATCTCTCTTCCAAATTTTAATTTTAGTATTGGATCCTTCTTTGCTCCAGTTCTTCAGTGCTAAAAGCCAGGTTATTTTGTGATGGGGTTGTTTCTTTCCTCTCTTTCACCCAGTATGGCAGCACAGGGGCAGGAGAACTCAAAATACCAAGAGCACTGCTACAATACATGTCAGTGGGCATTTATTAGACACAGTCACTTCTTGTCCCAAAGTCACCCATCCCAAAGTGCTTGGTGGTCACTGTACTTTGTCTCTTACTATTTCTCCAGTTTATTGTGAATTTCTCCCACGTGTTAATGCAGACCTGAGTTAACATGTAGCTGTAACTGCTGTGCACCTAAGCCCAGAAAACCAGAGAAAGGCAACCCTCTTCATACCTGTTTTGGAGGAAATTTTATAGAGAAGAAATGAAATTTCCAGCTGAAGTTCACAACAGTTACCACTGTTTGATTAGTTTCGTTGGAGACCTATAATTAGCTCTTATTTAAGAAAGCATATGGCTCCAACAGATGGTAAAGGAAAGAAAGCTGGTTAGATAAACAGGACTATTTGCACAAGGTTTTTTGATCTCCTTTCCTTATATTTTGCAGTGCAGTGCTTGCTTAGGTTCTAGCAAGATGGCATACTGTTCATACAAGGAATGCTTACATGCCTTGATTTCCTCTAAAAAATACCAAAATTAGTGGGGCCTGCAAGTGTTTAAGAATTTTGACAATAGCAGAAGAATTCAGATGACAAGGAAACTTAGAAATTAGAAAATATGTGCCTATTTTGTAGGGACTGTGAACAAGAAACATCTCTCTTTGTGAGACTAGCAGAAATTCCAGATGCTAAAGACCAAGGAACAGGTCAGCGTGTGTCAGGATGGGTGAGGGACGTAGTCATCCACTGAATAGATTTGGGTTATGTACCACCCACGACGAAGGATGCTGAAGAGATCACTCAGATTACAGGTAGGTGGGCTACAGGTGGTCCAGACTGAGATTTTGGATGCTTTGGAGAGAACTCATAGCGGCCTTCAAATATTTACAGACAGAGGGAGAGTGACTTTTTACACGGTCAGACAGGGATAGAAAATAGGGAACAGTTTTAATCTAAAAGAGATTTAGATTAGATGTTAGGAAGAAATGCTTTATTCAGAGAGTGATGAGGCACTGGCACAGGTAGCCAAGAGATGGTGTGGTTGCCCTATCCCTAAAAGTGTTCAAGGCCACGTTGGATAGGGCTTGGCAGGGGGTTGGAACCAGAGGATTTTTCAAGTCTCTTCCAACACCAAACATTCTGTGACTCTGTGATGACTTTACAATATTATCTCCACCCATTTATTGCCACCCTCCCTGTTCACCTCTGTTCCATGGACAGTGTGATTGCTTCCAACTCTCTTCAGGGCAGGGGCATCCAGTTCAGTTTAAACTGCCTTCTGCTGAGATTTACCAACAGTTGACTTTCCACTTAGGCAGACTAAGAAGGATCACATGAACTGCTGACACAACATGTCTGCGTGGGTGGTAGCATAAGGCTTGTGGGTAGGAAAGTTTCAAAACGTTCCCAGCTCATTCCCAAGTGAGTGCCTTGCAGTGCACTCCATCCGTCTGTGCACGAGTGACCTGGCAGAATGAACCCATCTGCCTTTAAAGGTATCATATGTCTCTGAGATTTTCCTGTGTGGCAACACAGGTGTAGAGACTGTGATATGCATCTTGTGGCTGTGAGTTAGGCTGAATACAAATGTTTAAGTGTGCACTGTTATTAATAAAGGAATATTTACAGTAAAGCTGCAGTACAGCTGCAGTATCTTGATTTCCCTAAGTTATTGAAGAGCATCTCTTACATTAAAACAAAACTTAGCAGTATCCTGCTTTCCCATTTATCTGAATAGCAGCATAATAATACTGCTTTTCCCAGACAGCAAGAGAGATTCAAGAAGTTGCCAGCATTTGAGTAATTATCTAATTTCCAGTGCTTTAGAGATAAAGAGGCTAGATCTGAAGTTAGATCTGTTTTCCATATGGATTTTTTCCTGACTGTTTAAGCACTATCTGTTCATTTTAGGCCTCTCACACAGTGCTTAAGAAACTGTAGAGATATAACTCTAGAGAAAGTGGATATAAACCTGAAGTCATTCTTTTAAAAGGCCTGGAGCTGTAATTTTTTATTAAGAATAATAATAATAAAAAAAAATATTACTTTCTTTATTCTTTGCCTTGCATTTGGAATAGGAAGCAATGTAATGTCTCCAGCAGCAGTGTAAGGACTGTAATGAATTGTCACATTTCCTCCTTCCTTGCATTGAAAAAGTAGTAAATAATCTTTCTTACTACTGCGGAATAGAAGACAGTCAGGGTCAATCCTGTCTCTGCTCTTTCTTTGTGAAACCCAGAAGCTGAAGCATACTAAAGGTGAAGGCAACTGAGGGCTATAAATATGTGGTTTTCCCCTGCAATTCTCAGCATTCTGTAGCCAAATACTACAAGCTTAAAAGAAAAGTTGTATAGGAGAAAAATTTGCTGTGCAAGAGGTTTTAATGTGTTTCCTCTGGAGAACACTGTTTTTCACGTTTCATTTAGGTCTCATGCTCCTTGCTGTCTAGAGAAATCTACCATTATTGAAAGTTATTCTTAGCAAGATAGCAAATTTTAAAATAAACCAAGGGCCTAATTCCAAGACTTTGTTCATGATTCCAGTACCTGTTGGAAGCAGAGCTAAAAAGTAATGCAAAGTGATGTAATGAAGAATTTCTAACTTTCCTTTTTTAACCCTCTTCCTTTCTAACTTTTTACTTTTCTTCAGAAACTCTCCAAAACATACTACCTTTCACTCATGGCTTTGAGGTACCCTCCTGTCACAGGAATATTACCTCATGCAAGATGGCTGAGTTACAGCCTGTGCAATGACATGTTGTAAAGTCTTGAAAAAATAAACATGAACAAACCTTCAACATTTTTCAAAAGTTAATACCATTGAGCAAATCTGGGTTTGCAGACCAGGATGCTCAAAAAGGTTGTTGCTCAACATTGTTGGTTTTCTTTGGCAATTAGAGACATCATGAGGAAGCACAATCCTAAATTTAATTATGGAAAGAATCTATCTGGCGAGGTTGGAGTACTCTAATCACTTAACATGCCAAAGAGAATGCAGAGGGCATAAGAGCCAGCCAATCCTATTGCTTTGCAAACAGCAAAGGTTCATGTGACTTTGGTGGCTCTGGGGAAATCATTCATCATCGAGTCTCAGCTACACCAAGACTTTGCCATTTCAGAGTCTGCCCTTGGCAGAAATCAGAGGTTGTGATGTGCGTGTGCCATTGTCTGTTGATTCTGCCAAGGTGAGTTCATTGTTTGTTTTCTCTGTGGAAAAGTTATTGGCGTAGAACAATCACGAAACTTCTCAAACCATTTTCTTAGAGGTTAAAAAAAAAAAGTGAGTGAAGGAGGGTTCAAATAAAGGACTGTTAACGGAAATCTAGTCATGATGAAAGCAGAGAAAGGATGCTATAAAAGCTCAGAGCTGAAAAATGAAGAATTTTCATTATCTGGAGAGGACAATTGGAATTATTGACCATTGGAGTTTGGGAGAAGGTGTGCTAATCTGTTTTTTATGTATGTTAGGATTTTAGAAAGTTCAGGGGAACAGTTCTGACCTGCAGAATATTATCATCTTCCACTACTTTTCCCTAGGAATGTCTTCCACTCCTCATACAAATGGAAGTAGTGTGAGGGTTCTGTTGGGGGAAGTAACATAAATGAGAACATTTGCAAATCAGGAAAACTTGTGTGCCTGTCACAGCTGAGGGGTGCTCCCTGTCTGGGCAGGCAACACTTTCAGTTTATGCACCAGTGGGCCTTTCAAGTAGAAAGGCAAATTGCTCCAGTATATCATACTCCTTCAAAATGGAAATAGCAAAAGAGTCAAAAAAGTTTATTTCATTATCAACTTTATCAAATTATACTTGACTGCCAACATCAAAGCTATGGCTAAATGGGTTTGACCAGATGTCACATGTCTCTCTACAAGGCTAAGGTTCCTGGGGGCTTTTGCACATCTGCCACAGACATCCACCACCCCCATGCACCTCAGTACCTTCCTCCTGGCAGTAATCATCAGCACAATATCCTCTTTATTATCACTAAATTGGTTGGAAATAAGGAACAAATGTGTTTACAGGTCACCTATCCATCAGTTCCTTTATTATCTGAGATTATCTGAGGACAGGTTTTCAGGGGCCTCCAGGATCTAAATAGCCTCTCTCTGAATCTTTAAAGGGATGAGTAATTTCTGTATGATGTGCTGCAATAATATTTAGAAACCTCCATCTATAGAAACTTCCAGATGGGAAGATTAGGTAGAATGGAGTGTATTTGAGGAAGCCTGGAAAATTGTATATGAAAAGAGTGGAAAAGCAGGACATGTTATACTGACTGCTCTTTACCGGCAGCCTATGTAGGAAAGTGTCCACAACTGCAAAGAACCTTTTTTCCCCTTCCTTTTTAAAACTGCTATTGGTCAATAGTCTGTAAAAGACTTGATGATTTCAGAGGTCCTTTCCAACCCGTCTGACTCTATGAAAGAATTTCTAGGAGTGGTTGTGCAATGACATGGAAAGAATAGTGAGAGAGAGATGCATAAACAGGCTTTTCTGATTCTCTTAATTGAATGTTTTTGGAACACAACTCTCCTCTGCATGCTTGCTATAGTTCTTACAGCTCTGAGAGCTCTTTCACTTTCTAGATAAATTGAAGACCTATTCAACACAAAGGCGATAAGAAGTAAATGGAATAGACACTTAGGAAGGGGAGACAGGAAAGCAGGATTCCTTCTAGCTTAAGGAATACTGCACATGTCCCAGATAAATCTGCTAACAGGGAAATTTACTGATCAAAAATTAATTACCACAAAATTAGACTTTCCTTTTTCGGTTCACCGAAGCTCAAGCTTTTGAAACTGTGGAATAAAGAGCTAAATGCAGGTCAGTAGAGTCTTAGCTCCAGCTCTCAACAGGGAGTGAGAGCTCCCAGCAGTTCCCACACACTTTTTCTGTGTTCCTTGGACTGCCTGTGCTTGCTGAGCAGTGCAGGAATTGCTCAGAGCTGTTTGCATAGCCCAGGTTATGCTAGAAAGGGATGTGGTTCCAAGCTTCTCTCTCACGCCATCCTGGGCTTTGTGCCAAAGGACAGAGGTGTTTGTGTGAGCACTGGGATACATCTGCCATGTCTCCGGAACCCGGGGGGATGTCTGCTGTGTCTCCTGCTATCAGCCCTCTCTGATCAGTGACAGCTGTGACAAATGCCACGTTTGTTGCCACTGTCTGTTAGCAGACGAGTCTGGGGTTTAGAGACACACGAGTTTCAGAAGGTATCCCAGGAACTAGGGGAAGTTTGGGAAAGTTACCAGGATGATGATGTTTTCATGGATTAGAGTAAGAAAGAGTATGTTTGGTGCAGGTACCTCTTCTAGATAGTACCAGAAGCACAAGTAGAGCAACACAGCCTGGTCCCTGTCTGTCCCTTAAAGCACAGAATACACCAGTTGTGCTGCAGCCTGAAAGGCAATGTCCGTGGGGATGTTGTTGTTCCCCTTTGCCTTGAGAGGCAGGATGCCTGCATTGCTGTCAGCATTACCAAGTCACGTTCCTGCTGCCAAGATCTCCTCTGAGGAAATCCCTACTACAGCTTTGTGCCATAATCTAGGAAAGGAAGAAGCTGGCTGTGGCCATTTAATTAGGCAGGGGTGTATTGCATTTAGGGGATGATCAGTCACTCATTGCTGTAGTTCTCTGCCAGATCTCTGCAAAGGTAGGTCTCTCTGCTTAAAACTGAGTGATTTTTGGCCCTGTAATATCACATTCACTCTGATTTGAGACAATCCCAAACATTGTGGCATGTCTTTGACTCTGACCTTTCCAACAAGAGAAATGACTCCTTATGCCACCTTGCAAATCCAGCTCCTAAAGTAATTACATATGAGGAGTGGTCTGTGCAGGAGTGTGTTTGAAAAGAAAATGAGATTAAACTTTCCATCCTGGAAGAGTACTAGTATATCAATATCCAAATCAAATAACATAAAGTTTCCTTTGTCTGCCAGCTAGGAACAAGAATGCATTATACCTCTAATATGATTTTTGCAATGTCTCTAATATCATGAGGTTTAATTAAAATAAATACGACTCTATGCTTTTGAAGAGCTAATCAAGCTGAAACATTCTAGCCTAACTGATGTAGCACATGAAAATAAATATGTATTTTTTTAGGCTGCCTGGTTTTATGCATAACTATTGTGCAGGATGGATGATGGGAAGACAATAATTGGATGAAACACTTGGACTGTTCCTGGGTGTGCTTAGTAAAAGTCAGCAATAGAAAAATTATTTGAGCATAGTCTGGATGACAGCACTATGGTTCTGCTAATTAATTACCTCAAGATTATTGGTTTTATTGGCCTTTAATCAACTCTGCCCCATATGACTGAATTTTTTTTTTCCAGGAGATATTTCTTTGTCCAGGCTATTCCAGTACCAGTAAACTGGCACCACAAAACTAATCATTATAATGACAAAACTTCATTCACTTGTCTACCAGGACCTTTAGTACATTTGTTGTTGTTGTGTGTTTGTTGTTTGTTTGTTTTACTTTAAAGTCCATTCTGTTCTTTTATTTTTATTCCCCCTAACCAAACTTTACCTCAGGAAACCTTTTCTTCTCACTCAGTCTTGACTCACTGCCCTCTGATTACAAATTATGTACAATTGTTGCATTGAAAAGCAAAGCAGTAGCTTTAGCACAGCAGAATAGACCTGTCCTGGTTTGAAACTCATGACAAACCAGCAGTCCCTAAGACTTTCTGACCTGGACTTTTGTCTTACCACAGTTTGTGGGCTCCAAACAATTCTACAGAGGTCCAAATTCGCAGAAGTACCTTCTGAAAAACTGTGCTTTCCAAAAAATATGTGCCTCCTGGCTTTCCTTATGTCCCTCTCTAAAGGACTGGTTCTGGTACACCTTTTTTAAGCACACCTTGTTGGGAGAGTTCCAAAATACCATTTGCGAAGAACTGTATTTCAAAAGCTCAGATTCCTACAGGACTGAATACTGTAAAGTAATAAAACCAGCTCTGAGTAAGTTTTGCTACAAGTTGTTGCTCTGGGGCTATGAAAGTAGAATCAGCAGGGGTTTCTGACTAACAGCCAAAACACAACTAGAAAATACCTAACTCTGGTGCCCAGTTGGTTATTAAAAACTCACACAGTCATTACAGACTGCTCTGGAAGGTATTCACTGTAGAACATTTTGCCTCCAGTGTGGGTTTGTAGGTTAAGCAAGTCACATTGTTTTCTGTCAGTGAAAGAGGGATTACTCAACAAACAGTGGACTTGGAGCAAAAACTTGCCTCACTATAAAGCAGGCACATTTCTTTTTTAATCATGTCCTAGATTCCATAAACTCAATTGTAACCAAAACAAAATATGTACACTGGAGGCACCTAAAAGTTAGGGAGGATAAATCCCACCTGAGTTTGTGATCTTCATTAGTGATGATGTGATACATCATCCAGATGAAGCTGTTGGCTGAATTTGATGTGGAGAAGCTTAGGGTTTTGGTTCTTGAGTTCCTCAGATTTACCCCAGTTTTATGGACCAAACTGGCATTTCTCACATGTGTTAAGGTCTTGAAGGATTACACAGACATCTTAGAAAAAGAGTTACTTTTTTTATGCTTCTGTATTTTAACTTAAGATCCCTCTGCACTTCCAGTCTCTGCATTTGAGATCTGCTCCCAGGTAGTAACTTCTGGGAGCACCAGAGATGACAAAAACCCTCCCTCTTAGGAACACTCCCTCTTCTGGAAGATGCCCGTTGCAGATAAAAGATGAAATTTCCCAGGTGAACACCCACAGTCCTCATGGTGCTGGGTAGCAGACCTCTCTGGGAGACATTTAAAGCTGTAGCTTTTATTAGAAATAATGTTAATAGGGTAAGTGCTGTCACAGGATCAGCTATTCTCATTTTGGAATTCAGCCTGCCTACAGTTTAACTTTTTTTTTCTTTAAATATCATGTTTGAGAACCTGGAACTCACAATAACAGTCTGCTCCACTACTATTAATTATTGAGAATGCTATGTTTAATTACAAGTACTACCTAGATAATCCTCAAGTGAAATCACAGGAGAAAAAGTCATCTCCCTGCAGAAATCACACCAGGAATCTGTCTGTGTTTTGTGCAGGTGATTCCAGCCTTTGCTCAGCCTGCGTTCATGAAAACAACGTTTATAGCAGAATATTTCAGATTTTGTACAGAAATGAAGAGATCATTCTTAACGAATCAATGAACTTCAGAGTGCACCTGCTTCTGGATGGCGAAAGGGTGAGTTGTTTTGGGATGCACATGAAAACCAGGAGGGCTGGGGTTTCTCTTTGCCTAACTTTAGGTGTGCATTGCACAGGTAACTCCATTTAAGAAGTTGTCATGAGGTCCATGTGCTGTCAGTGGTCTCAGCAGCATAGCTGGTGGAGGTAAAGGCACAATTTATCTGACCAATATACCAGCAGCTGCACTAGGAGGAGATTGACTGTCCTGCCCCATCAATATCTATGTTGTGATTTGTTTGCTTGTAAATGCTGACACTATAAACCCCCTGCATGAGGTCAGATAGACCCCCTGCACTGTGCCTGTTACGAAGAGTAGGCCATACCCTGACTTTCTAGTGGAAGATGTTGACATACTCTGGTAAATTAGTATATCAGAAACTCAAGTGTCTCAAACGTAATTTGTTCATTTTTGCACTAGATCACTCACTTTACATCGCTGTGTAGATCAATCCCATCTGAGAAAACTGGGAATTTGCTGCATCTTGCCAGGACCAGCTTCTTCTTCCTTTATCACTATCTTTTCCTCCTCTCTCTTGTCACTGGTTTTTGCTACACCTGCCCAGTCCCTTTCCACCACTCAGAGGACCTCTTACCTTTCTCCTTAGTGCTCCTGATTGCAGGAGTGTGTGGAAGTGCTGCTGAGTTTACCTTTCCTTATAATCCATGCACAACCCCTTTGCTTTCTGCCGTACCTCAGCTAGAATATGTCCATACTGAGATCCTTCTCCCCATTTTCCACCTACTCCTTCAGCCAACAGGAGCAGCCACACAAGGGATGTGCATGATCTGAGCCACCCAACTTGTACAGCACCTATGGCTTTCTCTTACTGATATGAAAATGTCTTTCAGTGGCTCCTTGCCAGGAGCTACAAGAGAGGAGCAGTCTTTGTTAATGGAGAATACTGTTTAACTGGAGTCTTAAACAGCAAGGGGAGAAAGTGTCGTAGTAGAATGGCACTCAGGTCTGTCCTAAAGTGTCATAGCTGTGCTTTGCCAGCCGAAGGACTGGCACAAAATGCATGGCATTTATAATTGCCCTAAGTGATGATGACGAGAGACACATCAGCATCTTTGCAAAGTCAGCATATCATCCTATGAGTTACACAGCCAGTGTGAATCATGTGCTGTGTGTTGAACTTGGGGCCAGAGACACTTATCTGTCCTTCCTTGTATAACTTTCAATTTGATCGTGAAGAGATTTAATATTTCTATTTTGTCTTATTTCAACCCATATATATGTGTTATATACAGATCGAAATTAAACCAGCTTGAGAACCTAATTTAACATGCTTTCTTTTCTCTCCCACTTTCTTATTGCAGTTTTGGTTCGGTTTGATTTTTTTTTTTTTTTTTTAAGATAGCTTCTTCAATTTATTCCTCCCTAGAATGGTTGGTTTTTGCTTGTATGAAAAATTACTAAATACAAGTTTATCAATATTTGTTAGGAAAATGTCCTAACATGCTTAACCAAAGGTTAATTTTATCCTTCCTGTTCCTATGTGGAACATCTCTACTTAAACATCCCTCCCCTCAAATTATAACAGTTTCCATTGTGTTGAGCACGAGTGATTTCTGATGATTTTTGTATTATTATTCAGGAAATTTGTGCACCTCACAAAGTGCAAAATAAATAAAAGCCCACAAGACTCCTCACACGTAAAACTCATTCAGACTCTTGATGTGCACTTGGCTTTCCATAGGAGACCCCTTGGGAAGAGGCCCAATTCTGTACTTACAGAATGGTTTTGCACAGAGAAACTCTGTTTTTCTGTATTATGAAGTTGCTTTGGGTTTTCACTGATGTAGAATAAGAGGATAAACGAGTCTGTTGTCCCAGATGAGTTGCTGACGACACTCTAAAGAATGAAAATCAAAAAACAGAGGTCTGTAAAAATTTTTTTGTATTGAGTAGATTAGCACAATTTATCTCTATTTTGTGCTTCCAGGTCTCTTTTTTTTCAGCTTTGAGGTCTTGTCCTACAAAGCTTTACAAATTTGATATAAATGTGGGAGAGACAGAAATGTGCCACTCCACTGGGCACCATGCTCAGAAGAGGACAAATATATCCACAACTATTCAGAGGCAGCTTTACACCTTTGTCACATAATCTCCTGTGTTGGCTGAAATCCTTGCAATCTGGTGTTGGCAAGATACTCAGAGATTTTTAAAGTGTTTTAAATATTATCTCTGTTCATAATTCTTAATTTATTTAAAACACAACAGATGTGAATCCTTTTTTTGTGCCAGTTGTGTGCTATGGTGAGTTTTCTTGGTTGAGGTTGAAGGTTCTGTTCACTGTTTTTAATTGTGAATGGAAGTTACAATAAATAGACAAGGGAGTTAGTCTGGGTAATGGGAGTATTGAGTTCATATGGTCCATGTAGTTTCTGCTGTCAGAGCTGGAATTATCCAATATTATAATAAGGGAGCAATGTGCTTTCTCCTCTTGGTGCTTGGGTAGTTTTGCTGATGAGATAGTTTGCTGAGATAGGCTCAGACAAAACACCCCCAAATGACAAAACCCAGTATGGATGTCCAGATTAGATTATTTGCTACCGGGTTTTTAAAATTCTTTTTTCCTCCTCCTCTCGCATTACCCTAGATAAGCTTAAATATGTATTATCTTTTTTTAGTCTGGCACTGAATGGAAGAAACCTCAAATATCTGCCAAGAAGTGGCATTGAACATACCTTTCACTTTAAAAATGGTGCTTTAAAGCTCTCAGGTTTTTTTGATGCCTTTTTCTATATTATCCCAGCATACAGAAGCTTTTTGAATTCACAGGAAACAACATCGCTGAGGCAGCCTTTTTACAATGAAGTCTAACTTATTTTCATAAGCTCTTGCTTTCATTCTTATTAGAGAAGAAGCTTTGCCTCTTTCATCAAGCAATGAAACAGGTACCTTGTCGGACTCCTCGCTTGCTGGCCCTGTTCAGGGACAATTTAGTAACAGCGAGAGGACAGAGTGAGGCAATCTGGGATATCACAGTGTTTTAAATTTGTACTTTCCAGAGAAATTTAAGTGAGCTGGGACATCCGGATCATTCAATCTGACACCCTGGCTAAATGTTTAAGTATCAGGGAAGTGCATCACAAGGATGCAGGAAGCTTGAGTTATAAGTATTATCACAGATCTTAAAAGCTAAGCCCAAGAGGTAAATGGAAAATTAGAATGCAAAACTGAAATGATGTGCTTGATTCCAGGCCAGTTCAACAGAAATTGGAGCACTTTGCTTTGTATATACTTTTCATTGTATAAAATAATTTTACTTTTCATATGAAAATACTTTCTATTGTACAGATTCTGAACAGTGTTTAATAAAAGGCATTTCCCTGTAGGTACAGTCCTTTGGCAAGAGAGGCAGAGGTTAGCAAACAGTGTGAACTTTTGGCAGCACCTTCTGGAAAATTATGTGTGCTCAGATGAATATAGGGTATTATGGAATATTACAGAACATAAAAATATTCGTTGTTTAGTATGACTGTATCCCTAGAAACACAGATCATAGAATCCTAGAATGGTTTGGGTTGGAAAGGACCTGAAAGACCATCTAGTTCCACCCTCCTGTCATGGGCATGGACACCTTCCACTAGACCAGGTTGCTCCGAGCTCCATACAACCTGGCCTTAAACACCTCCAGGGATGGATCTTTATTTTCCCTTCCAAAAGTTTAATCATTAACACAACTAAAAGGTCAAAAAAGCCATAAAAAACCACTGCAAGACCCTTCACAGCATCTCTGGGAGGACACTGCTTAGCTTAGCCAGTCAAATGCTAATTATATTCCAGATAAATTTTCCAAGCTAATTTCTTAAGGAGTTTGGTATGAAAATTCAAAACTTTTTTCAGGAGAAAAACCAAAATGGATAGTCTATCAAACTTTTGAAAAATTGTACAGTCTATAAAGGATAACTGTGGACAAAACCATAACAGTCCCATTAGTGCTAAAATAATAAACTAATATTTCATTTAAGGACAATATTATTTCATACAGGAGACCAAGGAGTGATAGAAATTTCGGTTCCCCTTCTATATGAGCTATGGAAAGGCCATTTTGTTGTTTTCCTATGTAAAGGATCTTATGAGCCTGTGTCTCTAATAAGTGAAAAAAAGGAAACAAGAGGAAAGTCCAGCAAATATCAAAGCTGTATACTAACATGTCATGTGATTAGTGTAATTCTGTTGTGCCTCAACCTGTGCAAAAGTCTTTTAATGATATTTTCTCATAAAGAGAGCAGTTTTTGATCTGCTGTCCAACTTTCGCTTAATGTTTACATCGCCAGTATAAAAAGGAAAACGTTGTCTCTGTAGTGAGAACTGTGATTGATTTTATATGGGGTTTTGCAGTATTCTGAGCAGTCTGATTTCAGTACAACTTTGGGATTAAAAATATCCTATGTATGCAACTCACCGCATGACCCCATGCAGTGACGAGTATCTCTCAGTCTCTCAGACATCTGCTCGTTGCCTCAAGGTGTTTTGAGTGAGTGTCACCAGCTATTGAACTTGTTTTGAACACAGGCTTAGATCTCAGTGACAGTTGCAGGTGCTCAGCGGTGTTAGGCACAGACCCAAACTTTCATCCCCTTTGTTGGAGGAGGAGGTTTGCTTTGTCTGAAGCACTACACTGAATTCCTAGTTTAAATTCAGACTGTAGCTTCAGTAATCATTATTTTCTTGGCAACTGCCAGTAACTGTGATTTTTAGTGACAACAAGTCATTAAAAAGGAAAAAAAAATATTTTTTTTTTTTTTAAATGAAAAGCACACTTCCAGGTGTTTTGAGACAATCACACAAGAGAAAGCACATTTTCAGTAGACAGCAGTGGGAATTTTCTCCTCACGTCTGCATGCCTGTGGCCATGCTGGAAGAAATACCACATTACTTCAGAAGAGATTTTATTTTACATCTTTGATAATTTTGTCAAAGCACAGTCAATCCTTGACTCTCAATTTTCTTGTTTCAACAGGAAAAGGCACGTTGTAGGTGCAGTTTCACCTTTGGAAAGCCCACCTAAGCTTAGTTCATGTTATATATTTTATGTATCCTACCTGTCTGGGCAGGCTAGATGCCTCTGATGATGCCTTCAGTGTATTTTTTGTATGGTCTGTTGTTAAGAAGGAGATGATCAGCTTTGGAAAGTAGAATTAATCTTGCCTAATTTAAGCCATCTAACATGCAAGTGTATCAAGACCAAGATATTTCTCTAGGCCTCTGTCTATTGTCAGCGGAGTCAGGCACAAACAGAAATCAATGGTCCTTCTCCAACATGTAGCAGCTCACAGTGTGTATCTGCTTGTTGCTTTCCAGTGACAGTAGACAGAACCCAAACATCTCACCTGACCTTTCCGTGGCAAAAATAGGGTAAAAATAAGTTGTATTTACAATGCCATATCTCCAGTCAATAACTTCACTTTTCCACCTGCATTCCTGTGCATCTGCTACTGTATTCTGGTATACAATAAAGGATGCTTAAATTCACAGGGAAAGAACATTTTGGTTATAAAATGTGTAATTTTTTTTTTTGTTCATAGTTCCATTTTGGTTGATAGAATTTTTTTTTTCTTTTTATTCTACCAAACCTACTTTTCTTGGGGAAAAAAAAGACATTTCAAAGGAGTGAAGGAGAAAGTGCTGATCAGCTTAATCCTTCTCCATTCTAGTTTATTTATTTATTTCCATTGATTAGAGTTATTTTAACTGTGCAAAGTTGGGATGTGTTATCCAATGATGTTATACTTTACAGATGAAGGTAATGAACTGGCAGCTCCAGTACTGTTTCCAAAAATCAAATTAAACTACTTTATTGACAATAAAAGAAGGGTAATTTTACTGGTGGGACCTATTAGATGAGTTAGATGAATGTACCAGTGAGTAACACATGGTATCTTCAGCGGTTTTCGTGAGCAGAATCCTATCATGTATAGCCATGCTCAGGACCCTGCAGCAAAGGGAACAGTTAAACTTCAGTTAATTGAAGCTTTAAAAACAACAAAAACCTTTGAATTTTGGAAAGAAAAAGGTCTAAATGAGGGTCAATGGCAAACTTTCTCCATGAATTTGTGAAGGGCAAGAAAGAAATACCGGGAAGCAGGAAAGCCTCAGTTTGTTGAGAAACAAAGTAAAAGGCTAATGATGGGAGATCAGAGATTGCCAGAATTATTTGAGGCATTTCTCATTGCTTTAAGCTGTGAACTTTGACCCTTGAATTAGTTACAGGTAGGTAACCATAAGGATTCGTGGCTATTTCTAATCCAAGAAAACCCAGTCCTTGCTGTCATTCAGCTGACAAGACAACTCAAAGGAAGACTCACTCAATGAGGGAGAGCAGCCTCAGAAATGCTCGTCTGACTCTTGGTGTGCAAAGAGCAAGGATCCAACAAATGCAGAGCTCTGTGCACTCTGGTTATTCTTGTCTGGAGTGATTTTCTTGACATGACAGGGCACCCAGGAGCAGATAACACCTCTGACTGCTCTGGTTCCCTCTGACTCCTTCAGCAATTACCTCGACTCACTGTCACATTTGCTTCTTTCTGCCTCTGTGCTGGGGTGCTGCTTTGCTGCATATTTTTGCCTTTGCTCTTATCAGACAAACCCACCCACCTTTGCCTTCTATGTTGAAGGTGCCAATTTATAAAGGTAACCTTGTCTTTCTCTTTTTGTAGGTGGAAGATGCTTTGAATGAGGCAGATTTTCAGCTCAAGCTGGACCTGCACTTTACTGATAGTGAACAACAGTAAGTGCTGTTTTGAAGCTCAGTTGGTAATGTGGGGGGCTCTGTTCAACTGAGAAATTACTTTGATAAAACGAGAGTTCTTCGTAAAAAGGGATACCTTTGATAAGTCTTCCCTTTGCCTCAGTGTTGAATTTTTTCTGTTTCTTCTCTCTGCTTTGAAAAGTGTATCTCATACTCCTTTTTAAAGGAACACCATTTTTTCTCCTTAAAGGGTAAGTTTTTTCAAAGGTTTTAAGTGTTGCTCTATCTCTGCTGCTGTTAAAGGGAACATCATCATTGACCTCCAGGTGGGCAGGGGCTGTGGTTGAGGAATGCATTTATCTCAGGAGGCAATGAAGTATTTCCTGGCTGAAGACAGGAGTATGAGCATGCTAAGCACTTTTCTCCTATTAAGAACCAAAGCTGCCTCAATATTTTCATGAGAAAGGAGTCTTCCCATTTAATTTGATTTCATCTAACTGCATTTGATAACAAAATCTTGGTGAAGTGGGAGTAACATTCCTTCCTGAGACTGTGACCCCAGATATTATTCAGCCTCACTGAATCAGGGAGAAGTCTACCAATGACTTGAGCAGGGTTTGTAAGGGGTGGGAGTGTAAAAAAATCATCTGAGCTGTGTTTCATGCTGAGACTGTCCCCATGTGATTTTATTCATACCCACAGAGAACTTAAACAAATTTCAAGAACAGGTTTCTGTTATCTTCAAGATACAGTCTTGAAGACACAGTCTTGAAGGCCCACGCAGGTTGGACTGGACCTTTAGTGCTGGTGGGTCTTGATGAGAGAAAAAAACAAACATTAAATGATAGCGAGGAATAAAAAGAACTGAAAGTTATGAAATTATGCTCTAACACATGCATTTAATTTCTGTTATAATAACAAAGAGTATCTGATTTACTATAAACAAAAGTAGTGATTTTTAGAAAAAAATATTCTGCAAAGCTTATTGAAGCTTGGGACCAACCATGTACCACACACAACCATCTCATCCTAAGTTTTCTTAGCTCCAGAAAACAATTGGCTTCGAAAGGGTTTTTAATGTTGTAACATAATTCCTCTTTAAAAGTTTCACTTTCATTGGAAGGGTGCGGTTAGGCACGCTCCAAATTTACAGCTCAGTCTCTTGCACTATATGTGACTGAGATGTCACGTGGTTTCCTGCACAACAGGATAGTTATTCTGGAATACCTATAACAAACTTTAAATTAAAGTATTTACTTTCATTTACTGGAAAAAAAAAAAAAGAGAAGCTAATCCAACTTGTACTGTTTCTCTGCAGTTACTTCACCTACTCTTTTGTTTTTTGACCTCTTCCAAAAAGTTTTTTCAGAACAACAGTCTGGAAAGGTGCTGTGAATATTTTCAGCTGTGTCTGGCACAGGACTGCTTTTAACTCTCACAGGTTGCCTGGGCTGATTGTTCTTGCACAGAAAATCATAAGCAGTAAGCTGTCCCATCTATGAGCACCCAAATAATCTGAACAGTTTACTAAATGCATTTCCTTCTGCTACTTGGGTCTTGATGTCCCCAGAGCTAGTGAGTAGGTGGACATCAAGGGCAATCACCAGGGAAAACCAGAATTGCACTTCACCTATTATTTTGTATACTGTACATTCATACACCTCTGTGTATGCTATTTATTCTTTGTATTTCTATTTCTAATTTTATATCTTTATTAATGATTATAGATCTGTATTAATATTTGTATTTCTGCTTGGCACAAGTACAACACAAGATACTCTTCTGTTAACCTAACCCTGGGAATTGATAAAATTTCACTCCTCAAGCCATCTCTCAGTCTGCTGCCTGTAGCACGTTATAGGCTGAGGCAACTCAGGCCTTCACTAACCCTTGTTAAACCTCTTTCCCTTGCAGGCTGAGGGATGTTCCAGCGATCCCCTTGATCAGCAGCCGAACACTGTGTCTCCACTTCCACCCCCGGCGAGGTCTGCACCACCATGTCCCTGTCATGTTTGACTATTTCCACCTGTCAGTGATCTCTGTGACAGTCCATGCGTCCCTGGTGGCACTACACCAGCCTCTGATCAGGTAAAGGGCACAGAAATGTCTGTGGAAAGGCAGAGGAGATTTCTCTGCCTAGTTCTCTCATACAGTTTGCTTATTGGACGGCAGAAGCAGAGAGGATAGTTTAATTTAAAAATTTTTGGTCCTGGGCTAATGGAGATTGGGGTTTACAACCAAACTGACACCGGCCTCCTCCCTTGCTAAGGCACTAGAGGTTTGATGAAAAAGCAGTAAAATTTTGGGAAGGAGGTTAAAAACTTTGACTAGTCTAGATCTCTCTATTCCCCATTTGTAATGAGAAAGTTAAAATTGTGCTTTGCTTGGCAGTTTTTTCTCTTTTGTTTAAAAGCAACTAAGAGTATTTCCATCCCCCCCCCCCCCAAGGTTTTGTAAAGAT
>VXAY01000369.1:320-43710 GCA_013399855.1 Oxyruncus cristatus | reverse complement strand
CCCCCCAATGTTTTGTAAAGCATTCAGGACAGCCTGAATCTCATCCGTGGCTCCTGTGCATGAGCATAATTCATAACATGGTTATGAGGAGGCACAGAGGAGTCCGTGCTGGATAGGACTTCACTGGATTATTCCTTTACAGAATCATCTGATTTGACTGTGCAGCAGTATAATACCAGCTGCCATGGGGTCTACGTGTGATTTATGTTATCTGATTCATAATGACTAGAAAATAACTTCTTGGGGATTCAAGTAAAACAGAGGAGGACAGTATCCTCTAATGTTTAGAGCAGGCAAAGGGAAGAAAAGGTCTTTCTGGCAATTTACTTAGTGCCCAAACTTGCCAGTGCATGAGACAGAGAGTGCTGAGAAGGAGAGAACTCTCTTGGTCTTGAAGCAAAATGCAGTGTTCAGCATTGCTTAGCTTCCCTTAACTCCAACAAGGTCTCGTCGTCTACCAAATGACCATGAGACTCTAAACCTTGTCAAATACTGTGCAAAGAACGCAGTGTCAGAGAGGAAAGATGAACCTGTGGACTGTTTTCCTTGGGTTTCATGTTTTGAATTAATACATCTCTGCTTAAGTTCTCAATTTGTGTGAAAGCATTGCTTGTACACAATGTCACAGAATGAACTGAGAATGTAAGAGGTTGAGAAGTCAGTCTGCCCCATCCCTGAAAGTGTTCAAGGCCAGATTGGACGGGGCTTTGAGCAACCTGGTCTGTGGAAGGTGCCTCTGCCCATGGCCAGGGAGGTGAAACTAAATAATCTTTAAGATCCCTTTCCACCCAAGCCATTCTAAGATTCTATGAGCTGTGACAGTGATGTGTCTCATATCAGCAGATCACACTGACATATCTGTCTTCTGCTGATGTGATACAGGTAACTGCTGTATCTCTGTTCTTCTATGTGTTGACTATTTAAATGGTGATTTTTAGATTGTAACAGACTACTTCTAACCAGATAATTTTCTCAGATAATTTACTTATTGTTCTGCTATAGAAAAAGATGAAAGAACAACAGTTACCAGGCTTAATGACTGTTTTGAGTGCTGTGTTATCCTCTAATGAATGGGGTTGCACAGCCTTGTTACTGTAATTAGGCATAAATCACATGATGAGCAATTGTTTCATAGTCAGATTATTATAGCTTTTAAAATACTATTTTGAGAACCTTTGTGAAGTATACAATGTATTTACTTAATGCAGTAGAATGAAGATTTTTGACAACTCAATATAGAGTCTCATTTGCTTAAGCCCATAAAATCATTTTGAAGTGTGATACTAAGGATTTATCCTTTTCTTGATAAATATTCCAAACCTGAAGGGGTTTTATATCATGCATTTTCTAAGTATAAATCAGGATGAAGACACTAGTGTTAAATAAATGGTAGTTCCAAGCACTCTAAAGCAAAACCAGCCAACTAAAACTTGTTTAATTTGCTCATAGCTCAGAGCTTTCCTGTTTATCACTTATCATTAGAGTTTAATAGGAATATAGAAAAAAGATCATTGTAAAGTCAGGTTTTTTTTTTTTTAGTAACTCAATAGAACTTGCATGACTGGAAAGTCTTTTTTTATTTTTTTGTCACATTATAGGAAAAAATAAACATCAGATCAAAGAATCACAGAGTGGCCTGGGTTGGAAGGGACCTTAAAGATAAATTAGTTCCAACCTCCCTGACATAGGCACACCTTCCACTAGATCAGGTTGCTCCAAGCCCTGTCCAACCTGGCCTTGAACACTTGCAAGGACGGAGATAGTTACATTATCTGGGGAAAAATATCTATGCAGTGTTTCACAGTGGTTTAGTTTGCTACCTTGAACTGTCCCATCATGGTACCTACTTTGTGTCTATATATATATTATTTCTGCAAAAATCTATAGACTTAAATGTAAAACTGTAACAGTTCTATACACACCCTGAAAATTATGTAAAATTAAAATTCACTGCGGCCTTGAAGTTTTCCTGGAAAACCACTTTGCCTGAAGCATAGCTGTGTGCTCACATATGCCCTGTGGACTCAGCTCTTCATATTTTATTAGCTCTGCTGACAAATTAGATACTCTTCCCCAAAGTTCTTTCCTGTTGTCTGTATTTAAAGGGAGAAACCAGGAAGACCTATTCAGGCCTTTCCCTTCAGTACACTCACAAATAGTTAGGGTAACCTTTCCAGGGTGCCTCCCTTACCTCCTGCTTTTTCACAAGTGAACATTTTGATATTGTTGTTTGTCCTGGTTAATAATTCTGAGCTAACAATTATTCCATTAGGTTTGAGGCTTTGAAGACCTAACCTTTTACCAATCTGAGAATGAGCGAAATTCATATTTCTTGGATCCTTTGCAAGCTTCTGGATGGAAATTTTGTGATTCAGCTTTTCTAAAGACTATAACCCTCAGCTTTTTAATGGGGCCCAAATTCATGGCAGCTGCTAATGGCTCTATGGATTTACTAAGAAGGTGAGAGGCTGGGTAGGAAGGTGGTGAGATAGACCTACAGTCAGTTTGTCTCCAGCTTTGTTATCAAAGAATTATAGAATCACAGAATGGTCTGGGTTGGAATGGATGTTAAAGATCGTCTCATTCCAACCCCTGCCTAGGCAGGTACACCTTCCACCAGACCAGGTTGCTCAGAGCCCCATCCAACCTGGCCTTGAGCAGTGCGAGGGATGGGACATTCACAACTTCTCTGGGCCACCTGTGCCAGGGCCTCACCACTCTCACAGTACAGAATTTCTTTATAACATCTAAAATAAATATCTCTTCTCTCAATTTAAAGCCCTTCCCCCTTGTCCTGTCACTGCATGCCCTTGTTAAAAGTCCCTCTCGTGCTTTTCTATAAACTACCTTTAGGTACTGAAAAGTGCTACAAGGTCACGCTGGAGCCTTTTCTTCTCAAGACTGAACAACCTCAGCTCTTTCAGCCTGTCCTCATAGGAGAGATGCTCCAGCCTTCTGATCATCTTTGTAATCGCCCCCGAAACCACTCTTAGGAGGTCCAAAATTTCCCACAGTTTCCTGTGCTGATGACTCCAGAGCAGGACGCAGGTCTCCAGGTCTCACAGGAGCAGAGCAGAGAGTCAGAACCACCTTCCTTGACCTGCTGGCCATCCTACCTTTGATGCAGCCCAAGATGCAGTTGGCTTTCTGGGCTGCAAACACACCCTGTTGGCTCATGTCAAGTTTTTCATCCACCAGAACGCTCAAGTCCTCCTCCACAGGACTCCTCTCAGTGAGTTTCAGTCTGTACTCGTGTCTGGGGCTGCCCAAACTCAGGTGTAGCACCTTGCACTTGGACTTGTTGAGCCTTATGAGGTTCTCATGGGCCCACTTCTCTCTTGAGCAATTGTTTTTGGTCTAGATGTGGGATGACCAGGAGCATGGTGTGATGCTTTGGTACTTGGATCACCTTCTCTCCTGCTTCCTTGGGCAGCTGCATCCCTCTGCAGAGAGCACTCAGAGCAGCAGGGAAGGGACTGGCTGTCTTTTACTTGTCCTTAATGAGCCAGAACTTGGTTAAAAACTCTCACTTTGACCTTTAGAGTCCTTTGGCTCCTCTAGAAAGCACCCCAGAAGTGGTTGGAGAAGCTGGACCACTTGCAGTCAAGTGCAAAACTTTGTTTTCCAGGCAGGATTGCAGCAATAGGGGAGAACAGGAGCACTGCCCTACGCTCAATGTTTTTGATAGTTGTTGTCTTGGCCCGAAATGCTGGTCCCCCTCACCTGTGTCTTGCTCTACACCCAGACCCCTCCAACAGGACACTGTCAGGGCAGGGCTGGAGCTGAGCTGTGGCAGAGCCCAGCCCCTCGCTCTCCCTCAGTGACAGCAGCTGTGTCTGCACCAAATGCTTTTGGCAGCTGCAGATCACAGAGCTGTATTTCAGACTTTTGGGATGTGGGACAAATAGAGGAAAATCTAGAGCATCAAGTTGGATGGCCACTGCTCTCCTAATATCACAGAAGTGACAGTTCTCTTTGGAATGTTAAGGGCAACCACATTTTACCCAGGATGACAGAAGATGAGCCCAACAAGTCTGTCAAAAGATAAACAGAGAAAGCGAACAATGTTCAAGCTTGAGACTGTTCCCCTGCTGATGCACTGGCCTTCATTAAATGCTTAAATACCTGTTTTATTCTCTTACCTAAGCTCCAGAGGCTAAATGTGAGCAGACAGCTGAAGGAGGAAGGTTGGGAAGGAGGAGGACTTAGGGCTTCTGGACTCCAGTTTTCTGGTTTGTGTGGATCAATTTGGTTTCTGGCCTGAGGCACTGACTTCTCCCTCAGCACCCTGTCACTGACTTCACAACTGGTCCAGTCTGTAACTGCAACCAGCACTTATTAGCCCAGTCTCAGCTGTTAGGAAAGGTGCTTTGTTCCAACATAGCTCAGACTTCAAGAAATATTTCTGTTTCTCTGAAAGGGAAATGTGCAGGTCTGTGGTGTAGAGGTCTACTTAGTCTCAGGCGTGCTGCAAGCACAGTGCCTTTCTTATTTTGAAATCATTTAAAAAGCAAACAACAAGAAACATGGTTCATTTATTCCACAGATTTCTGCACCACTTCTCCCCCACACCCAAAAAAACCCCAACAAACGAACACCCAAAACCCACCAAGGAAATAATAAAAAAAAGGCAAGTCTTGAAATTGCTGCAGATAAGCAAGATCCTTCACCACAGGCAGCTGACAAACCTGTTTTCTATGGCTTGCACAAGAAAGAGCTTTAATTTTCTCAACTTTCTATTCCTTTCCCCACTTTCATATATAATTTTATGTGAAAAACAAAGTAGACTGTCAAGATTTTACTTGTTAACATTGAATCCTTAATTGCCCACAATTGTATGAGAAATAAGAAATCTTGGTGGGATCTGAGATGGGAAAATAATATAATAAAAATTTTGTTGGTGGAGAAACCAAGACACAGATACTCAATATTTTAGTGTCTTTAGCTTGTTCTGCTCTGGAAAGAGGAAACAGAATCAAGGGTCACAGAGTATTCCAAGATTTCAGCCCTGATCTAATTCTGCTCAGCTCCATTGCACTGAGAAATCAGGCCAACCCTGGCCATCCTTGAGCGATTTTTATCTCACCTAAATTCTTTTATTTCCAGGTATCCTGTTCCTCAAAAGCACGACTGATCTATCTGTAGGGGATACACACACTATACTGCTCTGCGCACCTTGAATCTGGGTGCAGATTACGCAGGTCGTTTTTCTGAAGTTGTAATTGTGTCTGGCATATACTTAGGGGGAGCTTCCATCTGAAACTGCACAAATATAACACTGGGGAGTAAAATCCATGACTTGTTTTCCCTTTCCATCCTAATTGCAAATAAATTAATCTGTAGAAAGAAAATTGAATATTTATGCAGTAAAGAGTTATTGCTTCTATATATGTTTATTAGAAGAATACTGGTTGATATTATTTTCCTCTAAGCACTCCCTCAAACCAAATGGATGATTTTTCCTTTGAATTTTCTTTTATTTGGTAGCTTGTCATGTATCTGCAAAGACAATCTTCCCCTTTGACATGCCAGTCTCCTGAGCTACCAGCTGAGAAGTCACATAAGAAAAACCTGGCAATTTCTGAGTCAAACTTAAAAAAAACCCAAAATCAACAACAAAAAAAATCCCACTCAAAATTAAATATCCCCACATGGCTTTATCTGCTTTCAAATTTTATAGTAACTGAGGTTAAGTCTAGGACAAATGAACCAGCATTTTCCAGCAGTCAAAATCTGTCGAGATTTTAGACCAGATTGGGATTGACTCTGTTTAGGATCTAAGCAGAGATATCTATTTTCATTAAAAATTTTATTTTAATAAATCTTATCAGTGTTATCCAAAAAGCTCAGAACATTTTACAGCCACTGATTACAACCTTAGTGAAACTCCTCCAGTAAGAGAGATACATTTCTAGAGGAGCACAATCTGTAAACATCCACAGATTATTCTCAAAAATAAATAACATATCACCCATGTACCCTATGGCCACATGCCAGTAGTAATTTCCCAAAAGCTATATTAAAGTTTTGAGTTAAAAAATGGAGGGAAATCAGTGTTGTCATTACAATTTTCCTACGTGTGGGAGTTAGAAGGGAGCTCCTGGTGAAATGCAAACAGCTGGCAGTGGGGGCTGTGAGGGTTTAATTTTGAGGTCTTCTATTTCTATGGGACTGACTTATATTTTTAATTTTTTAAAGCAGTAATATTTTATGCATAAGGGAATGAGGGAAAAATAAGTGGTTTCTCCAAGGATCTGGCCTAAATGGGATAAAAGTTCATTTCCTGAACTTCCTCTCCCGGTACAGTCACAAGATTATTATTTCTTGTAATTAGAAATGTCATGACTGTGTGGGGGATTGTTTGTTTGAGGGTTTTCATTTTTTACAGTTTGATCCTTTCAAATAGTGCAATATATTTTTTTTTCCAAGCAAGATTCAGATCCCAATCTGCTAATATTTTCCCCCATTCTGCTAAAAACTAAAATTCACAAAAAAATAAAGTTTTGCTTACCAAAACCAAAACAAATTAAAATTTCAGAAAGGTTATTTGTTTTTTGGGGGAAGTTTAATCTCAAAGAGAATGTAATGTTATTTTAAACTGCCCTGAAGTATTTTTTTCTGATTTGCTTCAGTAACATATCAAGGCCAATCCATTTCTTATGCTAGGGCACTGTCATCGTGTTTATATGTGAGAGAATTGTCCAAAGAAGATAAAATAAACAGGGAATGATTATGCAATATTTTGTGCCATACAAGAACCAAAAGGTGCCACATCCAATTCTCCAACAGTGAGTTCAAAAGAAGCAGAAAGTTCAGCACTTATTACGAGCGCAGTTCATTCCAAAATGAATGTAAGTTACAGAGGCCAAGAGTATAAATCAAAAAGGCATGGACACAAATTCATGGAAGGTAACAATGA
Source organism: Oxyruncus cristatus (assembly GCA_013399855.1). Taxonomy (NCBI): domain Eukaryota; kingdom Metazoa; phylum Chordata; class Aves; order Passeriformes; family Cotingidae; genus Oxyruncus; species Oxyruncus cristatus. The sequence goes on along the minus strand of VXAY01000369.1, from coordinate 36,791 downwards.
CTGCTGGAAATAATGGCTTGAATACAACCTCTGACTCAGAAAGTTCTTAAATTTTGATTGTTGATATCTTGCAGGCTATAACAAAGGGAAAAAAATGAGTTTTCAATGCAGTTTGCTGTACTGTGTGTCCATAGATGTCTGCTGTAAATAACCAGGAGACTCCTTTGAAGGATAAAGACATTGAATCATAGAATCACGGAATGATTTGGGTTGAAAGGGAGTTTAAGATCATCTCATTCCAACTCTCCTGCCATGGGCAGGGACATCTTCCAGTAGACCAGGTTGCTCAGAGCCCCATCCAGCCTGGTCTTGAACACTACCAGGGATGGGGCATCCACAGTTTCTCAGGACAAACTGTTACAGTGCCTCACCACCCATGATCTCATGGATAAGGTCATCAAAAGGCCAGCTCAAAAAAAAAAAAAAAAGGATAAAACATTTCACTGATAATATTAATAGTCCTGCACACATGTTAATCCTCTTGGACACGCACACATTACCTCTTTTGACCTTTTTTATCCTGAGTCCAATTAAAAGCTGAGGTTAACATACCGGATAATGATCTAAATGTTCATATTAAATCAAAGCTATTAAATAGATAGTCCAAATGGACATGTAAGTATACAAGGTTCATGATTCACACAAATAAACATGTTTGCAGAAATAATTAGAAGAAATAAATACAAAAAAAATCTGGCAAGCTGACCTGGTATTGCTAATAAAAAATATCTTCAAGAATAATGTACTTCAGAAAACATTAGGGGGGCCTCAGAAGTTTGTAAGCCTTCCGCTTAAACTTCCCTCAGCATACTGAGGACATTTTGGCATGTTTCCCAAAAAAGGTTTTTGTTTTGCAGTGCTGTGTGACATCAATTTCCATAAAACCAACAGATTAAACCCCCTTCTCTGCTGTAAAAGCAAAAGATAAATAAATAAAAAAGGCATTAAAAAGTGCTTTTCTTTAAACCTTTGAAAGCTTTGTTAATATTCAAATGAGGAGTTTTTCATGTATGGGCAACATTTGTTTAAGCTTCTCTCTCTGATACCACAGCAATCGTTTTTTATTTCTGCTTCTTGAGCCTTGCCAGCAGACCAGGGCAAACAACATCATTCAATAACAGCTGAAATTATTCAGAGTGGTGTTTATCTCCTGGCTGTTTGAAATAGCTGTGATTATTTATTTATTTATTATTTTTATCTTAAATGTTGCATGTAGGAAATACATGGAAAGACTTCATGCTTCTTAGAAGCAACCAGCAGGAAATTCCTTGGATCACAAAAATTAAAACACACATAAGCAAGAACAGATACCTGCTGAGTTTTTCTACCCCATCCTCCCTCTTATGGGATGACCTTTTTGCCAGTATATATAGATATATTTATATGTAGCAAGCAGCAGTTTTGAGCTACAGGCAAGGCAGGGATTTGCGATTAACCTTCTGAAAATGGTCCAATTTCTAACTTTGCTTGAGATTCTTTTTCTGGCGTTGCACATCTCGCTCTGGTATAACAAGTATTGCTGAACCTTTCTTTTGCCTTATCCCTTTAGCATAAGTATCATTCCAGAGTTCAAGAATTATTTGCACAATGCTCTCAGGCACATGGTGTGATTCTTGGGTGTCCTGGGGTTGGATTTCAGTGATCCTTGTGGGTCCCTTCCAGCTCAGGATATCCTATGATTCTTTTTTAATCTGTGTTTCTGTACAGCAGTCAGTGCTCTAATCTGTCATTAAAAACTGAATCAGGTGTAGATATCAATGAATTAGGCTGATCTGAGCTGATGTGGCCACGTAATACACATCTACACAGAGGAACAACCTCAGCCTGGAAAGTTTTCACAGCAAGAATGGCAATGTCCTGTGGCTTTTAGTTCTTGCACGTTAAGGTCTTAAGACGTTTCTTGTGCTCTCCATCCTGGAAGTTTTTATTCTTTCAAGGAGACCAGGTCTTCTGGGTACAATGTAATTTGGGATGCCTGGATGGGCGTCAGATGCCTGTGGATGGTGATCCCAGTCTGGGAGCTGTAGCGCAAACCCACATGGCATTACCCCTGTATCTTGTATGAACAGCAAAAGTGTTTTCCTTCTTTCTCTGCACTTCATTATTTTAGTTCCACCTTTTCCTACATGTTTTTAAAGAACAGTTCTGGTTGCTTGCGTCACTATTTACACTCAGTAATTTAACTCATTGTATTCACCCCAAGTAGCCTGATTTCCCTCTTGAAATCTTGATGCAGTTTACGTACAGCACATGTTCTCAGAGGGACTAACTGTGGGGTTATCTCATCTAAATCCAGTTGCTGATGAGCCCTCTCTTTATAGTCCACAGTAAGAAATAAGTACTTTGAGGGTAAAATTCCCTTGATCTATTTGATGTCACTGCTTCAGAAAGAGGTGACTCACACCCTGGAAATGCCAATTCCTCCCCAGTGAATATAAAGGCAACCTACATCATTAACTGGGTTGTGTACATTTGCTCAGATTAACCCAGGGTATGAGCCCTGGCTGTGCATCAGGACTCTGGTGGGCTTGAGGGTGAGTAAACTCCAGACAAGATGTTCCACTCTTAATGGGTTCATGGTGTAAGATAGGAGATGTACAGATACAGCCAGAAGGGAACACTGGCCATAATAGTCAGCACTGAGAGGTGATGACCACAACACTGAAACAACTTACATTCTGTCAGGATTTTGAGGAAGAATTTGGATAACAGTGAATTCATGTTGCACCAAGGATATGGGAGAACACTTCCCAGATGAATGGACTTAACCCAGCAAAAACAAATGTAGTTTTTGGGCTGTAGTCTTGTCTTTTGGTGATGGAAGCAAATGTCACTGGACAGTGAGAAGTGGGAACTAGACTTCCAATCTATAATAATGTTTGCCATGAGCTATAGGAGATATTGATAGATAAGAGAGATCATGCACAACTCAAAGAGGAAAGGTGGTATGGTTAAAGCAAGAGACAAAGATGTTGCATCCATCAAGGTGCAAGCTGATGAGAAGTTGGATAGGAGTATTTATCTGGGTGGATAGATGGAAAGGTTGTGTTGGTGAGATGTTATGCTGGAAAAAGATCTATATGACAGCAGAGAAAGGAACCACTCATCTGAACATCTAGGAAACAAACTTGAGCTAGTGATGTCTGGCAACACTGGACAATGGTAATTTTCAAGAGAAACATGAATTCACAGTGTCAACTTGAAATTAATAAAAACAAAACCCAGAACCACCCAAAGTGTTATATTTTCTAAGGAAGTAAATAATACTGGGACAACAATGACTCTTCTCTAACAATGTTCCCCTAATTAGCTTTTCTTCTCAATTTTTCTTCTTATAGTTTCACTCGTCCAGGGAAAGGTTCTTGGCTTGGTAAAGGCAATCTGGAGGCGGGACCAGACCAATCCAGTATGTCATTAGAAAATCTAGTGTTTGGAGCTGGCTACTGCAAACCCACTTCTTCAGAGGTAAGGAGGATGAACAATGATGTCTTACTTCTACTGGATCTCTCCGGGTGTCCCTATTACCTGTGGAGAACTTGTCATGGTTGTGTATTTCTAGTAGAGGGATTTTGTTGGAAGAAAAACCCTCAAACATTTCTTCATGAACCAGGTGGCACTTGGATACGCAGTCCCTTGGCATTCAGCCCCCTGTACGAACCATTTCAGAAAGTTCAAGATGTGTAGATATACCCCCCTTGCCAATGACACTTTTAAGACAGGATTCACCTGACCAGATGTCCACTGTAAGGTGAAATTAATTAATCAGGAAAAGGCCCTGGCTTTCAGGTCTTATGTATGACAGTCAGAGGACTTGACTCATTTTTAAGGATGTTGTGAAGGAAGGTTTTGCGTCCTGAGTATTGAGTATTGTGTGTGTTGGTGATGGGGCGTTGCACACAGGTCAAGAGGAGAGTTCATTGTGCAATTTTTAGTAGGAAGTTGTTTATTTGGGAAATAATGATTAATTGTTTGGTTTTGGGTTTTTTTGTGTGTTTTTTTGTTTTGTTTTGTTTTGTTTTGTTTTTTTTGCAAGGGTTTTTTTTGTTTGTTTTGGGTTTTTTTTTTTTTGGTGGTGGTTTGTTCCTTTTTTTTGTTGCTGTTTTAAGTGCTTGCTTTGGACTGTTTTGTTGTGGGTTTGTTTTTACTTTTTCTTTTTTGTCAGAAATATTTCCTCAGATCTAGAAACTCAACCCAGAATATTGCAACCATTAACCTGTTAGGAAACCATTATTTAAGGTTCCTGATTAACATGCTGCCCTCAGCTTCCCTCAAGCTTTCTTGTCAAAGCTGTTTTTTATAAATATTAAAAACATGCAAGCCTAGAGCGGCTGGTGCAGAAGAACTACCAGGGTTGAGAGAATGTTTGGCCTGAGGCTGTTATCCAAAACATTGGGTCAGTGTATGCTTTTGGCAAGCAAACTGACCTCAACCTGTGTCTCTCTGGTAGGCAGTCACATCACAGACATTTAAATAGCAGATTCAAATATTTGTTTCATAGGCTAACCTGTGTACATCTCTACATCACACAAGAGAGAGGCTTCTTTCAAAAGTGGTGCCTACTTTTCATTATCCTCTGGACAAATCTATTGTAAGAAGAGAGATGAAAAAGGCTAACTCTGCACTCCCATTTTCGCTTTTAGTTTCCACGGAAAAATCTTGTTCCATTGTGATTAGGAAAAACCTTATTGCCTTCCCAATTTTGTTCCTCAGCTGGAACTATTTTCTACCTATCTCTGTTGACTAATCATCTTTTTTGGTTTGGTTGTGTTTTCTTTTAATTAGATGTGCTTTTTTGTTTGTTTGCTTGGGGCTTTTTTGTTGTTTTGTGGTTTGTTTTTTTTTTTTGGTGACAATCTAATTGTGGTGAGTTGACCTTGATTGGAATCCACATGCCCACCAAGCCACTCTATCACTTCCCTCCTTAACTGGACAGGGCAGGATCGAGGAAATTTGTGGGTAAAGTCAGTTTAATGAAGCAAACCCAAGAGCCATGTGCAGAAGCAAAGGCAAACAAAATATTTATTCTCTCCTTCCGGTCAGCAGGTGATGTCCGGCCACTTCCTGGGAACTGGGGCTTCAGTAATGTTGCGGTTTCTCTGGAAGACAAATGTCATAATAGTGAATGCTCCCCCTTCTCCTCCTTTTTCTCATTTTTCATTGCTCAGCAGACATCATGTGGTATGGAATATCCTTTTGGTCAGTTTGGGTCAGCTGTCACAGCTATGTCTCCTCCCAAGATCTACACGCCCCCCCACTACTGATGGGGAGTGGAATGTTGGAGAAACAACGTTGATGCTGTGCCAGCTCTGCCCAGCAGCAGCCAAAACACTGCTGCAACACCAACACCTTTGTAGCTACTGATGCACAGCACTGGCTGTGAGGGCTGCCATAGGGAAAGCTAACTCCATCCCAGTCAGACCCAGTACAATAATTATTAGCTTGGCAGGTGACCTACAAAATACCAAAATGAAAGGGCTCTCTCAAGAACTGGCTTTAACACAGTGCTGCACTGCAGTCATCAGAATGCCACACACCAAACCATCATAAATAAAGTGCTGCACAGCCCATGTGGTCAGATGTGCATTTGCTTAGCTTCAGAAACCTCCATAAGTCATGGCATCTGTTCTTGAGCTGAGCATTTTAATTTAATAGACCGTGATGGCCTTTTTGCCTATGCTGTCCATGATGTATGATAATGAGCAAAGGATATTTCTCTTAATTTAGCATTAAAAATAAAAATTCAGAGACAAAAAAGAAACTATTGTGAGAGTAAACCTAATTCCAAACGAGGGCCATGTGACTGCTGGTTTATATGGGACTTTACATCAAGCTGTGAGGGACTGAAGGAGGAGGAGAAATATTAGCTCTTACAGTGTTACAATGCTTTTCAGTGGGTTAAGTTTTCTTCCCTTCAGAAACTTGTAGATTCAATGCCAGGTTGTTTGCATGTGTTTGTTAAATGTAACTTTAACTGGACTATAGACATTTCCAAATTCGGGAAATTTTGCACTCACTGACACTGGGCATGAGAATGGATCCTACTCTCTTCATTAGATGAAAAAAAAAAAAAAAGCCTGCAGACCTCTCTGCTCACTTTTTACATACTTTTACTTGGACCTTGCCTACTGCATGTACGATTATTAACTGTTGAATACCTTAACTCAAAATATACCACAGTTATATTTTTGTTTGTAAGCTTCTCTAATTCAATGCAACTGACTAAATCTAGGCTAGAACAATTAATATAGCTCATCTTCCAAGGCTGACAAAGCTTCACGTGGAGGCAGGACATGGGAACATTAAAGGGACGTTGGTTAGTTCCTTTTTATCTCAAAACTTCTGTGAAACACTTAGTGTTGATCTGTCCTGTTTTTTTTTCTTTTGTTTTGTTCTGTTTTCATCTCTGCAGATCTGAGTTTGGATCCTTCAATTTTTCATTTACATTTCTGTATTTTTCTTGATCTGAGAAGTCTCCAGGCTTAAGCTCTTAAAATGCATCTCATGGGCAAGTGTCTTCTGTTTAGTATCTTTTTTAGGGAACTGAATCTCATTATTCAGTTTACTGTGAGACTGCAAGTAGCCAGGACTTTCTTATTCAAGCTTTAGCTATTGTGAGTAAGCCTAAAAGAGCTTCTTTCTCTGACAGCTGTAGATAGATTATTTTTCTAGAATACTTTCCAGAATATTACATTTGAGCAGAAGCTTGTAAGGGGTAGGAACTCTAAATCATTCCTATTGCACCCTTTTACCTCAGGTCTAGATGTAAAACCGCACAAAGTAGTAGTTGTCTGTGTCTGGGGCACTCACTAACTCCACAGTTTATGCAGTTTCGTTGGTTTGACATAAATTGTACAAATTCATGAAGCAGACTGGCTTACAAAAATAAATTTTGTCCTCACTAGTGTCATCATATGCAGTAGATGGACTAGTGGTGTGGTCTATTTGGTTTATGTGGCAAGGTTTTGGTACCAGAGAGAGATGGGAGCAGGGGAGGCTTCTGTGAGAAGAAACAAGAACCTTCCCCCACATTAGATAGAAATAACTCCAACTCTGCCCTGGAGGAAGGCAGTTTTAACTCTGGTTAATTGATAATAAATTCTATTAATTTCCCCAAGCAGAGTCTATTTTGGCCATGGCAGTAACTGGTCAGTGATCTCCCTGTCCTTACATTGACCTTTCAGCTTTTCGTTGTGATTTTCTCTCTGTCCCGTTGAAGAAGGTGAGTGGTAGAGTGGCCTGGTCCACCCACACCATGTAGTTCAGACAAGATTTGAACACAGTAGTGTAGCGACTGGATTTGCAGTAGTGCTAATCCCTCAGGAAGGCCAGAAATGTGCTGAAATCTGAAGTTTTGACTACCAAGTTATGTTTCCTAGACATCTCTTGAAGACAAAGCAGAAGACACTCACTTTGACATATCACCTCTAGGTCACACTTTCCATTTTTCCTCTTTCTTCCGTATAAAACATGGATGCATCAGAGAGTTAATTCTCTTTTTAGGCCCACTGACTGACTGTGAAAGTTCTCATCCTGTTTACATCATTGATTTGCTTTTTCCTTATTGAAAAGGCAAGTGACTGCCTTAATTTCTAAAAGTCCATATCAATCAGCTCTTTTTGCCTCTTCCTGAGCTAATTTTCAGCATTTGGGCTGCCGAGGTGCCACGGCTTAATAATAGATCCTGAAGGCTCCTGAAGGCTCCTTGTTCTGCACTTCTGACTTCTCAGTGCAGAGACTAATTAAATGTCAGCGGCTCTGGACTGTACATGCACATTTTCCCTAGTTCTCCCCAAGTGACTTCTGAACATCACTGACAGTTTCCTCATCTCCTGGCTCAGCAGAGTAGTTAAAATGATTAATCCTATTTAAGCCTTGATAATTTATTATTTTTTTTAAGTCTTTCTGTCTCTTCCCAGTCCTCTACCCAGCAAAGGGGAATCTTCCCTTTCTCCATTCCTCCTTTCCTCCCTCTCTAATATTTTCTCTCTATCTATACTACACTCTTTGTTTCAAGCACAATTAAGGCAACAAAGATATTTATTATTGAAATAATATTTTTTTTGTTGTCAGATAAATATGAGGGAAGACACTTTAGTCATCAAAAAACAAGTAGAGAATAATCTACAGAATAATAAAATGTGCTAGGACTTTCTCAAGTTGTCTTCAGCCCATAAGCTATTCTCACAGGGAATATATATCACGGTAGACATGTTCAAAATAGGATCATATCTACTGCAGTCTTGGGAGATCTAGTGGGATGAAGCATCCTCATGAGCTGTGTGTGACTGGCTTCCCTTGGGGGCATTTGAATTGCCTTTTGTGTCTACTAAATTGTTTTTTTCCTGTGAGGAAGTTCAAGGGTTTTTTTCAGATGTTACAAGACTTGTATCTCAATACCACACTGACTCATGCTTTCAGTGATCTCAACAGTCATAAGAGAGGGACACTGAAAAATTTCAACAGCTACTACATCTACAGTAAAATAAAATGTTCCTTGCAGAACTGCAGATTGAGTGGTCACTCACACTTCAGGATTTTTTTTGCCTTCTCAGTACAATAAACCTCTTTTCTATCCACTGTTGTCAGGTTGGTTTAATGTCTCTGTAATATTGTGCATCAAATGCCTGCTGTGTTATAATCAAGTTGAGTCAACGACATACTGGGGATTATTAATAAACTGTACTCACAGTAATCTTATTTTCATTTGGCTAGCAGTTGCACTGCAGATAAATTGACTTCTAAGTAATCAGATTGATTAATCATATGACTTCCCATTAATAAGGTGCTGGTGTTTGATGAGAAGTGTTCTTCTTTCATCTAGCATTGAGGTAGAAAGCCCAAAAGACATGAATTTTATGCATGGCATAACACAAGAACTAGGAGTGTCATTCAAATAAAATTTCATTGATTATAAGAGTTCTTTTCCACAGACAGTTTGCTAATATTTTCATCTTTTCAACAACATATGCAAAACCTGGGCTCTTCCAGCCTAGCACCAAAACATTATTCAAACCCACATTTTTGTGTCACATTGGAGTCGTCTGTGGTTTAGTCTTCTTTTCTTCTGTATAGTTACGACTTTTTGGCCAAATAGTTTAGTGTTTCAGCTCTTGAAGAAGGAAGACCCTGAGATAAGCTCAGTGGGTAAGAATGTGGTGCTAAAAACACCAAGGCTGTGGATTTGATATGTATGGGCCATTCCCTGAAGATTTGGACTCAGTGATCCTTGTGGGTCCCTTCCAGCTCAGAATGTTCTGTGATTCTTTGAAGGTTGTGCATCAGAGAAGAGCCCAGATAGGATCCATTGTGGGAACTGTAATATGTCCCAGAAATCCCAGTTTAACTGGGAGGAGAGCATAGCTGCAAAAGTCACCCATCTCCAGACAAAGGAACCTTAATGTAGAGACTCATCCTTTTTTTTTCTTTTTGTATTTGTTATACTGACACAGCATCCATCTTCTTAATGTTATTCAATTGTTCCTTTTTTCACAGCACTTGCTATGTACTGATACCAAAACAAAATTTTATGAGAGATTGAAAGAGAAGGAGAGAAAGGGAGAGAGGTAAAGGGAAAGGCTGAGGGAGAAGGGTGTGGGTGAAGGAAAGCAAGGCAAGGCAAGGACAAAAAGAGGTGTTAATTAAAAGAAAACAAACTAAAACTCTACAAAGGACTAAAACTCTGCTGTTTCTTTTGAAAGAAAGGGTGATGTGAATTTTGCTTTTTTCCCCCATTTTCAGAAAACTTGCAGAGGTTCTCTGCCTCCTGGTAGAAATAAAAAAGGGACCTGACGTGCTCAAAGGGCTTTGAAATTGCCAAACCTTTACTGAATTTCTTTTTTGTTGTTTTTCTTAACTTTGTACCAAGGAAAACGTGTTACAAGCAATGTCTAATTATTTACAAACTTAAAGTGTTGTTAAGATTCTGATTTACTAATTTAGAACTTCAGTGTGTAAGATCCCTGGAAGTGTTCAAGGCCTGAGGCTTTCAGCAATTTGATCTAGTGCTCATGTCAGGATGTTGGAATGAGATGATCTTTAAGGTCTTGTCCAACCAAAACCATACTAAGGTTCTAAGATAGTTGATACATATAATTTAACTTCTTCTTTTTTTTTTTTTTAATAAAAAAATTTAAATCCCAGTATTTAAAATAACTTTTACTTGAATTACTCTATGTAGCTAATCCAGACTGCAGAAGTGCAGTGTACCTTAGAACTTCACCTGGAATCATTAATTTTACATGCAAGTGGCTTTAGTTTTTGTCTCAAACTTCTCTGCTTTGGTGTGAGTGTGTAATGGCAAGCATTTCTTTCATGTGGTAGCATGTGTTTTTAATGGGTGGTTTTAAAAGATTCCTTGGGTGTCTTGCTGATGCCAATGATGATTGGATGTGATTGGGACTCCAGCAGATGTCCAACACATAATTATTCTGAAACAGTAAGAGAGCTGATGTAGTGCTCTTTATAAGGTATAATGACAAGTATCTTTAATCAGTGTGTTCAGGGCACCATTTGTGATAATTACTGATGAGGTCTTTAATCTTTGGTCGCCTGAAGATAAATGGCTGATCTTTGGAGAGGACTAAATGATTTTGTAGCTGTAGCAGAAAACGTGGTAACTAATAATGTGACAATGACTGGTTTTTTTAATCATTGTCATATTTCTTTTCTGTGGTCCTTACTTTTTGATCTGGCATGTGCAGACTACAGCAAGGCAATGATCTGCATTATGATAGAGTTCAAAACTGAGATTAATTTGGGTTTAGGCCTGAAAGATGGTGTTGAAAAAGCTTTGCAATATTTTTGCTGTGGGTGCTCAATGAGAATGTCATGAAATCATCTGGAGATTCTTGTGAGAGTTCGGATAGGAGAGTGATGGAGTCTTGTTCTGGACAAAATCCTCAGGAATTGCTCATATTGGACTGATTATTTATTCCTTTTCTAAAACATTAGAATTTGCCTAGAAGTTGCACTTTTCAATTCAATTTTTCTACTATTTTTACTTATGTATTGGCAAGAATCAGACTGCTGCATTCTCTTTCCAAATCTTCCTGTTTCTCTGCATACCACTGTGAAAAAGTAAATCATACCTAGACTTGTATAACTGAAAAGAGTTTTATTATGGCTATTTAGAGAGTTGTGAATAGAGTGGTAAAAGGCAGACTAAGCATGGAGAATTTCTTTCTCTTTTACAGCTACTATTACAGTTATATACCGAAGACTTAGTTTCTCACAGTGGGGCTAAAATCCACTGATATGGTTTGTACAGTCATTTACTTGGCTGACACTCTTTTAATTCAAGTTTTTCCTCTCTACTGATTTCAGCATTGATTTTTCATGAAATTTATAGGAGGGGGCTTGGGAGATATGGGGTTTTTTTTTTCTTTCTTTCTTTCCTGAAGTGCAGGAGCAGAGGGAACAGCCTTTCAACTCTTCACTTCAGGAATCAGACTTGTCTGTTCTCTACCTTTTGAAAGAGTGCTCTATGATTCACTTTCTCTTTCTTCTCAGTACTTTTTCCCAGTGGTACTTTGTTGAAAAATCATGTTCATATGCCCTAAAGAACACTACAATAATTCCCACTGACTGATGATGAGAGAGTTCTTGAAGGGAGACCTAATCAACTCTCATAGCTTCTGAGCTGATGGCCTTTCCAGCAGGAGTAGAAATGCCAGCAACATCACAGTCCAGATCCATCATCTGGAAGCCAAACCTTTGCTATTGGCAAGTGTCCCAGACAGCAGCTCTGGGACTGGGGAATGAGGAAAGAGATTCCCTCTTTTTCAAACCACTTTGTCTTGTTTTGTGGAAACAAATCTTCAGGCGACTGCAAAAGCCTATACCTCTGTTCACAGTTACCACTTCTGTCGTAATGATCCAAGAAACAGTTTCACAGCTGATAAGAATTATAAGTTTTGGTGCAGTGCTTGGCATGAACACTTAGAAGTGCAGTCCCTGAAATGTCAATTTGTGCAAAAATGACTGACATTGCGCCAATGATCTCACAAATTCTCCAAGGATCAGACAAGTTTCAGCAGTTCTGACAAAGAGAAAATAGGCTAAGAGAATAGAGATGGGTCAGTGTGTTATGATTCTCAAAAGCATTGCCAAACAGAGACAGAGATGAATAACATTAGAAAGAAGTTCAGCCAATATAGATAAAACAATTTTTTTTTTTAAGTTTCATGGAAAGATAAGAGTAATTTTAGAAGCTCTACAGTACAAGAATAACTTCTGAAGATGACTTAACCACATGTTCTGAATCTGTATTCAAGTGTTGTGATGAGTTGCAGAAAAAAAAAATAGCTTAAAATTGGGTAATGCCTTGAGGAAGCTCTTTGCATAACCGGGAAAAGTGTGTAAGTATTCATGCAGTTACATATATGAGTATTTGGATAAGAATATGGGTCTAAAGATTTGCTTAGGGTAAGCCAGACACAGTCAGATGTAGCTTACACTACTTCTTTGACTGGCATAAACCTTGAGAAATCAAGCTTCCAGTCAGCCAGGTTTTCCAGCAGTATTTATCTCTGCTGTTCCCAGCTTCATAGTATGGTATTTGAATAGGGTCTGATGTATTGTTAATGTCTGTGCACTGAGTCACTGTATGATCCCAGGTTATCTGGGTGTGTCATGAAGTGTGTCGTTCACCTGCAGCCTCCAGTTTCTAGCAGGTCAGATAAGGCCAGCAGTCTATTCCCATCACTTTTCCTCCTTGTGATGTTCATAGAGTCACAGAATGGTTTGGGTTGGAAGAACATTTAAAGGTCATCTACTCCAACCCTCCTGCAATGAGCAGGGACATTGTCAGCTAAATCAGGTGGCTCATAACCCTGTCAAACCTGGCCTTGAATATTTCCAGGGATGGGACATCTACCACCTCTCTGGGCACCCTGGTCCAGTGTCTCACCACCCTCATCATAAATCATGTCATCCTTGTATCTAGTCTGAATATACCTTTTTTTAGTTTTAAACCATTACTCCTTGTCCTACTGCAACAGGCCCTGCTAAAAAGTCTGTCCCTATCTTTAGGTCCCCCTTAAGTATTGAAAGGCTGCTGTAAAAGATATTCCCAAACTCTTCCCACATGCAAGATAAAGCCATAAAGTCAGTTGAAAGCACTATATGTCTACTCTTTGATGACCCAAGGCAAAAGTAATTGTCATTTCACAGGTTTTTATTGATGCAATCAACAGTGTCTCTGTTGGAATTAGGTCTGCCTGGCATTAGTAGACAGAGCTGGTTGATGAGAAGCAGGATAAAAAGCCTGAGCAGGGCAGAGGGGCACCCCCAAAGCAGTGTTAAGTCATACTTTTTGCAGGTGGTAAAGCTCTGTTTTTGATCTACATATTGTGTTTCTTTTGTAAACAAATTCTTTTATAAACAGTTTGACTCTCCAGAGCTGTCAGTCAGTCAATCTCTTTCTCCTCTACTGAACTCATTAAAAGTATTTTATTTAAAACCATAAAGTGATGGCCTGCAGAATAAATGGTAAGCTACTCATAGCTCATGAAATTTGATTGTCTCTGAGTGTAAATTACGTGAAGGCTGGTATATGTACTATGCATAATACTATGTATCTACTGGGCTAGGAAAATGAACTTGTGAAAATATAATATTTATGCAAATTTATGCAGTTCCAGCTATTCAAAACCGGCCCATTTTATAGCAGTAAATTGTAGAAGATTAATGTAATTGCCTTAAAGTTGTATACCCTGGAAAGTTTCTGATTAGCCATTACTTCTGTTTCAGTGTTAAAATACAAATTGTTGATTTCTGTAGGGATAAAAAGGACATTATTTTATAAATGGCTTTGCCATTTGATGTATGTTTGAATGCATATGAAAGGCCTATAAATGATTCATTGCCTGAGAGTATCGTAAGTGAAGAGTTCAGGAATGTGGCATAATGACAGGATTAGGTGTTGAGCTGTTTTGTGGCAGCAAAAGGCATTGAAACCACATCCCCCCCACATCAAAGAAACCAGAGCAGCATTACAGCACCTGGGCCAAAGAGCAGCAATTTTTGTGCAGACTTATTGTTTGTAAAAGGAAGGTGCCTTTAAGCCCAGCTCTAAATGATTTTTCTGGGTGTCATTGGTTGAAATAAAATAATACTCACTAAAAACAGGCCTTGAAACATTTCTAAAAGAAAAATATAGTGGAACTCATTTGGTCACTTTGAAGACTTCAATTACCTGAGTGATGGGACTCTCTGAGCCACAGAATTATCTTTCTGAGCAAAATGACTGGGGAAGGAATGGAACATTGATTTGACTTGGTTTTACGAGCAACCTGGAAGTAGAATCTTTCAAGAGATCTTCTGCCGATTATTTTTTGCAATACAATAATGGAAAAAATTTAGGTAACCTGAAAAATAGCACATTTTGATCCAATAAAAGGATTATCACCCCTCCCCTCCCATTTCTGCAGACCAAAAGAGAGCTACTATAACACATTGCCGAAAGGTGCTTCTGTGAACTTTGTAGGATTTGAAACAATTGTGCAAAATGACAACACTGGCAATTTCTGCAGTCCTTGTTCTGAAAGGATGGGAGCTGTGAGGGCTGTGGCACAAACCAATACTTGGGCAATTTAAGGAAGACTTTGCCTGAAGGCATGCAATTTCTGAAGCTGTCAGGGCTTAGTCTGATATTTTGTTTTCTTTACTTCAGTCCTGTCGGTGAGTATTTGATACTTGACTGTGATCGGTTGCAAAGCGCAAGACTTGTTGGATTTCTCTCCTGATCCAGTTTGACAGAACCTATACAAGTCAACGTATTTTACTCACCTCTTTGGGGAAAAATGAGAAGTCAATCATGAACCAAGTAGAAACACTGGGATACGCAAGAGTATTTGTAAATAATAATAATAATAATAATAATAATAATAAATAATAGTGTTATCAACAGAGACATGATTTCTTCCCACTTGCATATGAATCATAGGAACCTACTTGGTAACACTTGTGGCTCTGTAACAGACTGAAGGAAACAATGAAATAAAAAATCTGCCTTGGTAACAAAATGTCAAACTACTTAAAAAATGAACCCATAAAGGTTGAGGTAATTTGTCACTGTCAAAAGACAGCTAAATATTTCCTTTTTAGCTATTGTTTGACATTGTTGCTAATGTTTAAATTTACCAAGATGAGGAAGAGATTAGAAATAGTGCTGTCAATGTTTTATTTTTATCTCCATTTGTGAAGACAAAGCTAATTAACCAGCATGCAGTAACTTCTCTGATTATAGACATCTCCACAGTGAATTCTGGGCAAAGCTCTCAAATAAATAGATTTGGGTGGGCACGAATGGCACTATATCTCTTCTCTCCTATGAGATGCTGTGTGATCAAGAACCAAAATGACCCACTAGGAACTTATTTTCAGATAGTACCTATTGTAAAAGTCATCTCAGAAGCCAAGCCTGTGGGAACAGAATGCCAGGTTTCAGAGTGATCTTGGCCCCCTGCAATAGTAGCTTGGAAAGCAAATGGTGCAATTTATAAACATCCTGTTTATAGGCAGGATTAACAACATATGACAAATCCCAAGGGGCTCATGTCCCTATACCCTTTTTATTAAAATAATTTACAAGTGGTTTTGGTTTCTTAGTGGCACCATGCCATGTTACAAGACAGTAGATACATGTTCCCCACATCTGATACCAGTGAGTGTTGATTAAAGCAAAGGCTCAGGCCATCAGATTGATGGGGAATATAGACAAATATACTTTTTTAAAAAAAATTTTTGTGTATGTTTGGACTCTTTGAATTCTAGGTTTCCCAAGGAAAGGAAATATATCCTATTTTATATTGTATTTATATGATGGTTGAATAATGGTCCTCACATTTTGCTTGTGGTAGCATCAAACTCACAAAGGCCTTTTTGACAAAATATGAACAGGAAATGAAGAAATTCATCACCTCATTGAAGTGGGACTTGATTTTTTATCATCCTTTTAATATCCTTCCTGCACTATTGTCTTGTTTGGTTCTTTATATATTTTTTTCTTTGGACAGGTGGATCCCTGTCTTTACCTTTGAGTCTTTCCTTCCTACCAAATTCTGCTTCTACTTGTAAGTTTTACATCAGTCATGAAAGAAGAGGTACAGAAACAAAATACTACTTAGAGCAGCCAGCAATCCATCTTCTCCCATTTCTCATTACACATGTTCCAAAGAAAGATTCCGTTCTTATGCCTCCGTCTAATTTCTTCTTCTCTATAGATGAGGATCCAAGTCCACTTTGTCATCAAATTCCCTACTTGCTAGCTGTGGGCTCAGCTCAGTTTATAAGTAAGGCTGATCCACAGTCAGTGGGCTGCACCAGAGAGCTCGCTTTATAATTCAAATATTTTTCTCTAAATCAAGTTACTGCTGTGTATAACTTGGGCATGATTTGTGTACCAGTGGGGTCATAAGTACCAGAACATCCTGGCTGATGTATTTTACTGCACCTTCAGATTCAAAATAAACAGCAATAAACTTAGTCTTCAAGATAAACAAATTTTTCAGGCTGCAGTAACAGTAAACCCCTATCCTTTATTTTATGACAAGTTGGTGTTCCTGCGTTTCAAGTAAATAATTCTTCCTCAAACTAAGGACATATTTGTAGCTGAGAATAGTTTTATTTTAAGAAAATAATGAGATGTCAAGTAGTTGGGTTTTTTAGGCTTAAAAGTAGTAATATTACACCTTAGAAATAGAACTCATCAAATACTTGATCCCTCTGATATTTAATTTTGAAGCAATTTCTATGAACATTTTGGGAAGGTAAAAAAGGAACCAAACTTCAGAAAGCCCAAATTTGAGTAGCAGTGGGACAAGTGCAGTGAGACTGGTGTTATTTCTAAAATCTGAATGACATACCAGAGATGTAGAGTCAGCCTGGCTCTCCTCTTACATGTTGTAGCCCATTGACATGATATTTTCCTAACGAGAGGGAGATCCCAAATACTGTGGTCAGGGACAGGAGGAGTGATGTAACTGCTAAGCTCAGTCCACCACCTCTGTGGGAAACTGTGAAACGGGCATGTAATATAGTGGGCTGGAATATATTTTCCATGCAAACATCCCCTCTAATTCCTACTGTTTACTATTCCCCACATTAAATAATTGCCATGGCAACCTGTGCTGTATTACATGACTCAGCACATGGAAATTTATTGAGCCTACAGGTGAGCTGAAGGTATGATTCAATTTGTATTTGTAGCACATTAGGAGGTTTGTTGTAAGAGGTTTTTTATGGTGCTTAAGTGACAAGTCTTGAAATGTGAAGTCAGAATAACCAATAACTAAAAAAAAAGTCGTTAAAAAAAGGGGGAAAAATCATTTCGTAGTGAAGAAGGAAATACTTCTTTCTAAGTTGACTTAACACGTTCCTTTTTTTTGCAGTTTGGGCGTTGAACTGTAAAATCAATTATTCCTGTAGCTCTTGTCATTCGTGAACAGAGATCCAAGCCTAAAGTCACTTTCTCTCCAACAGTGACTGGCAGTACATAATACAGGCTGGCATTTCTAAATAGGAAGCTGTGGTCCTCATTGTTGCTCTCATTAAATAAAGAGCATTTCAGAGTCACCATTTGCTTTGGGTCTGTGCTTCAGAAAGCAACAGGGAGCAAAGTAGTTCGGTGCATGCAGTGTGATAGAAGCTAGAAGTTCACTGTGTTTAATGGCGTATTCTGACAAATGAGAAATGGCATCTGCAAGAGAACTGCATTTGACTTGTTTGTATGGTCCAAACTGGTCCACATGCATTGGAAAAATATCTTAGGTTGGCTCTTCTGTCAGCCATGGCTATAATCTCCTGCATGGACGTGAACGCTGTGGGGACAAGATGAGAACTTTACATCCCTACACACCACTTCCATCTCAGGTCCATCGAGTTCCTAGTTCTTCTCTAAGTTAGTGTATTTCCCAGCCTCACATCAGACCCAAAAAACTACATGCTCTGGGACTGGTTGTCAGCTTCGTGGAGTCAGCAGTTAGTCTGAGTGAAGAATTTGAATCATGATGTCTGAAACATTTGTCCCTGTCTGAGAGAAGAAAATACCTGTTCAAATTCAGGATAAAGTTCTGCCTGTTCAATCTGTATTTTTTTTTTTTAATAGGTGCTTGGGGGGGGAACTTCTCATCTCTGAATTGTCTGCATCTGAGCTTCTAGGTTTTTTTTCCTTCATACACAACCTGTGGAAAGAAAGGAACATTTCTAGGGAGTAGTGTATTATAAAGATGGTGAAGAGGAAATTTTTGCAAGGGCATGTAGTGATAGGACAAGGGGGAATGGTTTTAAGCTGAAGGAGGGCAGATTTAGATTGGATATGCAAAGCAATTCTTTCCTGTGAGGGCGGTGAGGCACTGGCACAGGTTGCCCAGAGACACTGTGTATGCCTCAGCTCTGGAAGTGTTCAAGATGGGGCTCTGAACAACCTGGGATAGTGAAAGGTGTCCCTGCCCATGGTGGGGATTTGGGATTGGATGATCTTTAAGAGCACTTCCAACTCAAACCATTCCATGGTTCTATAACACCAGCATTTGAAGTAGAGGGGATGACTGTGTTCCAAAAATGCCTGCTTCTCTCTATCTGCCATGAAGGTAGTTCAGGCTGATAAGTTGAGCTGGACATGATTACATCTAAATACAAAAGTTTTACTAGATACTAATCTCATCATTCTTATGTAAGCAAAGTGTGACATGTATTAGAGCTTTGATCATTGACCCTTCTGAAATTAATTGCAAACACTTGTAAACAAAACAATTAATATGCTTTAAAATCGCAGGAAACACTTATTTATTTGTTTAGATATTTAGTTATTTATTCATGTACTTAATATCCAACAGCGTATAACATTGATGCAAAGAGGAAAAACTCCTCTACCAGCTGCTAATCTGTATGATTACACAGCATAAAGGCATCTCCACCCAAGCCAGAGCCGCAGCTGAACATATCCTTCCCTGTTGCTAGGTATACAGATTGAATCAAAGCGTTTTTGGCATTTTAAGATGTCCTGAATGCCAATTCTAGTGGCACAATTGTGTTAATGTCACTGAACAGGATCTCCTTATGTGTGTGTGAGTGTGTACACACAGGTGGGAGAGACAAAAAAGTGTTAACAAGTGTCCTTTTAAAAACTGACTGGTTTTATGCTGCTGCCTGCAGTGATGAGTAATAACGAGGCAGCTCTTCAGCTCAGGGGTCCTTGTTTGATCACAGAAGCAGGAGTAGATTTGCTTTCCTTATCTGTGAGTAGGCAGCATGGACTCTCTTTAATCAGGAAGGACAATGTATTAAGGCCCTTTTTGATGTCTCAATTGTCTTATTTTTGTTTAGGAGGTAAGAATTTACACCTTAATATGTATGTATTAATAAATATTTAATTTAAAATTACATATAAAGACCAGCTTTCTTTCTTTCTATCTATCTGTCTATCTATCTATCTATCTATCTATCTATCTATCTATCTATCTATCTATCTATCTATCTATCTATCATCTATCTATCTATCCTGACCCCTTTTTTTCTGCATAAACAATTATATTCAAATATTTTTTCCCCATAAAATTTTAATTATTTGACATTGCTGTATCATCTCTAAGCCAAAGGATATCTGAGTTTACTTTGTGAACGTTCCCTACACAGACTTCATAATAGCAATTTGAAGATATGGACTAAAATGTGCCATTTTCATACTTGTATCTCACGGAGGAAAATTAAAGCATACACAGAGGGTAATAGTGTGTGGGGTGACATCAGCCTGACGATGTCACCAGTGGGGTTCCACAGGGCTCCATCCTCAGCCCAGTTCTCTTGAACATCTTCATAAATGACTTAAACACAGAACTCCAAGGAATACTAAGTTCGCTGACAACACTTAATTGGGAGGAGCTCTTTACTCCCTCAGGAACAGGGAGGCCCTGCAGAGAGACCTCAACAAATTAGAGAGTTGGGCAATCACCAACCATATGAAATTTATCAAGGGTGAGTTCCAGATTCAACGCCTGGGATGGGGCAATCCCAGATGTACAGACAGGCTGGGGAATGAGATGCTGGGAAGCAGTGCCGGGAAAGGAACCTAGGGGTCCTGGTCGATGGCAAGTTGAATCTGAGCCAGCAGTGCCCTGGCAACCAGGAAGACCAATCCTGTCCTGGGGGGATCAGGCAAATCATCGCCACCCAGGCGAGGGAGGGGATTGTCCCACTCTGCTCTGCACTGGGGCAGCCTCACCTGGAATATTGTGGCAGTTTTGGGCACCACAATACAAGAACAATATTAAACCATTAGAGAGCATCCAAAGAAGGGATATGAAAATTGCAAAGGAATACGAAGATGGGGAAGGGCCTTGAGGGGAAGCCGTATGAGGAGCATCTGAGGGCACTTGGTCTGTTCAGCCTGGAGAAGACAATACTGAGGGGAGACCTCATTGCAGTTACAACTTCCTCATGAGGGGAAGAGGAGGGGCAGGCACTGATCTCTTCTCTGTGGTGACCAGTGACAGGACCTGAGGGAATGGCCTGAAGTTGTGTCAGGGGGGGGTTAGGGTGGATATTAGGACAAGGTTCTTTACCTAGAGGGTGGGTGGGCGCTAGAACAGGCTCCCCAGGACGGTGGGCACAGCACCAGGGCTGACAGAACTCAAGTGTTTGGACAATACTGTCAAGCACACAGTGATCCTTGGGGTGTCCTGTGCAGGGCCAGGAGTTGAACTCCATAATCCTTGTGGGTCCCTTCAAACTCAGCATATTCTATGATTCTATGATCTATGTATGATTCATACAACTTTTCTTGTGCCAGATGATTCAGTGCTCATCTTGGAAGAAGTATGCCTCCTGTCAGACAATGTTCTGACTTTCATGAGACATTTTCCCCAGTGCTTAATTTACTGCTAAAGCAATGTTTTTACAGCTTTAATTTTCTCTATGGTGATGTATAACTCTAGAGATCAAGTGGAGAAAATAGATTTTTCCCCCTTCTTATTTATCATTATCAGAATCGTTCAAAAACTTCTACAGAATACCCTACATGTGCTTTTACATTAAAAGCCGTCAAGATTGTAGGCACTTGTGATGATATAAAGGATGTAATGTAACCTTAGGTTCAGTTTTAAAAAAGGTGTGGGAAATAGACTTCAGTCAAGCTAAGGAGATTTCAGAATTTGGCATCAGTTTTATCAAATAGAAATTTAAAAAATTGGGAAATATTCCTTAAATTAAAAATCTGGGAAAAAAACCGACAAGAAAGCAAAACACCTTTGCATGAACTAAAGCATTTTGGGATTTTTACCCTTTAAATTTGACAATATATTGCAATATGAACATAATCTTAATTTAAAAAAAAATAGACAAGAAAGTCAGAAATTTTATTTTAAATGAAAAATCAAAATACATTTTTTTTCTAAGAGGGTCAATATGAGATATCTGGAACTTTGCAAGCGGTTTTCCAGATCTTTCTCCTAGAATAACTTCAGGGGAAATCAGCGTGAACTGTGAAGCGTTATTGTTTACTAGAATGATATTTTTAGATGGAATTGTTTCTATTAAATATTTTCTCGGTCCCTTCTTCTTCCTCAGCCATTTGTGATTAAGAAACCTATAGTCTGTGTTTAGAACAGTAACTTCTAGTATTGTAACCACGAGACACAATCGTTAGAGCCAACCGGCATAATTATCTTCTACTTGTTCAGAGGGTGCCCTTTTTCAAGCCTGATGTTTCCTATTTTTCAAGGGTCTCAAGTCAAATACTTTCTACCTTCTAATTTTGTACAAAGTAAAATTATCACTAAATCTGACTGCAAAGTCAAGTATTTTTTCCAGTGGTTTTGGCAAAATAACTCCAAATTTTAGAGGTAATATAAATGCCAAATTGTATCTTGTATTTATGAAATACCAACCTACGTTTTCTTAAATAACAGATTTAGTGAGAAGCATAGCATAAAGCATTCCATATATTGTCAATGTTTTTCTATTTTCCTTTATGGACATTTCAGTGTTATTAGTATCACAGAAATCAAATTCAAATATAATATAATTATTTTGCTTTTATTTTAGATCTTTGGTTAATGAACCAGCATATCAAATAGCAGACCAGTAAATCACTACAAATAAAGCCATTTATTAAGTTGATAGAATATGCACATTCAAGTGCACTCTAGTCCACTATATCTGTTCATCTTAAAAGTTTGGTTCTAGGTTTTAACTTGTTTAATGGAAAGTACTTAATTTTCCCAATTTTCCCTAATTATTTCCCCCATAAGCTTGCTGTATTCCTTTTAGTGGATATTAAAGGAAAGAGGTTTATAGGATCTGGCATATGTGGTTGTCACCCAACCCTCGAGAAAGTTCTGAGTGCATATGGCTGCTGCTGACAAAAGGAGAACACAGAGATGCATTGTTTTGCTGCCAGGTAGAATCAAAGTTTGTGTACCATGCCTGTTATATGTAGCTTGTGCTTGCTGTTAGATAAGTATTTATTATTCCTTTTTTTTCCTTGGCTGCCCATTTTCACCACACCTTCAGATATTTCATGACTTTTTCCTCTATCTCTCAAAGAAGGATAAATTCAGCCACCATTTAGGAAAAATTGTTGGGAGCACTGGTACAGTGACACATACACAGAGAGCATCTTGAACATGCTGTGTTTGCTGAGGAAACCAGGCTAAGAAGAAACAGTGTGTCACCACAGAATGGCATCCACAAGTTGTGCCACTGTGGACTTCCATGGATTTGCACTTTGGTTTATTTTCAGATTTGCCAGGAATTTTTCACTGCCTGGCACAGGAATCTGGAAGTTGTTTGTGTTGATGAATGAATTAATGAGGGGGAGTTGTTTTGGTCTGGCATTTTTCCATAGCTTATTTGAGATGTAAATATACGTATACACACACATATGGAATCATAGAATCATTAAGGTTGGAAAAGACATTTAAAATCCTCAAGTCCAACTGTCAGCTCAGCACCAGCATCATGTTCACCATTAAACCATGTCCTCAAGTGCCACTTCCAGGAATGATGATTCCACCACTTCCCTGGGCAGCCTATTCCTATGCCTGACAACCCTTTAGTGAAGAAATCTTTCCTAATAGCCAATCTAAACCTCTACAAAAACTCTATATGCATACATATACGTTTTTCTATACATACTATATATATTTATAAAAAATATTCTCAGTCAACCCAAAAGCAACATTTTTCAGGGACTTTTTGTTTGTTTGTTTTTTCGCAATGAAATATTCTCATTGAAATTTGTTAATTTAAAATAATCTGTGTTCTTGTATTCTCTTTGAAATTCCTGTCATTTCTACCATAAGGATGGCTCAAAAGACATTCTTTGCCTCTTTGGTCTTCTCTGTGAGTTCAGTTTGACATACTTACATGATAACCTCTTTAAGACAAAAATAATTTCTGACATGCAACCAGTTTCAGCAAATGGAGTAAAAATTTGTCCTTCTCCCACCACTGCTCAAGCTGTAGATTTTACATTTTGCATTCACAACACTGATTTGATTAACAGGCACATATCATATCTCTCTCAACATGTGTAGTCATGTGTGCGCCTTCACGTGAAAAGGGAACATCTGTGAGTTCACTTGTGGTTTCTCAGAAAGAAATAAAAAATTAAAGGAGGGAATGAATTGAAGGTCAGGATAAATGAAAAACTAAAATAATTTTAGCCATTTAGTAAATCTATGTTTCCTTTCTGTCTCTGTGGAGGGTTAGCAGACTTTCTGTTTTTATTGGGGTCTTGTCTTTACCGCAATGTAAGTAATACAATTATTTTGGAAATTATTCTTCTGAAAGAATTTTCAGCTTCTATGATATAAAACATGTTGGCATCACTGTCAAGAGGTATGAATTTAAGTGATAAGTGTGTTATAAATATGAAGTTCAAGTTCATCCTCTAGTTCTGGAATAGTGGATTGTGTCTGTGTGGACACCCAGTGCACTTACGTGTTAATTCACTGGTGGTCCAGGAAGTGTTTATCATCTGTATGGATGAGATAACGAATCAACCTGAGAGAAAGTGGCAACAATTAAAATCATCACTAACCTATTGCTGTAGAACCTTTCTGGGTGGGAATTTTGGTCAGACACAGAGATTCCTCCAAAAAGCTCCTGGAAAAGTTGACCAGTACAACTTGCATGCTTTGGCATAGTGACAAACACCCTGAGGGATCAGTTTGGCTGTCCCAGAGCTTCTGCTGGGAGGTTCCTGACACAGAACTGACCCAACCAAGTGCAGATGAGACTCCTGTGGGTGGCTAATGGGAAATATTCCTACAGAGATCTTTCTGGATCAGTCTTTCATAAGCAGTTGAGATATTAATGAGTTGTTTCATAGCGAATTTAAGATACTCGAGAACAATTGATGACACATGTGGTAGAGTGGTCACAAAAGACCACAGAGGGTTTTGTTTGTTTGTTTGTTTGTTTGAAACTTTGCATAGATAAATATTTGTGAAAAAATTAAAAAGTATAAGAAATCTGGCATAATGGTTCCCTTCTTGGTTTGCTTCCCCTCCCCCCACTTAATTATAAAACAAAATCTCTCTCTTTTTCATTCATGTTCCTACACATGTGAAAGAATATTCTCCAGTTCACATGCTTCAGTCACACCCCTCATTACAAGAAATTATCTTTTAATACTCTTGCCTTTTGAAAAAAAAAAAAAAAAAGATAGAAACATTCAGTTCTAGCTCAAGCCGTAACTATAATTTCATTTCCAAACACCAAATAATAGGAAACCTCTTACCTTAGAAAGCAGCATCCAAAGTAGAGATGAAGAAACTCCTTGGTCCTTGAGTTTGAAGCTACAATGGAATTTACATTTAGATGATCAGCATGGGCTTGCAGATGAATGGGTAGGTGCTCTGGTCTCAGAAATTGCAGTCATCATGGGATGCTGAGATTTATTCCTCTGTTCCAAGCAGTTCTCTAGATCTCTCACAGAGGTAGGTAAGGTAGGCTAGCTCTCTCTGCTACTGGAATACCGCTGGAAACTGCATAACTTGTCTAGTTAGTCTGGAATGGATTTTTTGTATCCTAAAATTCTTGACGAGCAATTTGAACCTGAATTGTGAAATGTGTTAAGAACTAAATTAAACATTTATCAACTTTTAGTGATGTTGTTGAACACTGCATGTAGTTAACATAGCTTATGAAATTACTTTAATACAAAACAAATACAAGCTAGTTACTGTACATTACAAAGAATAAAATCCAGTTGGTGCCTTTTGATACCAGGTGGACTGGGTACGCTGGAAGTGCATATCCATAAATTGTTCTCTGCATTTGAATAATGAATTGGCATGAACCTTATTTAATGAAGGTGTTTGCTTTTTGCAAGTAATTTTCCTTTCTCTCGTTATAGAGGAAAAGAACATTTATAAAGCAATACACTCTAATTATAGGAGAAATCTGTTGACTGAAGAAAGCTTTACACAGGAAACCTATTCATTTAAAAGGCTGATTTATTTAAATGTATTCAGCAGGGATATTGCCAAGAACATTTAGTTTGTTTGGAGTTGTTGATATTGCAGGCTATTTTACTTGGCTGGGTAAATCTAGCAGAAGAACATCTTAGAGGATAAATGGACAAAGGACAGTGATGGTCCAGTGTTGGGCTTTAGCTTTGCACAACATGATCAAATTGAACCGAAGCCCTTACATTTCCAAAACAATAGGCAGTTGTTTTTATCTGATGTTTGACGAGGTTTTTCTTTATGTGGTCATGCAGTGGGAGGTCTCCCTACCCATGGCAGGGGGTTGGAACTAGGTGATCTTTAAGGTCCTTCCAATCCAAATTGTTCTATGAATCTGTGATTAATGATGATCACAGTAAAAAGAGAAATGGAGGAATTAAGCCTATATGCACATGATTATTCATGAGAAGAGAGCTTCAGAGCTCTTTAGATGGAGAGAGTTTATGGCCTTTGGAAGAAGGGGCAGGCAACCAAGGAGGGGATTGTGAGATTGTGCCGGGAGAAAATTAGAACAGTCAAAGCCCAACTGGAATTTAATTTGGCTACTGCTTAAAAGACAATGAAAACTATTTGTATAAATACATTCACAACAAAAGGAGGGCTAAGCAGAATTTCCATCTTGTACTGGTTGAGTTTCCAGGCTGCCTCTTTTTCATCATATCTTGTCTTTCTTGATCTTTTTTTGCCTCTGATGATGTTAGCACAGTAGAAGAAATCATTTTTAGTCAGTACTATTAGCTTCTATGTTGTCATCCAGCTTTACTATCAGAGTACCTTTAGATCTTAAATCTTGAAGTGAAATTTGCCAGGCATTCATGTCCTCCCAAAATTTTCAGAAATAGGAAAGGGCAAAAGCCAGAGATACAGTCTACCATGACAGACAGAGAGGGTCTTGGACTAGGAAATCAGTGCAGGTGCATTTTACAACCAACATAGGAAAATCTGTCTGCCTATAGACTAATGGGATTAAAATAACAGTAAACCAAAGAAATTATGTCAAAATGTTATGAGAATTTTTACAAAGGAAACCAACATGTACTTTTATAAGGATCTTACAAGACCAGAGCAGCCATCAGCCTCTGTGCAAGATGGGATTGTCAGCTTCAGAATTACTTTTTTTTGTTTTAATAGGATATTTGTTTTAAGCAGAAATAAACAAATATCTGTCCTGATTCAAGAAACCTGGAAAGCTGAGCTGTAGCTGTTTAATGGGTCATAGCCACTGTTTTTCCTGAGTACTACTTTTACAATAGTGTTTTCCCTCAGAAAAGCATGTGAAATATTTGTGACCAAACTTCATTTACTAGTATTGTAGTCTGGATCCCTGTTTCAGGCTATAACCCAGGAAATAGGAGATCACCTGAATAAATGAACAGAAGATGCAATTAAAACAGAAAGTGTGAAAGGTTTGCAATCTTAAGACCGTCCCAAAGGAAGAGATTTCTTGACATTTCTCAGCTTACTGAACAGTGACGGATGAGCTGATTTAGCTGCAGCAGTTTATAAAATGGCATCACCTGACAGATGCCTGCCCTGATGGGGTCCCTGCAGACGAGGATGCACAGACCTCAGTTCACGTTAGTTTAAACTGTCCCTGAGGTGGGTTTAATAATCTCTCTAATGCCCTACTCTGCATCCTGCATGTGTGTGACAACTTTCAGAAGAAGCAGCCCTGTGAGAGCAGTAATGTCTTTAAGTCACCGAAGGACCAGAAATTTGGAACTCGTCCTCTTTTTTCTGTCACACTCACTTTCCGTTTTGACGAAAAGACTTTTAAATTAGGATGGATGTTCCCATTAAGCAAGAGGGTTTCAAAGCCAGTTGCCATTTAACATAATTTCATCAAAATGCCTCAGATTAATGATATGGCCTCTTACTCATGCACGGCACGACCTGGACTGTGCAGTGCTGTTCCTCTCAAATAGAGGCATTCTCAAAGCACAGCACCTTACTTTGGCACAGATACTCCTCCCAGAGAGCTGGGACAGGAAGAGAAAAGAGACCTTGAAGCTATCTTTTCAGGCCTCTATCCAAACATGTATACCAACCATATCTTACTGTAGTTTGAAGAAAGTTTCCATCACAATGGATAGTAATGTTAGAGGAAATCTTACTTGTCTGTTGTGGTTGCACTTAGTGTTCCTAATTCTGTGTCTACAGTCTCAATTGTCCTGTGCTTCCTTCATAATTAAGGGGAGAAAGTGACCACAGTTCAGTTCCTTGATTTGAGATGTCAGTTTTGCGATGAAAACAATCATTCCCCAGCAACATGTTTTTATTTGTCAGTTCTCCTTCTCTCACTAGAGGTGGTAGCTCAGAAACAGATATCTATGTTTGCCTACATGGGTCCTTTTCTCAGAGCCTGGAATTTCCTTATTGATGTTTTTAATGAAGATATTTGAAAATCTTTTTCCTTATATGTTTTCTCTTGAAATGGAAAGTATAAAACTGGAACCTTTTACTGTGATAAATTCACTGATATATAATACACTATATTCAGTTAGTGCCTAATTTTAGAAGATGGCAGTCCTCTAAGGAGGGAACAGAAAGAACAGCCTATGTGGACTCAATATGATCCTACTTATGCGGAAAACCAATATAACTTTAGAGAACTACACCATTTACTGGAGTACTGTGTCCAGTTCTGGGCCCCTCAGTTCAGGAAGGATATTGAGGTGCTGGAGCAGGTCCAGAGGAGAGCAACCAGGCTGGGGAAGGGACCTGAGCACAAGTCCTATGAGGAGAGGCTGAGGGAGCTGGGGTTGTTTAGCCTGAAGAAGGGAAGGCTCAGGGGAGACCTCATCGCTCTCAATAACTATCTGAAAGGAGGTTGTAGCCAGGTGGGGGTTGGTCTCTTCTCCCAGGCAACCAGAAGTAAGACAAGAGGGCATGGCCTTAAGCTGTACCAGGGGAGGTTTAGGTTAGATATCAGAAAGAAATTCTTTACAGAGAGAGTAATTAGCCATTGGAATGGGCTGCCCAGGAAAGTGGTGGATTCTCCATCCCTGGAGGTTTTCAAGATGAGGCTGGACGTGGCACTTAATGCCATAGTCTGGTAACCACGGTGGTGTTGGATCAAGGGTTGGACTTGATGACCTCAGAGGTCCTTTTCAACCCATCTGATTCTATGATTCTATGATTCTAGTTGTACGTTTTCCATCCTAAAACATCTCCTTTTGCAAAATAAGGATCCAGACTGTATTTTATAGAGTATGGCCAAAATAGTGCAAAGACTCTGGTCTTTCTCTTGATTCCAGAGGATTCTGGAGCCCTGAAAAGTTTAATCAGGAGGTGACTTGTCTCTGATGGTAAAAAACCAACTTAGTCCCCCATACATACACTCTTGCTATTCAAGAATAAAAAGTACCTACAGTGACATCAATCCTAGAGTTTGCTTTAGAGTAATTAAACAAATTTAGATTGGCATTTAAAATCTTCAGGTGACAGATTAGTAGGGCAATGACTCCAGATGCTTTTGCATAGCAGTGTCTCTGAAACTAATTGTTTTGGAACTTAAAGGATTTTCAGAAATACCTGAAATTTTTTAATTCATATTAATCTTGTTTATTTCCTGAAATCCTGATTTGTAGGGTTAATCAACAGAAATGTTTAAAAGAGAGCACAAAGCAGGTAAATTTCCATTCATGAGGCTACAAAAGAGAAACTAGTTTGAGGTCATTCTCAATAAAAGCAGATACATTTCAAGCTTTCTAATATAGGTGACAGTGCTGCCAGAGAAAAAAAGCATCCCTGAGACCAGCTCCAGCAGTTTGAGGGAGAAAATCCTTCCCCTTTCCTCAGAATTGGAGAGATGTGTCTGGAGTCCTGTGCTCCTCAGTACAAGAGATGTATGGATTTATTGGAGCCAGTCCTGCAAAAGGCACTGACATGTTCAGGGACAGGAGCATAAAAGGTACAAGGACAGGCCAAGAAACCTGGTCTTCTTAAGTCCAGAAAAGAAAAGACTCAACGGGAGAAATTACTGCCATTTGCAACTACCTAATTAATAAGGAGAAGATGAAGCCGCATCTTCTTGTTAGTCAATGGCAATGGGATGAGAAGGCACACACACAAAAGGTGAAACCTGGGAAATTCTGAATTCATACAAGACAAAAATAAATAAAAAAAAAAAACTGTGAAGGTGGTAAAACCCTGGGACACGTTACCAAAGAGGGAGTGGAATCCATGTCTTCAGAGATGTTCACGACTCAGCAGGACACAACACCAGGCAACTTGATCCGATTAGACCTGTTTCAAGTAGGCGGTTGGACTAGGTGGTCTCCAAAGGTACCTTCCCACTTAAACTATTCTAAATTTCTCCAATAATGACCAAGTTATACTGTTAATATGGAATGCCCAATGGACTGGTGGTATTGTTTAGGGGGTTGTTTTTTTGGTTGGTTTGGTTTGGTTTGGTTTGGGGTTTTTTTTTGGTTTGTTTTTTGTTTTTTCTTTTTTATAGTGTGTGTTTCTATATTTTGCCACTAAGTAAATTATTGCAATGCTCTCCCTGTGCTTTGGTAATTTGAAGTATCTGGTCTCTAAGAATTTTAATCAATTCAGCTGAGGATAAATTTGATAAAGTACCATGAGAGAAGCAGACAGACACTAAAGAACTCAGAATTGAACTAATTGAGTAAGATTTTTAGCGTCTTTAGTTCTCACAATTTTTGAGCCCACCTGCAGGTGCATTTTCCTATTACTTTTTATTTTTAGTTTGAAACTATAGTCTATGCCAAGAAAGGCTGAAAATAGACCTATTAAAATGTAGTCATGCACAGCACCATGTTATAGCATTGATACAAAC
The DNA here is from genome assembly GCA_013399855.1 of Oxyruncus cristatus. Classification (NCBI taxonomy): domain Eukaryota; kingdom Metazoa; phylum Chordata; class Aves; order Passeriformes; family Cotingidae; genus Oxyruncus; species Oxyruncus cristatus. Next base: position 6,512 of record VXAY01000369.1, on the reverse strand, counting down.
TATGAAATTAGCTCACATTCTTCCTTCTGCTCTTCAGTGTAGCATTTAAATGCCAGATTAACTTAAAGCTAAAAAAAATCAGCAATGGATTGTAAAAGAGGGCATATTTTCATGACATTTACATCAATCTACTTCTAATTTTCCATTGTTTCAAGCAGCATTTCTTTATGCTCCGTTTTTCTATAGTCTGTGGTGAGAGTAAAAAATATTCATGCTGAGGCTGGAGGTTTCGAAACCTTTGAAAAACCACCAATTCCATCAGTTATCGTCAACCATCTCTCTGTGGGTCTAGATGAGCAGTTCCCTTTGTGTCTACCACAGAATGCTAGTTAACTTCTTAAAGATTTAAGTGAAAAAGCTCAGGGAAACACCCCAGCTCAAGCTAAGAGGTGTGAAATACAGGTTTTAGGGAAGTCAAAGGGAGAAAAACACAGGATATGCATTGGTATGTGGTTGGTGAAGCTTCTCTGTCACTCCTGGAGATGTGCAGACATTTGGACTGTCCAAAAAGGCACCGAGTACCTAGGTGGCATGTAGGAATTGTGTTCTCACCCCATCAAGTGATAAGCAGTGGTCTTAGTTTCAAATTGTCCATGTTTCACAAACCCACAAATTAATAAATTGGTTTACTTAAAATCTAAGCACTGCAAATTTCACATACGAGTAATTTATACAAGAATTTTTTGACAGTAGTTAAAACTTCTGATTTGTGGTGCCCTACTGCAAACTGAGATTATGTTCTAAGTATAAATGCGTCGTTTGGGAAATATTTGTGGTAACATGCTGTGATCTGTCCAGTTACATCCTCCCATAAGAGATATACTGATGCAGACATTGATCCTGTAGTATGGAGGTGCTCATATTTGTTGTCAGGATGGCAATGCCATCTGCATTTTTTCCACTAATACACATAGCAAAGCATACCATGATACCATCAAGCTATAACTTTTGCAGGAGGGGATAAGAGGATATGATGGAAAAGGAAAGTGAATGCAGCCAACTTTATAGTCCTTTCCACCTCTTCTCCTCTGCCAGAGAGTGTGTGTTGTGAGGAGAGACATTGTCTCCATGGTGGGACATGTGTGATGAACAGAGATAGAATTCTCTGTTGGACTGTTTGCTCTGAGGATCTTTTCATGTGACAACATTACTGACACCTAATAGTTTTGTTATGGTTTGGGCAAAATGAATGTGTAGAATGAGATGCTATTGGATTACACATCTAGCTAGTTAGGTGGCTGGGAGGTTGGGATGGTTAAAATCTCTCTTTAGGGCCATCTGCTTGATTAGAAGCATAGAACCACAGAATCAGAATGGTTGGAAGGGACCTTAAAGACCATCTAGTTCCAGCCCCCCTGACATGGGCAGGGACACCTTCCACTAACACAGGTTGCTTCAAGTCATATCCACCCTGGCCTTGAACACGTCCAGGGATGAGGCAGCCACAACTTCTCTGGACAACCTGTTCCAGTCCCTCAACACCCTCACTGTAAATAGCTTCCTCCTAATATCCAATCCAACTCTTTTAGTTTAAAGCCATTAGCCCTTGTCCTATCACTGTACACCCTTGTAAAAAGAAATGAAAGGCTCTCCATAAGAGTTTTTTTTTGTGAAAACCTCTAGCACAAATCGAGAGGATGAATTTTAATCTCTGTATTTTATTTTCTTGATTCTTTTGCTACACAGGGCAGCTTTTATGTCCCATCTGAAAACTGCATGCAGCATGCATACAAATGGCATAAGGACCTCTGTCTTCTGCTCTTGAATGCTCAAAGAGGACTTCACACGTACTACAGCCTCATAATGAATGAGATTCCTGATTTACCACAGCTGAAGTTGGGTAAGTGAACAGACATTTAAAATCACTGAATATGTTACAGTGCTGCACTTTCAACATACATTTCAGTACCGAAATTCTTGGGTTGTTTAGAGAATTAAAAGGATTTTCATTTGTGTTTTCTGATTAGTGTTTATTTTGGCACACTGTGAAAGATGACTGACTCCTCAGCTTATATATATCCTTTTATAGGATGCACCCTGGTGTGTAGAGGGACAAAATAATTTGATAAATTTCTCAAAATACTTGCCTTTCAGTGATTTTTGGACTCAAGTGCATTTTAAAAAGTGGAAATTCCAGTTCTGAAAGGCCATGAAATCTGGGGAAGACTTTAATGTGTTTGTTTTTTTTTTTTTTTTCCTGAGTAAGCACTTTATTTAAATTAAAAAGAAAAATCTGAAGGGTGATATGAGTGGTTTTGAATCATATTATTTTCTTTATAATTCACTATGTATTTCTCCTGTGACAATTACATCTTGTAATTCAAAATTATTCTGATTTTCTTCTTAATTCAATTGTTTAATAGATTTTCTGGTTTTGGCAGAAGCTCTTTTTGGCTGGTCAGGTCTCTTAGGACCAATGCAAAAGTGCTGGCTGGATTTGCTAGATGGAGCTCTGTAATTTGTGTTTAGTCATCTTTGTAATGACAGCATGAGCTCCTATGAAAATGAGAGACATTCCTGACTAATTCCTGCTCTCTCACCTGTTTCTTTGAATTCAAGAATTGTGGCCCATGATTTCACATCTCCATTTTTGAGCCTTTGTATTTCTGTGTGCAGGTTTTGAATTATCAGTTTGTTATGTTGCAGAGATAATTACATTAGGAAGGTCAATTGCATTGGCGAGCAGGTTTTGAAAGGGAATAAAATGCAATTTCCAGTATAGTGCTTGTATACAAGAACCATCAAACCTGATACAGTATGCTTCACACTCTTATGGATTTGATAGCTCCTATTTTCCACTCCATGTCTTGTTACCCAACATATATTCCCTTCAAGGTAACCTAAAAGTCATAGGGTGGTAAGAGCACATACTGTGTTACTCAATCCAGCTATGAGAGGAAGAAAAAAAATTTACAACATTTTAATTTTGAATTTATGAGCTCTCAGACAGAATGCAACTTGCAACAAAACTCCTGCTTCATGCATCTTGATCATCAGGCACATATAATGAAAGATTTGTGGTTCACTCAGACAGGGTTATGGGTTGGGAGATGTCAGAGTTGTGTTTGTTTGGTTGACCACAACTCCAGGACTGCCCCAGAGCACAGACTGGCTTTCTAAATAAAATTTGCTTGGATTTCAAATGACTACTTGTACTGAAGCAGACACTGCATTTGTAAATGTACTTCTTGCAACACATGCAAATTTGCTAAATGTAAATACCCTTTTTAGCCTCTTGAGCAGAGTGCTATTTGTATCATTTTATTCACAGTCTGAAAACCTACTGAAGATTTGATTTTAATGCTGATCTTCTGACACCTGTTGGAAAACTCAGTAAAATCATGGGGTGTAAGATTCATGCAGTGAGATGAATGTAAATCACATTTTTATATCTATCTCCTTACAATTACGGGGGGGGGGGAAAGAGGCCCATTTAAAAATATGTTATCTAACACAGGTAATGCTTTCTACTTTGGGATGGTATGACATGCATCTTGTAATTGCAATATTTATCCACTGACTAAGGGAAACCCGTAAATGACTCATTCAGTTGCAACACCTATGTTGGTCAGATTAATGTCATCATAGGTTTCTACAGAAGTTTGAGATAAATCCAAGACTAAATCTCTGCACACTTCCTTAATTATTTTTTTCCTAGCTCCCTGAGTAGCATATTACAAGAAAAAATAATAGCTTAGTTTAGACGTTAAAAATGGTGATGTTTATTTCTCAAATTTTACCAGCTAAGATTAGGTCTTTTCAAGGTGCTCTGATCTTGGCCTGTCCTTTCCCATTTATTAGTACTGTTTGAGAAGAGTCATTTGGGGACTGGGGAGGGGATTGGCTTGTTGGTTGTTCTGCCTTGTTGCTGCTTTGTTTTTTTACGGGTACTATTAGAAAGTTCCGCATTGCAAAATCAAGCTGCCAAAGTTACAGGGTTGATTGATGTTCTCCTTTGCCTTATAGTCCATGGTGCATTTCAAGTGGAGTGTCCCTGTGCTGGATTCTCTCAGGACTGCATCAAAACACTGCTTCTTGCTGTAGGAGTAATGAGGTGTTTCAAAGTTCATAAGGCAGTGCAGAGGTGCCCAATCTTTTACTAGTCAGGCCTCTGGTATTACTACACAGTCCTCTGTAACATATCAGGAACCACCACTTCTTGCACATCATTTGCTCAGACTTTGCATTCAGTTCTGCAGTTGGTCATAAATACCAAAGGCTAATAAGAAAACTTCTAGCAAAAGAGAGAGTAGGCAATGAAAAGCCAAATTCTGTTGTCTTTGTCCCCATAACAGTAACTTCTACTGGTCTGGTGGTCCAGGTTTCATGAGCAGAAGTTGCACCTGCACCAGTACCAGAGTGCCAACATCCAAACAGGAACTTGCCTGTCGGGTGAGAGACAACTGACCAATTTCTCACATGAATAAACACCAGGGCATTAACATTTCACATCTGCTGTTCCCAAACCTGACCTCTTTCTTTGTGTTTTTTCCCCAGAGGAGCTTTCTGTGGAAGAGACGTTGTCCCAGCTTTGCATGGAGCTGCAGGTATTTTCTTCAGCAGAATCTGCCCATAGGATTTTCAGGTCCATTTTTCAAGTGCACTGAGACAGGCCAGTCACATATCAGAGCGGGGAGAAGGGAAATTTGGTGACATTACAAAGTTTGTTGAGTATTTCTCTTCCACCAACTATTTCACATCGTTTTGATTAGTCACGTACAAGGTGTTCCTGTCACTTTAACAAGTCACCAGCTGGATTACTTTAACATCCTTCAGTGAGCCTAGACCTGAGTATCAGTATGAAGAAAAAAATTATTTGAGGTAGATTGCAATTACAGCTTTTCTGCTGACAGGAGAAAAGATACTTTGGCAGGTTGTACAACGATACCTTCTTTTCAAATAAAAATACCTAAAAGTGCAGGGAGGCTCATGGGAGGAAAAAAGTTATTTTGGCACAGAAGTGACTGAACTACTGTCTTGAACTTGCTTTTGCCAAGTTTATTTCAAGTGAGACATAGACAAGTCAGCAAGGGTGCCAGGGAAGAATACAAGCAGCGGCTGATCACTGGAAAAAGTGGTTAGAATCAGACATTTAATAGATTCTATTTATCATAGAACAATAGAATCATTAAGATTGGAAAAGACCTCCAAGATCATCAAGTCTGACCTCTGACCAAATAACACCATACCCAGTAAACCATATCACAGAGTGCCACATCTACTCATTTTTTTAACAATTCCAGTTATGATAACTCCACCACTTCCCCAGGGAACTGAATTTGATAACAAAGGAGGAAGATGAGTCCAAACCTAACAGGAAGTCCGTTTACACTCCCATTACAAATTGTGGGGTAATTTTTGTCATCCATGGCTAAAAAACTGTTTGAAATTAAAATTTTATTAGTTTTAAGTCCTAACTTGGATACTTTTCAAGAAATCTCATTTCCTATAAAGTTGATTCAGAAAAAAATAAGTTATTGATCTCAACTTTACTAGATTTAGAAGCTGTAAGGGTATAGGACAGACAACACAATCTAGAATCTCCTTTGGACTGATTTTCTATGAGTCTGTGAAAGTCCAATTTCGCTTGGCATACAGAAAATGACATCATTAATTTCTCTGTATTTTCTACTTCCTGTCCAATTCTTCTTCCTAAAATCTTATTGACTTGTTTTGCATGGCAATATTAATAAAGCCAGTCTACCTTGACTGGTGCTTGAAATCTGATGAAGACAGCGTGACAACAGATAGGGGAACAAAACAGCCAGAACAGCTGGTTCTATGGGTTTTCCTGTATGCTGGGAAATGTTTTGCTTTAGAATCATAGGATGACGGCTTTCTATGTATCTATTTGATTATAAAGACAGTGAATATGCAGGGACTTGATACAGAGGTTGAGACCTTGCACAATATTGGTGGGGCGTAGGTGCAGCCCTGACCATCTCTGCAGTGTCAGTGCGTGTACCTCTGTGCTGTACAGATTAGTATTGCAGTGCTCTCCCTGTATTTTGCCTCTAGCTATATGTGAACTGAAACCACTCTTTTTTTTCCAGCATAACATAAGAAAAACAGTCATTTATAAAGGAAGAAAAGCTATTAGAACCCATACAGAGAAAGGCCTGTGGGGTTAGTCTCCCATTACCACTGAGTTGTCAGATCTGGGCCCATTTTTAAAATTAACTACAAAAAAAA
>VXAY01000368.1:197280-209763 GCA_013399855.1 Oxyruncus cristatus | reverse complement strand
TTTTTTTTTTTTTTCAGCTTTCTGATAGTTCAGCCACAGTTCGATAAAGGAGCACAGGGCTGCTTGGAGCCTGGTACTGATCCAGTCCAGCAATTCCTCTGCACCAAAGCGTGGGCAATCGATCAGTCTGAAAGTCCTCCACCACACAACCAGAACTAGGTATCCATTCGAATCAGGAGGTTCCCAGGAGGTTTTGTTATGCAATCACAGACATAAAATCATGTTACAGCAATTCTCCTCCATCCCCCACAGCCAGTTACTACCCCCCTCCTCTTCTGTCTGAAGAAGCCCTGGAAGAGCAGATGAAAGCCTGCCTGTCGCCTGCCTGTAACCCAACACCTCCCTGGGGCAGCACCACGTCTCTGGCCTCGTCCCTCCCTGCCCAGAGTCCCCCCCACCGGACTGCCCCTGCATTCAGCAAAACATCTTTTAATGACGAGGTACCCAAAAGTGAGACTGTCGAGACTGACTGCTGAGCCCGGGCGGAGGAAAAAAAAAAACCAACAACCTCTTTTTGAGTGGGTTTGGAGTGACTGCAGCGGCACAAACACGACACACGGCACTCCCAGGGCAAGGGAAGCAGTCATTGCCTGCTCTGCCTCCGGAGTGAGGCCCTGGAACGCAGGCACACGAGGGTACCACCATCACCTCAGCCTCCAGAGAAACCACAGAGCCCCCAGGGCTCGGTGCTTGTGTCCACCACTGCCACCTGCCTCCCTTTCGGCCTGAGGTAAGACATGGACTGCTCTGTGCGTGGGATGGAAGCTGGACCACGCTGCTCCGTGGCACCGAATGGCCAGAAGCTCAAACCCCTTCCAAGGGGTGCTGCTGCCGTTAACTCCAGATGATTGCAGACGGACAGCTCGGGTTCACTCGCTCCGTCTGCCCACCCAGACCCTCCCCTTCTGCCCCTTCTCCCCCTCTGCCAGGCTGTTCCTCCACAACAGGGGGGGCTGCCGGGCTCCTCCAGGGCTCTCCATGCAGCTGCTTTTCCAGACTGTGCTAAATTTGGTCTTATCCCTTTAAAGGTGCGGTAAAAGAGCAGAGCATGTGGCTGCTGAAAGGTAAAAGTCCAAAGGGATGGACACAGCGCCAAAGCGATAATGGCTCGGGAGCGCAGGCAGCCAGGAGTTCATGGGATAATGGCACGATCCGGGCGTGGTGGAGGAAGGCCAGGTGGGAGGGAGACAGCGGTGAAAGCCCTTGATGCCTCCTCATCGGAGCTTAACTGCAACAGCTGTACCTCGTTGCATGGGAAAGGATATGGGGATAGGTGTTAACGAGCCATTTCCAGAGCCAGCAGAAGGTTAACCAGAGCTGGGAATTGAGTTCCAGGCACAGGACTCAGTGAGAGGTTCAGCAGTGGTTCAGCTATGTCTCCACAGCACTGTGGCCCCACAGGCATCCGGAGGAGTTCAGCTCAAGGCAAGGAAAGAGGGGCTCCCACAAGGCTCCAAGGGAGAAGCAAAGCCCCTCTCAGCTCCTGGGCCTGCCCAGTTCTCCAGAACCACCTGGCAAAAGCACCTGAGGCTTGTTGCCTTTCCATCTCCTGCCCTGGTGCCTCTGCATTCTGCTTACGAGCCTCCCTGCATAGCAGGGGCGTTGGAAAGAGATGATCTTTGAGGCCCTTTGCAAGCCAAACCACCCTGTGATTCTCTGACACTTCCAGGGGTTATCCTGCTGCCTGCCCTGCTCCCTGACTCCCGCGGCTGTTTCCTTGCCCTCTGCCTCTGACAGCCACATCTCCTCCTCTGCTGCTGCTTAGCAGTGCCCCTTCCCTGCCTGGGAGGGAGCGATGCAGCTCAGGGGAAGCTGGAAGAGGGGGGTAAATCCCCCCGGGGTGCAGGGGTGGGAGCTGCCATCCCTCCTTTCCCACGTGGGGTCTCGCCCTCTGTCCCGTGCCCCGCTGGAAGGTGGAAAAAGGGCCGCACGAAGGGCCTGGTGGAGTTGAGGAGGGATGATGGGGGGGGCTCTGGGGTCATCCCCCCGTTATTGCAGAGCCAGCCAGGGAGAGGGAGATGAGGGCATCCCCGAGGCAGGCAGGGCACGTCCCACCCTGTCCCCCTTCGCGCCGGGCATCGCAGAGAGCCTCCGGGAGGAGGAGGGAGCCGGGCTCAATGCGTGCAGCCAGCTTCGCCCGGGCTGTTAAGCTGATTAATTGAAATGAAGTTCCTCCAGAGAATCGGCGCGTTCTTTGAGGTCAGGGTCACAACACTGAGACGCTTAATCAGATCTTTCCATTTAGCCCCTCTCAGGAAGGCTGGAATGCAGCTCTTTCAAAGCCCGGGCGCTTGGCGCCAAATTTCTGCTCTGCTATCTCGCCTCTTCCATTACATTCACCCGGCACATCCATCATTATGAAATAAAACCCAACGCCACAAATCCAGCTCAGGTGATCTTTCCGCGGCCGTAGCCGTCAGGGAAGGGGAAAAAAAACCCAAAAAAACCCCACACAAACCCATCCCAGCTCCCTCCGAGGTCGGTGTTGGTGGTGTTTTAAAAAGCGAGGAAAGGGTAACTGTCACTCTGAGCCAGTCTTTTCCTAGGAAAGGGGGGCAGATGTTTCTGTGTGGATAACAAATTCCTTTATCTGACTGAAGCATTTCTCTGGGGAAGGTGGAGGAGGTTATTATAAGGTTACCCCGAACCATTGTTAAAGAAAGGGGTTTTTCATTGCAATTCAAGAGCCCATCATATTACCCAGAGATAAATCAGCCCTGTAGGGCCGGGGAACAGCTCTTATGCCACAGACAAGCCAGATCCCACACGCATTAAAGCGCTGAGAGCTTGTCCATTGTAAAACTGATGGGCCAGGAGTTTGCATTTGCAATTAGCACAGACCCCTTGAGGTTCCTGCTCCAGCCCCTGGGAGCAGGACAGGGAATTTCTTACATCTGAATGCACTGATTGACTATAACACGGTTGTTCCTATATCCTGTGATATTATATTAATTACTCTATCCGATTGTGGGGGCCCAGTGCTTACATTTATAATTTCTGTGGCAGGATTAGCAGCGCCACACGTGCCCATCACATTTTTTAGGCAGAGCTGCGTAAGCAATCAGGGGACCCTTCAGGCCTTGGTCACGCTGGCTGGAAAGGGGGTTCCCCCCCAAAAAAAACCAACCCTTTCCCATTCACTGCTCTGAAGTCCAAGGCAACAGCCACGAAGTGGAATCTGTGCCCCAAATAAACCTGCGTGATGTGGCTCTTCCTCAGTCGCAACCAGGCCCTGCAAAAGCTGCCGGGGCTGTAAGGAAGGCTGAGCTTCAAGAGCTGTGGGGTTTGGCCCTTTAAAAATGAACCTCTTGAAGGCACCTTAAGCTGAACAGCACCATTGAAAGCGACAGTCCTCCACAGGGCAGAGTCCTCAGTGTAAGTTTTTAAAGCTGTCTGCAGCTTGAGTTTTTAGCAAGTCTGACCCCACTGGGCTCCTCCACTAGCTGGAGACACCTTTTCGCTGGAGACTCCTCACTAGACTGGCCAAAAACTGGGTGGGAAACGGCAAAACTGGCTGTTCCAGGAGTGTTTCAGTTGGAGAAGACTAGAACCCCGATTTGGAAGAGACCCACCTACTTCACACCCTCGCAAGTAAGCTGTCTCCCTTCAGAGGGAGCACAGAGAAGTCTGTGGAGAGTGTAGTAATATATATAAATATATATATATTATATATATATATATTCTGTCAATCACTTTATATATATATATATATATAAATTCTACCAATTACTACCCTGTTGTTCATACTTCTTGCATAGTAAAAAGATCCACGGTTTACTCCTTACTGCATCCAACAACCCACGTCTGTGGTTCACAGGGAACTTCACACTCCTCTTTATTCTCTGATTTGCCAGCAGACACAGCTCTGGGACGAGCCACCCTTTTGTTTTTTGGGATTTTTTTTTTTTTTTGGCAAACCGGGCCCTTCTGCCTCCTTGCGGGATCGTGGAATCCCAGAACGGCTTGGGTTGGGAAGGACCTTAAAGATCGCCGTGTTCCAACCCCCCCTGCCACGGGCAGGGGCTCCACACACCCCACACGTCTGGCTGAGCGCGCCGTCCGTGCAGAGCTGAGCAGCTCCTCTTTCTGCCTGTTGGAACAGCACAGCTTCTCCGAGGCAAATATTTGTAAACAGGCTTGTTTTCAAAGGAGACGAGGATCTCAAGGCCAAAGCGCAAAAATAGACCCCGGGCAGATGGAAAGAAGCCACGGGAATCCACGGAGGTTTTAGCAAAGGCCTAAGCCAGGGTCTCTGAGCAGTCCATGTTGGGTTTTGGTTTTGGTTTTTTTTTTTTTTCCTACAGCATTTGGGTGCTAAAACAGCTGACAAATACTGAGCACAGAGGCTCTGCTCCCATTCCCTGTGCCTCCTGGAGCGACGGGGGCAGGTGAGGGGCTGCTGAGCAGCGTGGGTGGGATGGTGTGAAGGCAAAAAGCTTTCCCCAGACAGCTAAAATCAATTAGCAGCATTTAGAAGCTATATTTAACCCTGTTGCTGAAAGCAGGCGGATCTTGGCGTACAGTTCTTTCATTAGGGCTGTTTACACGTCTAGAGGCTTTGTTCTTTCCTCCCCCCCCCAAAAAAAAAAAAAAAAAATCTGGAGAAGACAAACCAAGGATGAAACTCTCTGCTCACAGAGGGGCAGCTGCCAGAGCACAGGTTTCCTCTGGGAAGGCAAAGCAGCATCAGCTTGGAGAGAGCGGCTCAGATTCCGACCTCGTGGTTGACAGAGCTGACTTAAAAACCTGTCCCCTTGTAGAGGAGGAGTTTAAAAAAACAAATGATACCAAAATTCCCCTTTGTGAATCATCAAGTCCTGACCTACAGTGATCCAGTATGTATATCCCGGGACTTCTCACGAGAGCAGTAGAATAAGCCATGGGGACCCCCCTGATCCAGTCAGAACACGGGCATTTTGCACCCTTGCTGTTCCTCTTCCATCTCCCCCCCAAGCCTGTTCTCTCCCTGCTCCCGCTGTGCCTCAGGCTGTTATTTGGCATCCTTGCCACGTGTGATGCGAGGAGGACCCAGTGGGTTCTGTGTCTTCCAGCACCCGGGTCCTGGGGCGTCAAAAACAAGTGAGAGGGGGGAACAAACCCAGATGCAAACAGCAGAGTCGGTGATGGGTGTTGTTGGTGCTGTTCCCTGTATCTGGAACTTGAGCACCAGCTTCAACTTCCAGCCAAGGAGTGGGACCCTCCTCTGCAAGACCCTGGCACCCAAAGAAATTAGAAGGAGGACCACAGCCAGCAAGTCATTTTTTAGCGTTTATTACCCCATGAACAGCTTTTCTCGAAGTCCAGCTGGGAATTATCTTTCCACGGCTGCTGACCATCCAAAGCTCTGCTGCTTGTCTTCGTGCAGCAGCTTTGGAAAGACAACAGCGAAGAGCTGCACACAAAAGCTGGGAGGTGACACAAACTGCTATTTAAGATTCGAACAGATTAAGACACATCTATTGCCTGGTTATTTTTAGTGGGGACCAAAGCGCAGCGACCTGGCTGTGAGGAGGGTAAATTCAGCTGCCTTGGAGCAACTCCACTGGATGGGAAAGAGCTGCTCGTCATGATCCTGGCTGGTGGTTGTGTCACCTACCAATGTGACCTGTGCTACAGACCTCTCTGCCTTTCCCCTCCTGCCAAAGTGGACTATCCTTCAGAAGCAGCATGTTTACAAGTCCTGAAGTGCCCTGGCCCCTGGCTAGAGGAGAAGGGAGCTGCCTGTGCTCCTTGCACATGTGATTCTGGAAGCACAAGGTCAGACCACTAACAAGAGACACAACAACATCTTTTGAGAAGCTCTCTCTTCTTTCCCATTGCCACTCGCTTACTGCTCCTGTTAAAATAGCTGCCAACATGTGTTAGTGTAAGGTGAGGCAACAGATCCTTGTGGAAAAAGAATCATGGAATACCCTGAGCTGGAAGGGACCCACAGGGATCATCCAGTCCAACTGCAGGCCCTGCACAGACACCCCAACAATCCCACCCTGTCCCTCGAGGTGTTGTGCAAACCCTCCTGGAGCTCTGGCAGCCTCGGGGCCGTGCCCACTGTCCTGGAGAGCCTGTTCCAGTGCATCCAGACCAGGATCCCGGCTGTGTATTCAGTGGCTGGAGCTCAGTCTCTCGTGCCTTGGCATCCAAGCTATTAGACCACAGTTAGCTCAGGAGTCACAGACACCTGCCCGCAGATTTGCTCCCCAAAACCGAGGGTCTTGCACACCCCTGAGCTCCTTCTGGCTGCTTCACAGAAAACACACCCAGTGGGAGCTGCATCGCTCCAAAGGGTGGGGGGATTAATGCCATTTTCTCGACGTGAATTGCTATTTGGAGTTTGCTCCAAGGTCAGCTCTCAGTGACATCAGTCCCACCCCAGGTGAGATGTTCTATGAAAAGGTAACAGGGCACTGTCTGCCTCGGATAAATCTGATTCCAGCACTGAAGCTGGCAGCTCACTCCTTCCCGTCTAATGGCTCGTGTGGAGGCTACAAGGCAGAAAAGTTCCAGTCTGGCTGAACTACAGGTGGTGGCTGCGAAGGCGGATCCTGCTCGGGACAAACTGAGTCCTCGTACCTTAAATTTTATCCTAAATGCTCTCGAGGCCGTGGGGTTCTCTCCCCGGGCTCTAAGGTTTCAGCGGGTTGCGCTGCGAACCCCCGGAGGAGCCGCTGGAGCGACGCTGTGCTGCCGCAGAGTTGATCTCCCACGTCAGCTGATTTGTGGTGATGAGCAAAACCCTCCCCTGGAGAATCCAACTGCTTGGGAGCGGAGCGAGGCAAGAGTTCAGACCAGGGTCTGAGGGCCCATTTGCTCTTCTTTCCCAGGCCCTGTCCATCTCTTTATCCGTTCATCTGTTTACCTTGCAGCCTACCCACCCGTCTGTATTTATGTGTCTAATAGATATTCTAACACACAGAGGATTTAATAAAAACCCATCCTTGCTCGGTGTCCAGCAGTGTGAGTGTTCGGGAAAGTGTCAAGTGTCTTTTCCCTCCCCTCCACCTCCCTGGCAATCCGTGCACCCAAATTTGGTGGCTTTCACCGCGTAGCAGATCAAAGTGTTATTTTTAAGCGGAGAATTACGAAGCCAGTTGTGGGTTTAGTTCTGCATTTGCCGGGTTTAACCTTCTCCCGTGCCCGGTGAAGTTGTGTTATGATTGAATCGTGACTCTAAACCTCGCTAATTCCAGTCCAAACAAACCTCTGGGTCCCTTCGCCTGGAAATCAAAACGTGGGGGATTGCACGGGACGAAGGAACCTCTTTTTATGATTTGCCTTTAATACCTCTTTGATGCACAGTGTCAGAAGCTGACCTCTGTGTCCATAAACTAAAGTATGCTTGGCTTCCAAAGGTATATCCATGGCCCAGTCCCATTCCTGGAGTCACAAAAAAAGTCCTGGTACAGATATTATTCCCCACAGCATCCAAGCAGGGATGCAGACAGAGATTCCTCCAGGTGCTGTGCAACAGCATTTTAGGCACATATTAGTGCAAAAACTCCCCTGGCTTTAGCAAGAATCAAGATCCAGCCCAGATCTATCTCTAAAAGACAGAAGAATTTGCAGGGGGACCTGAGATCAAACTATTCCTGAGCCTGATTGACTCCAGGCCACGAATCCGCTGGTGGCTACGCTTCCTTGGAGGGTGTGATTTCTATACCAGAGGACGTGCAGCTCTTCTACCACGCTTTAGATGTCATTTTAATTCTGAATTTGAACAGAGAGACCTTCAAAGCTCCTCAGGAAAGGAAAAAAAAAAAAAAAGTTAGGAAAACATTGTTTTGGGAACAACCTTTTTGTCTAAGATCTGTCGTGATTACATATCTCAGTGTCAAAGCATTCATGCAAAACATACAGTATAAAAAAAGAAAAATAAGCTCAAAAACCTAAAAAAAAAAAAATATCATTTAATGGGTCACTGTGTTCTGTTGCCACTTGAAACTTTTAACAGTGGACGTTCACTTGTGGCAGATTCTCCCAGTTCTCCCCAGTTTCTCCATTTTCATGTTCTCTGGGGTGAGCTGCCCCTCTCTGGGATCACACTGCACCGAGGGTCTGACTCGAAGTTTATCAAGATTAACTGGAGTCTTCCCATTCCCCTCATTTCTGTGGCCACTGAACTGCTCTGTGGACTCAATTAAGTGTTTTCCCAAGCTTTCATTCAGGACTCATCCCGACTTCCTTTGGGATGACAATCACAGGTCGCTCTCTACCCGATCACTTCCCTTTTCCATGCAGTCCTTTGCAAAAGTGGATTTGGGCTGGTTCTCACGAAAACAAGAAAGCAAGAGGCCAAATGAGAGAACCCCTTTCCAGCTCTCACAGCCTGTGTAAAAATCTGCTAAGCCCCGTCCTGGGGGCTTTCTGCTCCTCTGCAGAGATTTTCTTCCCACACTCCTGTTTTTCTGTGAACCTGCTGCCTCACATTCCTGCGGAGGGGTTAGGATGGAAATGGATACGCCTTGATTTCACTTGCTGACCCTCCAGGATTCCTCTGACCGAGGTCCATCCCCCTCCACCTCCTTCTCCTGTCAAAGCCTATATCTCAGCTTCACAGGGCTGCAGAGGAGTGTGCCTGGGACCGGCTGGAAAGCGATTTGCTCCAGCCATCTCATGATATATGGATGATGGAAGTCTCCCACTGATGACCTGTCAGGCAGCACTGGGTGCTGGATGGGATGACACATCCGCAGATAACAAACTTTGCTGTCAATCACTGGCGGCGCTGGACGTGCACTTGACGTGACAGTTGTGCCTAACAACAGTTTTGATTGGCGTCCGCACGAATTGCAGAATGTGGGATGCGGAGAGAAACGGGGCTCGGCTCCAAACGGACGCAGCCCTGGTGCATTTTAAAAGCCAGGGCAAAAAAAAAAAAAAACCAAAAAAAAAAAAAAAAAAAAAAAAAAAAAAAAAAACACCAAAAAAAAAAAAATGAGGGAGTTTTTTTTTTTTTTTAAGGTATCGTGATACTTTGCCACCTTGCTGCTGGCCTGGCATTCCCCCGGGGTTGCCCGCTGGGGAATATCGAGCTCGGGGTGTTCTGTGGGAGCTGCCAGTGATGTCCTGGTGGAAAGCCCAAGGGCTGGAGGTGGTAGCAGGCCAGCCCCAGCCCAGAGTCACGGCCAGGCAACCCTGACACTGCAATGCCCGGGGCTCCTTACATCACTCACCCCATAGTGAGCTGCCTCTTGATTTCAGCGGCTTAGCCCCAGGTCTGGCTGCTTCCTCGAAAACTGAACAGCCACCTCTGCACCATGGAGGGCAGGGACCCTTCTGCTGTCTCCCGCACGTGGCCCTGCTCCTTCTGACCTGCAGCTCTGCCCCCAGGCCTGACTGCACCACCCAGGGCAGCTCCAGGACCAGGGGGGCCCCATTTTGAGAGCACAAAGTTCTCCAGAGCAATAGATGCTCCTGAATCGTTCCGGCACCGGAGCTGGAGCACACCCAGCTCAGGAACTCCACCTGAAGCCTCAGGCTAAAGTGGGGAACACAGAGAACCAGATAATCATGGAATCATTAAGGCTGGAAAAGCCCTCTGAGACCATCAAGTCCAACCAGTAACCTGTCCCCAAAACCACGTCCCTAAACACCTCACCGACGTGTTTTTGAACACTTCCAGGGGTGGTGACTCCACCACTGCCCTGGGCAGCCTGTGCCAATACCAGTTCTTCCCTAATATCCAATCTGAACCTCTCCTGGTGCAACCTGAGGCCTCTTCCTCTTCTCCTATCAAACACAAGAGCACGGAAGGGCAGAAAGGACGGACACGGCCAGCCAGCCGAAGCAATTCCCGCAGTTTTTTGCCGGCGGTGGCCCAGCGCTCATCCTCACCCGGGTGCCAAAATCCCGCCGGGAGGGCGCGCTTCTCCCAGGGCTGGCTCCTTGCAGGGAGCTTCCCCGTGCCTGTCCTCTGTGCTGCCTCTCCTCTCCTCCCTGAACCCTCTCAGCTATTTTCGGCGAGTGACGGAACGCAGGCAGGTCTGTCTCGCGGGGAGGGCGGCGGAGCCCTGCGAAAGGGAGGCGGCGGAGGGGGGAGGACGGCCGGCCGGGGGAAGTCAGCTGGTGAATCAAGAGCAGGCCAAGGCACGCTCTCCGGGCCGTGGCTTCGGGGAAGTTACTCATCTCGCAATTCACCCCTGGGTTCCCTCGGCCTCCCTTTTCCCATGGCTGGGCTCCGCTGCCGCCAGTCATGGCGAAGGTATCCCGTCGGGGCTGTCGGGGCTGGGAGCGGCCCCGCTCTGACGGAGGGGCAGGAGGCCTGGGAAAGCGCCAGCCCTCGCCAGGAGCGTGGAGGGGCCGCTGGCCCAGCGCTGGAAACTCGCCGGTGGCAGATTGTTAAATGTCATTGCAACACCTCGCACGGGTTCCGCCCCGTCGCCGACCTGCTGCGGGCGCGGGAGGGAGCCGGGAAGGGAGCGGGGTGTCCGGGGAGGAAAAGGCGGCCGAGAATCGGCGGGGATGGAGCTGGCGGAGCTGGCGGCCACGTGCCCTCCGCCAGGATCCACCCGGAGGCCTCACAGGGAGGCGTCTGGGGCACGAAGGGCTCTGGAAATCGGCGGGTGCCACGGTGGGGGAAGGAGCACGGGATGGGGTGCCCGGGCCGAGCTGAAACAACGGGGCTCGGAGGGAAGAAGGCGGCAGGGAGGGGGTGGTGGCTGGGGGCTGGGTGCTCTCCCCAGCCCCTCTGTGGCAGGGAAATGCTCCCGCACCAAATCAGTCCAAACCTGCGGCTGTCGGGAAATCAGGGAACACTTCCCCGTGGGTGAGCCAGATCCAGGCTGGTGCTTGAGCCCCTGGAGCTCCTTCTGCACGGCTGCAGGAATCCAGGCTGCTCAAAGGGGGCTGCTACACCCCAGTGCCCATCCTCTAATCCAACGCTGTGCTGTCCCACCATCGTGGTCTCGTGGAATAATGTACTTCAGACAGGATCAGGCCACAGACAGGCTCAGGATTTAACACATCAAGAAGAGTTAGGACAGGAAAAGACACACAGAAATGTGGTTGGGTTTTTTTTCCTTTTGTCTCCTCTAAGCCAGATCTTTGCATTCCAAAGGACGTGGCGTGGGACAAATCCCACAGATGAGCAACTGAGCCGAGGCAGGTCCTGTGAGACCCACATCATCTACCCCCAGCACCTTTTCCATTGACACTCCAGACCAGTAGCCCAGTTCGGGATTGGAATCAGCAAGCTGAAGAGGGCTCTACCACAGGAAGGAAATCGTCTCTGAACGTTCTTGGTGAATTTCTGGAGCAGGAGGGGGGATGTGGCACAGCCTCCATCTCCCTCTGCGAGTGGCACCTCAGCGTTTGACTTGCTTACACTGTTGTACCCCGATATGTGAGGGGACAGTCCCAGCCATCAGAACAGGCAGAGGCCGGGCCAGGAAGGGAGCAGAAAAGCCTTAGTGCCACCCACAGAGAGAATGGAAAAGTCAGGAAAGAGCATCCAAGCGTCCCAAATTCCCCCTCTAGGACGTGCTGCATGCCAGCTGAAGAAAGGGGAGCGCACAGAACCACCCAGTGCTCCCTTTCCCGTGGCAGGACACAGGGGCTCCAGCTCCTCTCCCTGCTCCCGCTGCTGCCTGTGCCAGCTCAGAACCCCACCGGCATGGGTGCCAGAGATAAAGGGATTCTGAGGGCAGCCACAGCTCCCAAACACACACAGCCACGAGCCTGCAGGTCGTGTGTAGATGCCCTGATAACCAGGGGAAGGTCTGGCGCGTGGGACAGCGCCTGGCGCAGGCAGCCCTGCCTCCCTCCCTCCCTCCTTCCCTCCCTCTCTCCCAGGCAGGTCCGGGTGTGATGTGCATTGCTCCAGGGGAGATATGTGCCTGCACCCTGCTCCAAAACCCCGGGAGCCTCCGGGGCAGCACTTTGAACGTTAAAGCAGGTACCTTTCCTTTTCCCTTTGAATGCTCAGCCTCTTAAATCAAACCTAACTCAGGTTCAGCTCCAACTGACGAGGGAAATCCGGAGCTGCTTGGGGCAAAAGCTAATGTGTTAAGCACTGAGATATAGTCCAGATGCAGAACTCTCCAGGGCCACAACAGGTCTTTGAGCTGCTTGTTTGACACCTCTGGTTTAGACATTAAAGGTCCCACCGGGGAGGAAATCCTCATGGCCTGAGTTATGTGCTATTTACGGATGGGGCTCTGGGCAGCCCTTGAAAGAGCTCGTAATAAAACCTGGAATAAGAGTAAATTATTAGCATAGGCTGGGAAAGGGGGTTTGTTTTCTAAGGCAGCTGGTTTTATGGATTTTTTTTTTTTTTGCGATGCTGGATGAACATAAAAATCCCTCTGCCTCTGAGGAATAAGAGAATGCTGAAGAGGCAGAGAACTGTGTGAAAGCTCCAGGTCCCATTTGGAAAAGCACTCGGCAGGCAATAAAACCGTGTTCCTCGAGCTAAATTGCTTGCATGTGATAGCAGAGGCTTTCCCCCTCCACCCCCCCCCCCCCCCCCAATCAAGCCAGCAGTTACTC